>OZ020626.1:16410937-17010937 GCA_963971575.1 Liopterus haemorrhoidalis | reverse complement strand
TATATTGTAATTGTTATTGTATTACATTGGTATAAATGTACTAGTAAATATAAGTGACTATGGATGCAATATCCGAGGTCAAATAAATAAAAAAAAAAAAAAAAAAACTAATTATAGGTGGTGATAAATTTACAATGCCACATATACATATAAAAATGTCGTCATAATATGGCGCTAATGTCCACGGTAATTTATTGTTTAAAATTAATGGATGATTTGATTCGGGAATTACTACGTTCAATATAAACTCTAGCAGCAGCAATTTTCCTGTTTTTTTCAGTTTCCTCTTTTGAAAATTGACCTCTACTTCGTAAAAAAGATGGCCGATATAATTTTATATTGTGTGATGAAGTAAGATCTTCTATCATAAAGCCCTTATCAACCATTATTGCATCAACAAAAGGTGTTAATTTTTCAATAATTTTTGATTGCTCAAAAATTACTTTATCTCACGTGCGTCTTCCGTATGCCTTACTGACAAAAGTAATCATACCAGAAGGTGCAACTCCTGTCATAAATTTAATGGTATGATTACCTTTATAGTGTGAATAAGTCCTTATACGGCAACATAAACCTAATTGTGTTTGTACTAAAACTTCCGTGCAGTCCAGTACAATACGTACATCATCAATGACTCTTTAAAACAATTTGGTAAATTTTGAAGAATCTCATTTTTACATGGTAAGTACACACAATGTTTTAATATTTTCGCCAATTCCTGTATAATTGTTTGAAATATACGACGACAAGAAACTGTGGAAATTTTAAACAATACAGCCAGCATTGAATAGCTCAAGACTTGTTTTAATTTCATTAGCGTTAACACAACCTTATCTGTCAATGTTATATGTTGGGAAATTCTATCTTTTTTATGAAGGAAAGTTTTTTTTTTATTTGGCCCACAAGAAATTCTAATAATTTACGACTCTGTAATCCGGTCACTGTATTAATTTGCGCATCATTAATTAATTGCAAGTGATACGGTTGTCGCATGTCTCCGCTGGAGACTTGCACTGCGATAGCTTTGTGTGCAGTATGTTTATCTTCCGTAACTTCTACTACTGCACGACTCAAGGATAGCAATATCCCTGCGCTTTCCAAATCAGCAGGTAATGAGCTTGGTTCTGCCACCTGTTCATCAAGTATCGAGCTTAGTCCAGCCACTTGTTCGTCAGGTAATGGGCTTGGACCAGCCACCTGTTCATCAGCAGCATGGTTTGCAGGATACTCACCTGTAACCTTCTTTTCTATTATTCTCCTCTGTTCCACAATTTTTGCAGAACTTGGCAGATTCAAAGATGGCACAGCATTTTTTTTCAAAACATGTTTAACACTAGGAACATCTAGAAGAAAAAAAATGTTAATTAACCTAACATTTTGCGCAGACTTTAACGTTATGTATATTACATACCGGGCCAAAAGTAATCCTCCTTTGTAAAATGACGGGAACACACTTTAAAATGGTCTTTAACTGTCTTTCCACTTCTAAGAATATATTCCCATGCTTCTCTTCTGTCCATAACTACACGTGCACCATCACATAAATTCAGAAACACGTTTCTTTTGCCACGTTTCGGAACACGATGAAAACTTAGGTCTCTATCACGACCTACTTTTGCATTGCAAAGATAAACACAACAATTCACGTTGCAATTAATTTTTTCTTGCAATTTTAAAGACATTTTTTAAAAACTCGCTATCAAAACAACAGTATACAAACTCGACTATCCTCCACCTATCAGTTTCTCAAAATCTCACTAGAGGAACTTCAGTTATTGTCAGTTGACATTTCTGGCTTAATATCAATCCCTTTTTTAATAATATCACTATCTCTGGTAACATCGAAATGCAAGTCAATATTTGTTCTATAATTCATATTCATTTCTGAAACAAAACCCTTCCAGAAATTCTTTGTAATTTCTAAAAATCAAAATTACTCTTGCTATACCACGCCGGTTTTAATATGTTCGTATATAGCAGGCCGTGCTGATCAGTTTTGCTAGGGGAAATATTTACTCTCATGCTAGCTACCTACCTATAGTGCGTTCGAAGGTGAGTTTGCAGTACAGGGCATTAATATGGAGTAGTTCTTTTTCATACTCTCTAATGGGTTTACATAATGACGCTATCCTTTTCTTGCTTGTCGACATTGCCAGCTCTAAAATGCGCTGATCTGTGAAGACGCAGTATTCTACAAATGGTCATTTGTTTTTGTTGAGTGTTATTTTGAGTTTTATAAAAGCTGATTTTTGTAAATCATACAAGTTTTTTATATTATTATAATTGACACATTTGACACTTTTACAACATTTGGCAACAGCGCTCCCATTTGCCAAAAGAGCTATACTGCAAACTCACCTTTGAACGCAGTATAATTTCTTTTTTAATGTTACCTGTCGAAATCTTATATATTTGAGATGTAACAGGTAATATTATAAAAATAAATGACTATCAAATAGTTTGTACCTGTGACCAGTGATGGGCGCGTAAGTTACATGATGTAAGAAACCTCATTGTTGACGCGTAAACAATTGATGTAAAGTAAACACAAAAACTCTTGTAAACAATGATTTAGACATGCGCACTTGTTTTGAATTACAGAACCTCAGCATCAATACATTTTTATAAATAATAAAATTTTAATGAAACGATTTTAAATGAAAAAGTAAGTATATAAAATTAGCACAAATCAATATACATATTAATAAAAATCGAATTTGCATCTTTATACAGGTGTTACATACAAATCAGTGATGGGCGCGTAAGTTACATGATGTAAGTTACCTCATTGTTGACGCGTAAACAATTGATGTAAAGTAAACACAAAAACTCTTGTAAACAATGTAAACAATGATTTAGACATGCGCACTAGTTTTGAATTACAGAACCTCATTTTCAATACATTTTTATAAATAATAAAATTTTAATGAAACGATTTTAAATAAAAAAGTAAATACATAAAATTAGGACAAGCTAATATACATATTAATAAAAATCGAATTTGCATCATTATACAGGTGTTACATACAAATTAGTAAATATGAATATGAAAAATAAAAAACTTGATTCTTTAAAAAATTCAGTCTATTTTTTTTAATAACGAAAAAATTCATTACAAATTTTGCATAACGCCCTATATTTTTTTTTTCATTTTCTTTAATTAAAACAAATCTTAGTTCTTCAGAACTATTCCTTCAGTTTCTTCCCACCATTTTTTAAATAAATTTATTGTTTTGAACTGAATATACTTGTTCATTAACTCTCTATTATACGTATTAAATAACTAAAACTAACCTCATTATTTGACTGTTTAAAAAGTTTACATTGTTGACAAGTTTACCAATTGTTTACATAAGTTTACACGTAAACGTAAACAATTAAAGTTTACGTGTAAACGCCCATCACTGATACAAATTAGTAAATATGAATATGAAACATAAAAAACTGTAATAAACTTATTAAAATCACTGTAATTTATTTGTCAGAATATAAATCACTACAATAGTTAATCTTACAGCGTCACTTGCCGTGACTCTTACACAGTCTCGCTGACAATCTCACAATGTTGCCAACTGCAAAATATTTTTACAATGAGGGTTTATTACACTCGGCCATTCTGCCGGGTTAATGAGCTCATTAACATTGTACAATCATACAAGAAAATAACTTAACTTAGTGTTCATAGTCTACATTAGTGTTCATAGTCTTTCAAGTACGTCGGTACTTGATGACTCCGCTTGGGTCGTCTTTGCGTTTTTGCACTCGCGATTTTGTCACTAGCACTTGCACTGACACTAGCACTGCCACTATCTGGATCGCTGGATGGATCTCGTTCTGGTGCCTGCTGGTCGGTGCCGCTAACTTGGGTATCATCTGGATCTGTGTCTGTGTCGGAATCTTCTGATTCAATGTGATTTCTATATCGCTTAATTTGACTGATATGCGCGGTCGTGGTAAAGTGTCTTTCCCCCACCCCATCGATGGAACTAACCCGGTACGCATCGCTTGGGAGAACTTGCATAACAATGTAAGGCCCCTTATACCGACCTTGTGTCTTCGTTGGTTGACCTGTATAATCTTTGGCTCCTTTTATAAATACGATGTCGCCAATTTCTAATTGCTCAGGTTCGTACCGCTTTGAATCATAATACCGTTTGGACCTGGCTTGCTGCTCAGTATGCACTTCCGTATGTGCTGCTTCCGTGTTAAATAACCTCAACACTGGTTTTGAGCATAAAGCTTCCTTCAAATCATTAAACGAAAAATTTGCCTTATCACTCCAAATGAATTTTTCATTTTTTCTGGTTAAATCAGTAATTGGCTTTGCACGTACCGCAAAGTTTGATATAAAGCGTCTAAAATAGCTAGCTAAGCCTAAAAATCTCCGCGCTTCATGTACATTTTTCGGTGGTGGAAATTCTTTGATCGCACCGATCTTAAAATCGCCTGGTGTGATACCTGCTTCTGAAAGTGTACCAGACTTTTCCGAATTAATAGACAGGGAGACGCGTAAGGCGACCTTGTCTCAGATACAATACCGTGTTTCTTCCACTCGGCTACTAGTTCTTTTATTGTTTCGCGCTCTGCTATACTGGACTTATAGGGTTTTCTGCGCACTGGTACATCATTGTCTAGTATATCCATTTCGACTAGATCAGTACAACCTAACTCTTTCAGATTGAATGCAAAACAATCTCTGTATTCATTACACAGCGTGAGAAGTCGCTCTTGATCATTTTCATTTACATTCTGTGCATTTACTTTTAGCTGTTCCAGCCTGACTGGTTCACATTTTGACTCATCCACCTTAAGTATTTCAGCGGATTTCAAGTAACCAATCGCCTCGTCGTTCCTAATCGTGCAATTCCGTGGTCCAATGTTGACTATTGGCATAATTAGCTTTTTGTCGTCTACGGCACAGCTAATTAAATCAACTTTTCCAGCCAACAATTCACAGTCTTCTTTTGCTACGACGTTGATTCGAGCCGATTTTTCCTCGACTTTCATATCTACAAATGGAAAATCTGTGCGATAAACAAATACTAATTTGTCGTCCAGCTTGACATACGCTATATCTGGTTTTTCTGTAAACGGACGTCCTACCAAAACGTCTGTGATTTGCGTCGAGTCCGCTACCATATAAAGTTCCGTATCCGCGCTAACGTCATCTATCGTTATTCGCGTTCGTACTAATCCAAGTACCGTAACCACTGTACTCTTCGAGCCGCCGAAACCATATAATTTCTTTTCGCTAGGTTCCTCCATCAAATTGCATCTAGCCGCCGCAGATTCTGTGATTGTATTTACCGACGATCCGGGATCTATTTGCGCAGTTACCTGCATTTTATTTACTAATACTTCGCGCAAAAACTTATCAATTCCCTCGCGTTGAGTGTTTTCTTCGATCTGCATCACCACTGACCTATTCTGAGGACAGTCCCTTTTATAATGACCCTTTTCTTTACATTTAAAGCAAGGTAAATCCTTTACCGGAACGGTACAGGCAATCGCTGCGTGCCCTGCTTTTAAAACAACGCTTTTGTTTGTTTGATAAAACATTTACTTTCGGACTCGCGTCTCTTGCAAGTTCGTTTCTCGCTGTTTCCCTGGTTCCTACCCGATTCTTTGGCTTTACTGTTGAGTGTACAGGCATTACATTCATTTTATCGTTTGTTTTCTCCCGATTAATACGATCTAGGACAAGTAAGTCGTCGACCAATTCGTCGACATCCGCATGTGCCTTGACTAATAACCCATTCGCGTTGTCCGCGCTGGTTAACCCTACGATTATCTGTTCTTTTATTTCGGAAAACGGCATATTCTACGCTTTACATAGCCAATATTTCTCGTGAACGTACGAATTAGGCGTTTCGTCGTCGTGTTGCTTTCTTTTACGCATAGTGTTCCATTTTTCCGCAAGACTCACTGGTGTTAGAAAAGTACGACGGAAAGCAAGTTCGAAATCTTTGAACATCTTAATTTGCTCCCTGCGCGCTGCGTACCAAGATTTAGCCCCACCTCGTAGATTAATCCGCGCTACCTCTACAACGTACGAATCGGCCCAGTTATTCATAACCGCAGCTGATTTCAACTGTTCTAGCCAATCCTTGGCTTCAACATACGATTCGTCACCGTTGAATTTACTAATAATATCAGTCAAATTTGCATGCTGAGTAATCATATTTGATCCTGCGGCCATTGTTTCTCTATCTCGCTGGATCATATTTAACATTTGTTGCATTTGCGCCAACAGAGTTGACACATCTCCTACCTGAACTGTAGTTCCGCTACCTGCCACCACTGTAGATCCCGCTGACATCTGCTGTCCGCTTACCGACCGTGTGGTTTGGATTCCGTCCACCGTAGCTGGCTGCGCGCTGCTATCCGCTGACATGTCGAGAACGCTGTCTTCCATTTTCCCGCGTGAATATGCCTCCAACCTCCAAATGCTGACACTTTTAACCACACCAACGGTTTTCCAAAGTCTTCCACCTGTTCAATACCCGAACTAAGAAGCACTTTATCACCGCTCTATGCGTTAAAATTGTTACCGACAGTATTTTAGGTGATATTCGCGGCTCACAATGGCACAACACGTTTTCACAATACTTTCAACATTCACTGTCAGTTATAATAGCCTTCCGCGTGAACATAGATATGCTTATCCCACTTCTGAATATGTAATAAACTTATTAAAATCACTGTAATTTATTTGTCAGAATATAAATCACTACAATAGTTAATCTTACAGCGTCACTTGCCGTGAGTCTTACACAGTCTCGCTGACAATCTCACAATGTTGCCAACTGCAAAATATTTTTACAATGAGGGTTTATTACAAAACTTTTTTCTTTACAAAAATCAGTCTAATTTTTTTAATAACAAAATACATTATATTTCACCTTTAAAAAAATCAGCCTACATTTTTTAATAACGAAAACATTCATTGCAAATTTTGCATAATGCCCTATATTTTCTTTAATTAAAACAAAACCTAGTTCTTCAGAACTATTCCTTCGGTTTCTTCCCACCATTTTTCTAACCCTTTAACTACGGGTATATTTCTAAAAAGCTAGTCTGTGGAACGCAAAAAAATTGAACTCAATAATTTTTTTTTTTATAAATTAATAAAAAAAAAAAAATAAACAATAAAAACAAACAAAAACAAACAATAAATAAATAAATAAATTTTAAATATATTTTTTTTTTTTTAATAAATTTTTTTTGTAAATAAACAATCATAAATTACGTGCTTATATGCTTACTGCGGTTCTAAATGACTTCCCACGTTCATATCTTATAATAACAAATAACATCGTCAATGGGCGACACTCGTTCCCAGTTTAATTTATTAGATCGCTTATTGACGATACTCGTAGTTAAAGGGTTAATAAATTTATTGTTTTGAACTGAATATACTTGTTCATTAACTCTCTACGAGTATTATTCGTATTAAATAACTAAAATTAACATTATTTAGCAGTTTACAAAGTTTACATTGTTGACAAGTTTACCTAATTGTTTACTTAAGTTTACACGTAAACGTAAACAATTAAAGTTTACGTGTAAACGCCCATCACTGCCTGAGACCAATGATTATGTAAATTACATGATTCGTGTAAATTGCCGGGATTCCTTTAAGTAAATGTGGGAATCCCTCAATTTTATAGTTTTAGTATAGTGGGAATTCGCGACTAAAATTACCGAAACGGTGCCACTATCGCCTTCTGAACTTTTGACATGGAAAAGGATAGTCATCTGTCAACGTATGTAAACAGTATTGTCAACTGACAATAACTGAAGCGCCTCTAGTGAGATTTTGAGAAACTGACGGTTGTAGGATAGTCGAGTTTGTGACAAGCATGGGAATATGTTCTTAGAAGTGGAAAGACAGTTAAAGACCATTTTAGAGTGTGTTCCCGTGTGTTTCAATAAATATCACATGAAGATACCATTGAACCTGTCAAAAATATCCTACCAAAGTCAGCCATGATGTGAATGCAGTAGCACCTCTATCGGTAGTGTCAGATGCCAATAGGGGAAACTTCCTAAGCGCCCTGACATCTTTTGGCAATTTGCGGAAGATACGAAAGTGACATTGTTTTGTTTTGTTCAATAGAGAAATACGTGTTTTTTTGTTGTTTGTGTTTTATTTTTGTGAATAATGAAAAAAAAAAAAAACAGTCAATTTTGTTGTGTGTCGCAATGTAAATCTTGAATAAGGAAGAATACCTCTTAAACATTCCATGATTTACCTAAATCGACAAAAATATCAATTGAAACGACGTTTGGAGGCAGAGATAAAGTGGATCGTAGGTTCTTATGGACCCAAAAACTAAAAATTGAGTGAAGTGTGAATATTCACACATTTCAGGGTTTCGCAGGTATATAATAAGTGAAGGCGGTATGCTGAGTGTGTAGGACAAATTTTACTTTGTAGTAATCACGGCAAAATGAACGATATTTTTAAAATAATTTATCGTCTGTTAATCATATAATAAGATAATTATTAAATTTACGCTCTTAAAAATTAAATACAACATTTGTCAAAATATAACTAGAATTTTGACAAAATAATTTCAACATAATAAAAATGCAAAAAAAAAAACAGAAAAAAGAAAATTCACTCAGTACTCGAACTCGAAACCCTTCGTTTACGAGCGAGTTTTAGCTTACAACACCAGTGCTCTAACCAATAACGCCATCGTACGCCTTGCATGTGAGTGTCTTACATTGGTATAACTTTTGTACTTTGTGAACCAAAAACCACAAAAAATGCGTTATTTGCCGAAATCATAATCTGATCAAAAATTCCTGTTGTACTATTTCGGTTCACACCAATGTACATTACTTAGAATTTTTTTAGATTTTTCGTTTAAACCATCTTGGCTACAGGGTGTGGGACAAAATTTTTTTTGCACAATTTTGGCAAAAATCGCATCAAAAAAATTTATTTTTCAAAAATAAAAATTTGATCGTTATTCCACGTACTAAGGGCTTTCATTTGATACCCTACTCATAATTAAAAAAAAATATTTTTGTTTTCGATGAGCACATATTTGTTTATATTTTTAGGGGGGTATGTTTTTTAGATGTTTTAGTATTTTTTCTATGTGCGAGTCAAAGAGTTGTATAAGCATACCAAATTTCAGCTCTCTAGGTTTAGCCGTTTGGCTACAATTTTTACCGAACAGACAGACAGACAGACGACAAAATGACGGTATAAGGGTTTTTTGGTCATATCTACAAAACCCTAAAAATGGGCAAAATTCCAAGCCCATGCATGCATGTTTGCTCGTTGCATTTTATGGAAAGTGATTTTTTACGTCCAAAACAAGAATGAAAAAAAGCATTTATCCCACCCAAAAGTTGCCTAAATCATCAGTTGATGTATTAAAAAGCCCTTCTACTTTTTCAGGCAGAGATATTAATTTTTACTAATATATTTACCATATTTTTGTTGTTATTATATTGACAGTCAAAAAGAATTAAAAATACAATGAAAAACTAAAAATTTCCTTGAAATTTCTTTAGAATAGTATATTAAATTAAAAAAAAAAAAACTCGGAAAACAGGAAAAATACAACTCGTGTTCATTTTCACCATGTAAACAAATACACGAGTAACAGTTTAATGTCACTTTCGAGTGTTCCAGCCTTGCCGCATACGGCGCTGCGATCTTAAAAAGTTTCCCCTATAGGGAAATAAATTTAAGATCGTAGCGCCGCGGTGGTCAATTTTGAAACTAAGGTAGAGGGTACTTAATGTTATTGTTAGATAGCTGTGAAAGTAAAATTATAGGAATAAATACATTTTACAATATTTTGTGAACGTGTAATATGGTAAATATATTAGTAAAAAATAAAAATCTTTGCCTGAAGAAGTGGAAAGGCCTTTTAATTTATGAAATGATGATTTAAACAAATTTTTGGTGGGGTAATTGCCTTTACTCAGTCTTTTCTTCGACGTAAAAAAAAATCCTTTTAAAAGTTGATCGTTGCATAAAATGTAAGGAGAAAATATGCATTCATGGGCTTGAATTTTTGCCCATTTTTAGTTTTTGAAGGTTTTAATTTTAACGATCGGAATCAGAAGTGACAACGCTGATGCTCTAAAATCAGCCATAGAACAGCTCAATAAGATGACATCGGACTGGTTCACATGTATTGAATTAGCACTGAACGAAGATAAAACATGCTCAGTCCATTTTATCTCATCCAGAAACGTACCAACAGAGGCCCAGATAGTTAAATTTCTAGGCGTGACTCTAGACTCGCAACTAACCTGGCTGCCTCATGTGGAGGATTTGATGTCGAGATTGGACAACGCTACCTATGCAGTTCATTTACAAAAGGTTTTTCTGAAACAGAAAAAACGCAGTTCGGGCTATTGAACCGGTTGCTAACAATGCACACTGCAAGCCCATTTTCAAAAAACATAAAATCCTTACTCTTCCCTCTATCTACATTCTAGAGCAGTGTTTCTCAACCTTTTATGGCATGCCCCCCCCAAAATAACGTAAATATGGTCTGCGGCCACCCTATATATATATATAGTCTGTTCAATACATACTCACGTCAAGATCCAATTATATATATATATATATATATATATATATATATATATATATATATATATATATATATATATATATAGTCTGTTCGTCGGTCCGTCTATCCGTCCGTCCGTCCATTTGTCCGTCCGTCTGCTAAAACCCTTGAAAATGGCAAAAAATCAAAAAAATCGTAAGGGCATTTTTGTCTCCGATTTTTTTATTTATTTTATTTATTTATTTATTTATTTATTTCCAACATGGGAAACCAACAAATCACCCTTTCGAGTGACTTAATAATAGGTTTCCACGAATTGTACAAGTGCCTAACACAAAACAAAAGTACAAATTTTAATACAATACCCAGCAAACATTCAACTAACGGCCGAATGCTGGCAAACTGCTTTTATGCTGGTAAATTACTGGCACCAAAAGTAAGTGCAACGCCAGTATTAATAATGTACTTCACATTTGTATTTCGCATTCCGCCTATACGAAGTACTTTACCAGCATTTTATAAGCACTCTTCTTCACTCATACTTTTTATTTAAAACCATCAGAAATAAATCTTGCAACTAATGCGATTATTTTGCACTTTACCGTTGCTGGGCCAGCAACTGATACATCAATGGGCCAGTAACGGCCCCGGGGACACCGGTGTACTGGCCCATTACTTTCAATGCCGGGGAGTATGTGCTTTACCAGTACTGGCCCGTATAAAAATGTTTGCTGGGTAATCTATACGAAAAAAAAATAATCATAATATAATAACAATAAGAATAATAATAAAGTGAGAGATAAGAATAATAACAAAATGAGAGAAAAAAAAAAAAAAAAAAACAGTAACTGGAATTGTAAGGGAAAGTTGCAGTCAAGTAGTAGTACTTTGTAAATAATTTTTTACAACATTAGAATAATTTTTAAAAGACATATTGAATATATCTAGATTGCATCTAGATTTTGAAATACAATTATAACTGTTACACATCCGATGTATTGGTGAGTTGATAGCATAGTTAGTAGTTTCAAAACTCAAATTGAATAATTCATGTGATCGTGTGTTGTACCTGGGACATTGAATTTTATATTACCTAGTGTATTTGCAGAATTATATAAACTACTAGCTGAAAACCCGTGCTTCGCTACGGTATATTGATGGTCTCATTGGCATAAAATCCGCAGTTTGTTTTTAAAGTTGTGTATGGGTAACCTTTGTAACAAAAAATCTAGTCGATATCTCATCGATATCGACTTCAAGAGATATTGAGGAACCCGTGAAAAAACATTTTACTCCTTTTCACCAGATAGGGGTCGAACTTAAAAACATCCTTTCCGTATACCGTGGGTAAGAACCCACTAATTCTTACTTCATACTGAAAAATGTACTCTCCGAATTTTTTATTTTTAACAAAAAAATACTAACTTACCCTTTAGGAGTGAAAGAAAACTGTCAAACGATGAAAACATATATGCGAAAATGGAATGTTATAACTCAACAACCGCTGGAAATACAAAGGGTTCTATAATTCACCCCGAATGTAGATTCACCCCTTTAGGGGTTGATTAAGATAAAATCGTGAAATACATTTTGAGCATTTGTATGGGTAATCTTTATAAGCAAAAACCAAGTCTATATCTTATTGATCCTAGAAGATATTAAGGCGTCCTTGAAATCACAATTCCCTCTTTTCACCCTTTAGGGGTGATATTTGTTAAAGGTAAAAAACTGTTAAAACCATTTCGAGACATTTTAAAAAGACACAGGAAATACGACGCGATGTATAATCTACCCCGTTTGTAGAATCACCCCTTTAGGGGTTTTTTTTTTTTTTTTTTTTTTTAATTTTTAATGGTCTTTGCTACTGTGGCAATTAGCCAGGACAATTTTTGTTTGAGAAAATTTCCATGCCATAACCGGGATTTGAACCCGAGCCCCCATGGTTGGTAGTCAAATGAGCTGACCACTACGCCATAGCGACCGGCCTTTAGGGGTTGATTTGGACGTAATCCTGAAATAAGTTTTTCGGCATTTGTATGGATAATTTTTGTAAGCAAACACCAAGTCGATATCTTATTGGTCCTAAAAGAATTAAGGAATTACTGAAATCACATTTCACCCCTTTTCACCCTTAATGGGTGAAATTTAAAAAAAAATGTCAAAATCATTTCGAGATATTAAAAAAAAAACACCTATGTGCCAAAAAGTAATGTTGCAACTAAACGAACACAGGAAATGCGACGGGATGTATAATTCATCCCGATTGTAGATCCACCCCTTAAGGGATTGATTAGGACAAAATCAAAAAATTGGTTTTTCGGTATTTGCATGGGTAGTTTTTGTAATCAAAAACCAAGTAGATATCTTATTAATCCTAAAAAATGTTAAACAATCCTTGAAATCACATTTTATCCCTTTTTACCCTTTAGGGGTTAAATTTAAAAAAATTATCAAAACATTTCGGGATATTTTAAAAATACGTCTATTTGCCAAAAATAAACCTTATAACTCAACAAACACAGGGAATACGACGGGATGTATAATTCCCCCAATTGTAGATCCACCGTTTAGGGGTTGATTACGACAAAAATCCTGAAATATATTTTTCCGTATTTGTATGGGTAATCTTTGTAAGCAAAAAGGAAGTCGATATCTTATTGGTCCTAAGAGATATTAAGGAATCTTTGAAATCACAATTCACCCCTTTTCACCCTTTAGGGGTGAAATTTAAAAAAAACTGTCAATACTATTTCGAGATATTTTAAAAAGACATCTATGTGCCAAAAAGTAATGTTGCAACTAAACGAACACAGGAATTACGACGGGATATATAATTCACCACGATTGTAGATCCACCCCTTTAGGGGTTGATTAGAACAAAATCCTGAAATTGGTGATTCGGTATTTGTATGGGTAATCTTCGTAAGCAAAAAGCAAGTCGATATCTTATTGGCCCTAAGAGATTTAAGGAAACCTTGAAATCACAATTCACCCCTTTTCACCCTTTAGGGGTGAAATTTTAAAAAACTATCAAAACTTTTTCGAGATATTTTAAAAAGATACCTATGTGCCAAAAAGTAATGTTGCAACTAAACGAACACAGGAAATACGGCGGGATGTATAATTCACCCCGATTGCAGATCCACCCCTTTAGGGGTTGATTAGGACAAATTCCTGAAATAAGTTTTTCGGTAATTGTATGGATAATCTTTGCAAGCAAACAGTAAGTCCATATCTTATTAGTCCTAAGAGATATTAAGGAATCCCTGAAATCACAATTCACCCCTTTTCAACCCTTAATCGTGAAATTTAAAAAAACTGTCAAACCCATTTCGAGATATTTTAAAGACACATATGTGCCAAAAAGTAATGCTGTAACTAATGAACAAAGGAAATACGACGGGATGTATAATTCACCCTGATTCTAGATCCACCCCTTTAGGGGTTGATTAGGACAAAAACCTGAAATATGTTTTTCGGTATTTGTATAGGTAATTTTTGTAAGCAAAAAGCAAGTCGATATCTTATTGGTTCTAAGAGATATTAAGGAATACTTGAAATCATAATTCACCCCTTTTCACCCTATAGGGGTGAAATTTTAAAAAACTACCAAAACCTTTTCGAGATATTTTAAAAGGACTCCTATGTGCTAAAAAGTAATATTGCAACTAAACGAACACAGGAAATACGACGGAATGTATAACTCACCCCGATTGTAGATCCACCCCTTTAGGGGATGATTAGGACAAATTCCTGAAATAATTTTTTCGGTAATTGTATGGATAATCTTTGCAAGCAAACAGTAAATCGATATCTTATTGATCCTAAGAGATATTAAGGAATCCTAGAAATCACAATTCACCCCTTTTCAACCCTTAGGGGTGGAATTTTAAAAAACTGTCAAACCCATTTCGAGATATTTTAAAAAGACACATATGTGCCAAAAAGTAATGTTGCAACGAAACGAAAACAGGAATTACGACGGGATGTATAATTCACCCTGATTGTAGATCCACCCCTTTAGGGGTTGATTAGGACAAAATCCTGAAATTGGTGATTCGGTATTTGTATGGGTAATCTTTGTAAGCAAAAAGCAGGTCGATATCTTATTGGTCCAAGAGATATTAAAGAATCCTTAAAATCACAATTCACCCCTTTTCACCCTTTAGGGGTGAAATTTCAAAAAACTGTCAATACCATTTCGAGATATTTTAAAAAGACACCTATGTGCCAAAAAGTAATCTTGCAACTAAACGAACACAGGAAATACAACGGGATGTATAATCCACCCCGATTGTAGGTTCACCCCTTTAGGGGTTGATTAGGGCAAAATCCCGAAATCGGTTTTTCGGCATTTGTATGGGTAATACTTGTAAGCAAAAACTAAGTCGATATCCCATCGGCCCTAAGAGATATTAAGTAATTCGTGAAATCACATTTCACCCCTTTTCATCCCTTAGGAGTGGAATTTCGAAAAACCCCTTCTTAGTGGGTGCTTACGTCATGAAGGGAATATACTCTCCGAATTTCAAGTTTCTAGGCCCAGGGGTTCGGGCTGGGCGGTGATGAGTGAGTCAGTCAGTCAGTCAGTCAGTCAGTCAGTCAGGACACTGCCTTTTATATATATAGATAGATAATAAACATACATCCGTTCGCAACAGTTGTTTAGGTTAGACTGACTGTAAACTAAATGCAACCTCAGGCTTCGGGTTATAACAATTACGCACGAAAATGCACGATGTCCGAAGCTGCACTAAAGCCATCCAACTAAATATTTCTCAAAACTATGTTAATGCCCAAATATAAATAAAAACAAAATTCATGAATATCGTTTCTAATGCGATTTTTTTTATCGTTATACAGACGGCATTTTCTACCTGTAAACCAAATTTCCACACTCATCAAATTTGCATAAAAACTCAGTACCATATGTGGGTTACAATTTCCGAATATTTTCTATTTTATAGATACAGAAAATAGATGTTTTTAAACAAAAATAGAAGAATGAGCAAGTAGCCCACACTGAAAAAATATGGCTATCAATCGCATTTAAATCAATATTCGTAAAAAAAAGATAGAAAAAAAAAATAATTATAATAAAAATAAGTTAAGAAAACTCCATTAAAAATAATTATCCAGAAAACAGATATTCAGCTTATGTCTCGCTCTACATACACGAACCATAAGTTTTGCTAAATAATAATAACAATTTATTATCAGCTGTAACCAAACACCGGTTTTGTTTTCTACAATGTTTACCTCCTAATAAAGGTTATTCTCGGGCCGAACACTTCCGATATTTAGCGAACACTCACGATGTTCATACAGTTAGACAGTCAACTATTGAATGGAAATTCCTATCCGGTCACTGCATATGTGACAGATATACCAATGGTCGAATGTAATTAAAAACAAAATTATGAATTTCTCGTTTCTGATGGGACTTTTTTGAGATTTTCGATTTTTCTAGTTATGATGAAGCCATTTGCTACCTGTATGCAAAATTTCAACTCGGTAGCGTATCTGGAAGTGGGTTAGAATTTCCGGACATAGCCACAAATATCCATTTTTATATATAAAGATTACAATTTTATATAATTGTTTCATATCAAGTAATTGTGTACGGTTACTGAGACTAAGCATATGAAAGTATTCTAAACGAGCATTATAACAGTTTAATTCATTAGACTTATTTAATTTGTGACTCAAAAATTTTATTAGGCGGCGTTGAATACTTTCTATTTTCGACTCGTTATTTTTATAGAAGGGGTTCCAAATGGTACTACAATATTCCAAATGAGATCTAACGTATGAAGTAAACAATAATAGAATAGTTTTAATATTGAAAAAGTTTTTTGAAATTCTAAGTACAAAACCCAACATTCTATTAGCTTTGTTGACTATATGATCTACGTGTTTATTAAAGGACAATTTATCATCGAACACAATTCCGAGGTCTTTAATGCTAGGTACTCTTTCCAAAGAATGAGAACCTATTGTATACTCGGCGTTAACAGGGGTGTGTTTTTTCGAAAAACTAATTACGAAACATTTTTTTAAGTTGAGGTTTAGCAAATTGTCAGAGCACCATACGGCCAGCTTGTCTAAGTCGCTTTGTAAGGCAATAATGTCATTCGAATTATTTATACGTTTAGCGATTTTTAGATCGTCAGCGAACAGCCAAAATTTTGACGATATTACTTCACAAATGTCGTCTATATAAGCCAGAAATAATATTGGGCCCAAAACAGACCCTTGGGGCACACCGGAAGTTACTTTAATTTCTTTAGACATATATACATTAATGGTTACGTATTGTAATCTTCCTTTTAAATAGGAATTTATAGTTTTCAAGATATTATTGCTAATGCCAAATCGTCTTAATTTCAAAATTAATAATTCTATAATAACCTTATCAAATGCTTTGGCAAAATCAGTATAAATTACGTCGACTTGTGAATTATTTGAAAAAGAATTACTAAGAAATTCGGTGTATTCTAAGAGATTGGTAAACGTAGATTTATTTGGAAGAAATCCATGCAGGTTAGTTGATAACTGAGGCATAATGTGGTTAAGTAAACACTTGTTTAGTAGGGTTTCAAAAATTTTTGCGAAAATTGAGAGTTTAGAGATCGGACGATAGTTACTAATAACAGATTTGTCACCTGATTTAAAGATTGGTGTGACAAAAGTCAATTTCCATCGGTCCGGAAAAATTCCTTGTTGTGTAGATTTTGTATAAATGAGAAAAAGTGGATATGCTAGTGAATGGGAACAGTTTTTAATAAAAAACGGATCAATGCCATCTGGACCTCGACCCTTACTCAAGTCTAAAGTATTTAATTTTAATTCAACATCTGATAAAGAGAAAGTAAAACTATTTAAATTGGTAATTAAAGTATTGTGCTCAGAATTGTCGCTTGAAATTTTTTATTAGAAATCTCATACACCGACTGGAAATAGTCAGCAAATAAATCGACAATAGCTTGAGGTTCGTCATAATTAATATTATTGAGTTTCATACAAGTAGGGATACCCTTTGATTCTTTATTTTCTTTAATAAACGACCAAAAATGTTTTGGATTATTTATAGTGTTGTTTTCAGATTTACTGATATATTTCCTGTAGCAATTTTTTGTACAATTCTTGACTTTTTGTCTAACATCTTGAAACAAAATTCTGTCAGTAGGATTATTAAATAACTTCAACTTCTTCCTTAATTTATCTTTTTTTCTTATCAGATGGATTCAATTTTTGGAGTACCAATGTGGATATTTTTTTGAAGTTTGGGTTGAAAATGGGACGTGCTTGTGAATAATATCGTAAAGAATTTCATAAAATTTGTCAACTGATTGAGAAGAATTGAGAGATTGAAATTCAAGAGACCAGTTAACAGTACTGATTTCATGATTTAAAGCTGCATAATTACCCTTGAAGAAGTTATATTTAGTAGTAGGAACTTGCTCCAATTCTGTAAACTGAAGTGAATTTATTTCAATTTTCAAGGGAGGATGAAAAACATCTATTTTACTTAAGGGGTCTTCAGCTGCAGATGTTACGTTAATATTAAAGTTAGAAAAAACTAAATCAAGAAGTTTATTCTTATTGTTTTTCACGAAGTTGAATTGTAACATATTACAAACTTGTGTATCATTAACTATCAACTCACCAAAACTTGTTGATCCTGACGTCATGGATAAGCCAGTGCCGGGATCCCACATGATATCTGAATTATAATCTCCTAGAAGAATAGTGCATTGACCGGAGTTTTTGCATAAATATAGTTCATTTAAACTTTTAAAATGAGATTTGTAAATATCGATCTCAGACCTAGGAGGAATATAAACGCAACAAATATTTAAATAAACTTTTGGCTTGTATTTCATTCCAGTGTTAAGAGTAATTTGAATCCACAAGTCCTCTGCTGAACTTCTAAGAGAATATATTTCATTACAATAATAAATATTTTTAACTGCAACAATAACTCCTCCACCTCTTGTCTTTCCCGAGCTTAGAATGTCTCTATCGCGTCTGAAAACTAAATATCTATCATCAAATAATTCTTCAGAGTTTATACCATTTACTAACCATGTTTCTGTCAAACAAATAACATCGTAATTACTTGATAATATCTGCTGTTTAACTTCATTTGTTTTTGTACGCAATCCCCTAACATTTTGATAGTAAACTAACAAGCCCATAATGAATAGGAAAAATAAAATGAAGACCGAAATAGAAAGAAAAGGAAAAAAGCAAACATGACCGTAATAATTAAACTATTTTAAGTTTGACAGATCACATTCATGAGTGATAGCTACAATTTTTGAATTTTCATCTTTTCTAGTTAAGATTTTATAGTTTTGTACCCAGACATATTTGTAATTAAGTTCTTTACATTTAAGTCTGGTTACATGTAGTAATTGTTTTTTTATTGGGTGTTAAATGATTGTTTATGTAGATTTTATCCTCTGAGTTTGAAAAACCAATATCTTTACCGGACAAGAAGCGAATTTTACATGCTGACAATAATTGTTCTTTTTTAATTCTTGAGTTAAATTTTACTATAATGTTTTTTGGTTTTCCAGGATTGTAGCTAGGGACGCGGTGTACATTATCGATATGTGACAGATTGACATCACAATTCACAGCACCTGCAAGATTTATGACTACATTTGCACAATTTTCATTTACACTTTCTGGGATCCCCTGAATTTCCAAGTTGAAGGCTCTAGAGCATAGGTTCTCAAACTGGGGTACGCGTACCCCTGGGGGTACGCGAAGCATCTATTGGGGGTACGCGAGATCATTCACATAAACATACATTCATAAAGCCATAGTTTAAGAATAGCACGTTGTGGAAAAGCTCATACAATCGGTGAAGAACTGTTGTTACCTGCTGCTAAAGATATGGTTACTTGTATGTTTGATGAATCGATGGCTAACAAATTAGATACAATACCGATATCTAATGACACCGTACGCCGCCGAATTGAAAGCATGGCATCAAATATTAAGGAAAATTTGATTGTTGAGCTTAAAAAAAGCAATTTTTTCGCTATCCAAATAGATGAGAGCACAGACATTACTAACTACGCTCAATTGATGGTTTACGTGCGGTATATATCTGAAAGTCGTATTAATGAAGATTATTTATTTTGTGAACCCTTGGCAACCCGTACAACTGCTGCTGAAATTTTCCAAAAGTTAAATCATTTTTTTATAGAGAATGAACTGGACTGGAAAAAATGTGTTGGTTTTTGTTCAGATTGTGCTCGGGCTATGGTTGGAAAATATGGAGGTGTGGCAATGAAAGTAAGAGCCGTAACAGAAAATTGTGCGTTCACTCATTGCAGTATTCATAGAGAAGCTTTAGCAGCTAAGGGTATGCCAGATGCACTAAAAAATGTTTTTCAAGATGCCATCAAAGTAGTAAATTATATAAAATCACGAGCTGTAAACTCTCGTTTGTTTACAAAACTATGTGCTGAGATGGGTAGTGAACATATACAGTTGCTCCTTCATACAGAAATCAGATGGCTCTCTCGTGGAAAAATGTTAAGTAGATTATTCGAGCTATATTCTGAAGTACAGCTATTTTTAACGGAAACTAATTTTGAATTGCGTGATAAACTACTTGACGAGTCGTGGATAATGACACTGGCTTATTTATCAGACATTTTTAATCGTCTTAATAACTTGAATTTGTCATTGCAAGGTAGTGGAATTAATCGATTTTCGGTTAATGATAAAGTTAACGCATTGATAAAAAAATTAAAAATGATGGAGGAATGTGTGTCTGATAAAAATCTGCAGTCGTTTCCAAATTTGGAAAATTTCGTGTCGGAACATGAAACAAAAATTGACAATAATCTTATTAAAAATATTAAAATTCATTGTAAAATGCTCGCAGAATCTTTTGAAAAATATTTTCAAGAAGACTTTTCCGAAATGCTATGGATAAGGAATGCATTCGCTATTGAAAAGTATCCATCAAATCTCTATAATAATAATAAAGAGTCATTGATTGAAATATCGTGCGATGGAGATTTAAAAATGAAGTTTAATGAATTGAAACTTGAAGAGTTCTGGCTCATGACTAAAAGTGAATATCCAGAATTAGCCAAACAAGCATTATTGTTTTTAATACCTTTTTCAACAACTTATCTCTGTGAATGTGGGTTTTCCTCCATGGTGATTTTAAAAAACAAATATCGAAATAAATTAAATATCGATCCTAATATTCGGTTAAAATTGAGTAATCGAGAGCCCGATATTGAATCACTTATTTCAAGCATGCGGCTTCATCCTTCCCACTAAAGTTGGTAAGTGTATTTTCATGTATGTTTTTTTTCAGTCAAGTCTGCTTTGTTTAACAATTTTCAAATTGTTCCGATTTTTTTTTACCTTTTTGGGGGTACGCGCCTGTTCTGGAATTGACATAAAGGGTACTCAAAAAAAAAAGTTTGAGAACCGATGCTCTAGAGTACTGTTCTAGCTCCTCAATTCGGTCCTCCAATACTTGCATCCTGGATTTGCTCTGATTCAGTGTTATTTCGAGGGACTCGAGCTCATTGAATCTGTTGTTCCATGTTTTTATTTTGGCTTCGAAATCATCAATTTTGCTGCAGCAAAAGTTTAATTTCAAAAGAAACATGGAACAACATTCGCATCCACATACACAGAAGCAAACCCCAAAACAACATGACCAGAAGAGAACAGATTGTATTAACCAGGATAAGAATCGGACACACTCTACTAACACACAAACACCTGTTCCAACGAGAAGCCCCACCAAACCATATATATATAAACAAGTATATGGCGCATGAACGCTGGCTAGATGTTCCATGATAGGAGGATGGAGCTATGTATTGCCGTACCCCTTCATGACAGATGAATAGTTTGCGCATGTCTAAATTACGACCTTGCTATTGGTCGAAAAAATTAAAGTTACGTAGCGGGAGTTAAGAGAAGGAGCTAGGCATGTGGACATGTAGTGTCATTCTTTCTGTTAGAAATATTATGCGAAGTTTTGTCTGTATTAAATTGTGAAAAGAGTTCGTATTTATAACGAAAATGCCAGCAAATTGTGTATTATGTTGTTGTCCACGAAAGAAATCTGTTTCTTTTCACAAGTAAGTATTAAATATTAATAAACTGCATGTTTGGGGGCCTACTAATACCCACGCGTATTATTATTTTTCAAATTAGATTACTTTATTTATATATATATATATATATATATGCCAATATCGTGCAATTTTTTGCTAAACCTATTAATCAAGTGCAATCTAACCAATTTATACCTGAAAAAATTAAGAAAATGGAATATTTGGGCAAGTAAAATTACTGAAAAATTGCGTTACGTTCAGTATTGTAGGACCCTAAACTGCATGTGTATCTAAATATTTATAATTATGATATCAACTACATAACCTGTTCCATTGTCAGGTTCCCGAGAAATGCTGAGTTATGTCAGAAGTGGAAAATGATTTGACCTACGTGAAGAAGATGATGTGTCTAGAATCTACCTCTGTTTGAAAACATTTTTCTGCATACAGTTATATCCATCCTTAAGCTAATACTTATGGTGGACGTTTGTTTCTAAAACCCGATCCATATCCTACATTGCGTGTGCCATTTCCAATTTTGCAAGAGATTAAAGGTAAGTTTTTATTTAACACTATATTACTAATCTCTCGCTCTCTAGCAAATTATAGTGATCAGTCTGAGATCTAATGATGTAACTAAATAACGCAATATGATTGGACATTTTTTGAACTGAACTGTGCGAACGTAGATAACTATTGACACTTAGTGTCAAATTAATTATTTAGATGGTCTTAAATATTGTTTATACATTTTAATTACATGTGTAGAACAGGGGTTCTTAAACTTATGTTGTCCGAGGACCCCCTCTTGAACAACATTTTGATTAAATGGATTTTTTTTTTTTAATTTTAAGGATTTTTATTAAATGAGTTATTTGAATAAAAGCGAAAAGTTGGGGGATGTAAAGTTAATGTCAAAATTGTTTTGCGGACCCTAGTTTAAGAACTGTTGGCGTAGAACACAGTAAAGTAACCGAGGGTTATGCCTTCAGTTAAAATAAATTCTCAATTATTTTTTTTAGTTGAACCCGTTGCGAGCAGTTCTGTTGCGAGTACTTCTATTGTGGGCACTCCTGTTGCACACACTTATGGAGACTGTATTTCAGACTATTTTGAAACTGACACTGTTCATGAACCTGTCCCTAGCAGTCCAGCTGACTGTGTTACTGGCAGTATTACAACTGAATCTGCAGGTAATATATTAATTTTAAGTAAATTTAAAAATTAAAGCAGGGTATACAATAATCAACTTATAATATATTTGTTTTTAAATATGACATGTTTTATAAATTAAATTATATTTTTAGTTGAGAGCAGCCTGATGCGTACACCTCCGAAACGAGGATTTTACGAGCCACGTTATGTTGGTGACCTAACAGATGTAAACTTTTCAACCCACAAAAAACGAAAAGATCTTTGAAACTGGTTAAAGCAACAAATACTGGACACACAAAAAAATTGAAGATTTACGAACACAAGTTTTGGACGTTAAGAAAAGAGTTACCTCTCTTAAGGAGTTAGTGAAGGTGTTAAAGAAGAAAAACTTAATTTCTGAAGAAGTTGGAGAAACGTTAATGCTGAAAAGAAACGTGTTAATGTTAAAAACCAATAATGGTTTTTGTTTTATTTATTTATTTTTTTTGTCTTGTTTTGTCTTTGTTTTACTCTTGAATTTTTGTGACTTGTAAAAGTGGTTTAGTTAAGTTATGTTAGCAAGGGCTGTGCGAAATTTGCACACGGGTCCGCTAGTATTAAGTATTATTAACTTAGTTGTAATCCTGTATACTTATATAGTATGACACTGTAAGAATTTTATTACAATATATTTTATATAAAATTAATATTTATTGTTTTAATTATTGTCCTTTTTGATAAAAGTATTATGCACAAAAATTAGAAGAAAGTATCATGACTTGAACATTACAGTTAACAGAAAATAGAAGTTTATTGCCAATTACTAAAGAAACAGTTAATTTTTTATCTCGAGATATGCGGTGTTTCTGTATACTGCTTTAATTCGAGTTCGAAGCATAAATTAAAATATTTGACTCGTTCCTTAGCAATCAGCCATTAGAAAGTAAAAAGAAAATATAATGAATAAAATCAGGTATAACCAGCACAAAACCGACGGCCACCACAGAAAACTTAATAAAAAACTTTAACTAAAAGAAAAATTTTTCAAATAAAAACGGTTACTTTTATGTTGTGCAGCAACTTTATCCGAATACATTTTTTCGAAATATTCACAAAAAACTTGATATGAGTAAACTTCTACTTTCAGTTGACCGTTTTTAACCAAAAGTAGAACGATCCATTTCACAAAGATCCATTCAGCCAAATTTGCTGTACCCATGTCCACGGATTGACAGACAATGCTGAAAATAGTCGAAACATGACGTATGAACTTTAATTCATGGAGAGCCATCAAAATTGGTATGATAAATATCTCCCTTATATATGAGGTAGTCAGTAATAAATTTCAGTCACATTACTATTTATTTTTAGTCAAAACTCATGTTGCTATTCGAAACACTTGGATCGTAACGAGTTACGAATCAAGTTTAATACAACATATGAAGATCACAAGTAACATATGAAGATACTAATATAAAAACTCATTATGAGGGAGTTTACCACTAATTACCACTCTTAATGTTTACCACTTTGATTAAAATTTCACAACTCTAAATGTAATTTTAAAGTTAAGAAATGCGTTCCTTTTAAATAATCAGTCAATATTCACAGTAAATATTATATCAGCCATTTAAACGGGTACAGCTACGTCTTTTTTACCAAATAGTATAAACCAAATAATTAGGGTTTTTGTTTGATAACTTCTAACCTTATTTTTTTAAATGTAAATGTCATTTCATCTGATTTTATCCTGCTTTTTCAAAATAAATTGACACTACCCGACCATGCGCATTGTGTTTTACTGTTACCAAAAGAGACAGATATATGTATATCTTACTCTCTATGTTGGAACATCTTAAGTTACATTGAGAGATAGGCCAGGCGCCATATACTAGTTTATATATATATGCACCAAACTGCCAGGCCTGCAACACCAGACTGACAGTAAGGCACATTATCATAGAATGCCCTCAATACCGTATGGAAAGAAGCTCCAACCAATTACTACCAGACCCAGATGAAATCCTCTCAATCCAAAACGAAAATAAAATCATCAAGTTCCTAAAAGAAACCAACTTTGTCGATAAAATCTAGCATATATACAATAATATAATATACACATATCAACAAATGTAACAAAATTAATGTAAAACTTGTAAATGTAACTAAACCAATACGTACCAAATGTAAAACAATGTAAACTTATGTTCCGAGGTGCTAATAACCAAGTTGTTGGAGCACCCCTAAATAAACCAATTAAAAAAAAAAAAAAAAATAATAATGATTTTATAAGTTCTGATTGAGTGTCTTTTACAGCTGAGACATCAGTCAGAATTGCGTTGATTTTAGCGATTAAATCAGGAGAGGTAGCATTGGTAGATTGAACGGAAGTAGAGTTGTTGGTTTTCGTATTGGATACTTTACGGCATGTCTCGCAGCACCATGAAAGTCCGTGTGAACTCAACTTCGCCATATTGAGCTGTTGAGGAACATCCGCACATTCGGAATGGTAAAGTTGAGCACAAATTCCACTACACCGCACTGAACTTTCTTTACGGGTAATTGATTTCTTGCACAATTTGCATTCGAGCATGGTGAAATATATTCAATATTAATAATGTTAAAATATTGAAAATATCAAAAATATTCGTAAGTATAATAAATTCACTGTTACGTAATATGGATACGCACGGTAATAACTGTTTGAGCAGGCACGACTAGTCAGTCCGAAGACTTGATTTCGAATGAATTTTATTGAAAATTAGTACAAATATGTATTTTTTGTCATAGATCAACAAAATTTGGTCCATTTTGAAGTTTGGTCAAAAATTTTAGAATTATTGGCGAAAAACTGGCCCAAATCGGCTCTACCTCAAAAACTAGGGAAGCGTGAATTTTTTTAATATTTTTTTTTTTCATAATCCTTACCCCAAAATTAGCTCAAAACAATATTTTGGCTAAAATTGGAGTTAGTACAAAAAAAAAATTGTTGATAAATTTGTATACTTATATATTTTTAGCCTTAGATCACAAATATATGGTCACTTTTTAATTAAGGTCTAAAATTATGATATTTGCAGCAAAAAAATTAAAAAAACAAAACAGTCCGCAATAAGGTTCACAGCCAATGAACTGTTAGCCTGCCTCCTTTTTACCGACCGCCAACATATATAAGGGAGGTATTGTGATCATACCGAATTTGACATTTCGAGATTTCGATGGATCTCCACGAATTTAGGTCCCTACATAACGTTTTGACTATTTTTAGCATGATATCTGTCGGTCTGTCTGTCCGTCTGTCCATTCGTCCGTCTGTCCGTCTGTCCGTCCGTCCGTCCGTCTGTCAGTCTGTCTGTCTGTCTGTATACACGTGCAGAGTAAATTCGGCTAAAAGGATTTTTATGAAAATGCATATTTAAGCTTTTGACAGCAATAGCACAAGATCATCAACTTTTGGTAATAATCGGTTGACTAGAAATGGGAGTTTACTCGTGTCGATTTTAAGATTTTTGCGAATATTTAGCAACAGAAAAATATTTCGAAAAAATTTATTTAACAAAAGTTGCTATAAATACAATTACTAATAACTTTTATTTGAGACATTTTTTTATAAAACGAAAAAAAAAAAATTCGAAATTTTTTATCGGTATCTATTTTTTCATATCTCCGTTAGAAAATATTAGACCAAGTTATTTCTACTCTGCTGCTAGAATGTATTTTATACAAGTTCTTTGTGATGGCGGTCGATCCTGTGGTGGTCACAGCTGATTTTTCTATTATAAGTTCATGATTCGATCTTACATAATTTCGCGGCCCCCCGACGAAGCTTTCACGGCCCCCCGGTTGAGAAACGCTGTTCTAGAGTGTATTATGACGGTTAGAGATGGTGAAGAATAGACCAGAGTGTCAGATGTCCATAATCATAACACAAGAACCAAAAACAACTTCGTAGTCCCATATAAAAGACTAAAATCGTCAGAAGTATCCACCAATGGTCTGAAGATGTTCAATCGACTCGCTCAGGAATGGCAACAGTTGAGCAAGAGAAAACTGAAGCACAAAATACGTGGTTTTCTCGTGCAGGAGACCTTCTATAGTGTTCAAGAATTTACGAACCGTAAAATTCATAATATTACATAAGACTTTTGCCTATATGAGATACATATTGTTATTATCTTCCTTTTTCTTTTTGACAAAACTGTAATTTTTTGAGTCTAAATAAATAATAATAATTATTATTATTATTATATATATATATAAGCAAAAATGGGTTAATAGAGTAGTCCGCCTTCACTTATACAGTAACTCTTCCGTAAATTATGTAACCGGCTCTGGCTGTTCGCTAGAATGTATTCGTTTGTGTCTGACAAGATTTGTTGATTGTGAAAATGCTTTATTACACTGATCACATTTGTACGGTTTCTCTCCAGAATGTGTTCGGTTGTGTTCAGTTCGACAAACTGGGATTACATTGCAAGTATAGGACAGACCGTTCGGCTAGACTATGATTAACCGTTCCTGTCCGTTCCAAACATTTTAATGTGGAAATACATTAACTTATAAATTTGACAATAATATTGGGTAAGCTATCTTTGTTAAGAACACTTCCTTTTGTTGCTAATTATGACTGTATTAAAGAATATTGTTTGTCCATTTTGTTTCAATTTAAATGTTTTTCAGTTTACGTGTTTAGCACATATTATTAACCGTACGTAATACAAAATGGTGTTCGCGCCATCTTGGTTTTGTTTTTCATATTTTGGTTTCATTGTTAGTTTTCTAGTTATTTCATTTTACTTCTACATTTTTTCATCACAAATATTCTTTAATACAAGACTAATAATTTCAGTTTTGTTATATTTCAATGTGTATCCTTATTTTTAGACTGAGGATGATTGGATTACCAATCGAAACGTCTCGATAAAAATTGTTTTAATAAATATATGACGAGTATGACATAAGAATTTTATTTAATACCCATATTAATTTCGTCAAGAACTTTCCTTCGAGTATATATATATATATATATATATATATATATATATACAAGGTGTCTCAAAAGAAATTTTATATTTATTTAGCTTACTGCGTGAACGCAACGTATCCGAGGGGCGCGGGGGTTATGTCAATCGGTAGCCTGGCTCTTGGGAATTCAGTCGCTATGGAGCGTTTCTCGGGAGCAGACCGCGCGTTATGCGTGCGAGTTTTACAAAAACGGTGATTCGGCGACTGTAGCGCGTAGAAAATTCTGCAGTATTCGAGGTTTTCGCCACTTAAATGATGCGCCAAGCATTCCTCTCATTCGACATTGGGTTAAAAAGTTTGAAGAGACTGGTACAACGCTGGATAAATCAAAATCCGGGCGACCTAGGTCATCAAGAATGGTAGAAAACGTGGAGAATGTTAATCAGTCTGTTCGTGACGACCCGAACCTTTCAATTCGGAAGCGCGCAAGTGCTTTAAATGTGCATAGATCATCATTACATCGCATTATGCACAAAGACCTAAAGCTGCACCCCTAAAAAATTCAATTGGTGCAAGAATTAAAGCCCCAAGATGCCAGTCAGAGGCTTAATTTCGTAAATCAGGTGATTGAGCGATTTTCAACGTTTACCAACATTTTGTTTTCGGATGAAGCTCATTTTCATCTTAATGGCCACGTAAATAAGCAGAACTGCCGCTACTGGAGTGCAACGAATCCGAAACGCAAACATCAGAAACCCCTACATTCGCCTAAAGTGACCGTATGGGCTGCGATGTCGGCGCGAGGAATTATCGGCTCTTACTTTTTTGAAGACGAAAGGGGGCGTGCAGTTACAGTGAATTCAGAGCGTTATGTGGAGATGTTAGACAACTTCTTGGTACCTGAACTGCAAAACTTTCCTGGCTATAACCAAAGAACATGGTTCCAACAGGACGGAGCAACTTCACACACGTCCAATATGTCTCTGCCACGTGTTCGTGAAATTTTCTCAGGCAAATTGATCTCCCGGAGAGGTGACATAAATTGGCCTCCACGCAGTCCAGATTTAAGCCCTATGGACTTTTTCCTATGGGGTTATCTTAAATCTAAAGTTTACGCCAATAAACCGACTTCACTGGCGCATTTGAAAGAAAATATCCGTCACGAAATGGCAGCCATCCCTGAGTCCACCTGCCGAGACGTCATAAGTAATTTTACTGTTCGATTAAATACGTGCCGAGAACGCGAGGGTCTACATTTAGACGATATTATTTTTAAGAAATAAATCCCCAAAAAGTGTATTTTAATAATTAATAAACATTTTTTCTATATACGGCTTACTTTTTTTTTAATCGATCCACTAAATATAAAATTTCTTTTGAGACACCTTGTATAAAAAAAAACCAACCATACTGAAACCAAAAACAAAGTTGAAATGGAGAGCCATTTCGTATTATGGTTTAAGCAAATTGATGTTTATTAACGGCACTGTAAATACAATATATATATATATATAGACAAAAACGGGTTAATGAAGTAGTCCGCCTTCACTTATACAGCCCTCTTCCGTAAATTATGTAACCGGCTCTGGCTTTTAGCAAGCATGTATTCGTTTGTGTCTGACAAGACTTGATGATTGTGAAAATACTTTATTACACTGATCACATTTGTATGGTTTCTCTCCAGAATGTGTTCGTTTGTGTTCAGTAAGATGATTTGAAAATGTAAATGTTTTATCACACTGTTCACATTTGAATGGTTTCTCTCCAGAATGTGTTCGTTTGTGCATAATGAGATATGATGACTGTGCAAATGCTTTATTACACTCCACACATTTGAATGGTTTCTCTCCAGAATGTGTTCGTTTGTGCGAAATGAGATTTGCTGACTGTGCAAATGCTTTATTGCATTCCATACATTTGAATGGTTTCTCTCCAGAATGTGTTCGTTTGTGCCTGACAAGAACTGCTATTTGCGCAAATGCTTTATTACACTGCCCACATTTAAATGGCTTCTCTCCAGAATGTGTTCGTTTGTGAATGGCCAGATTTGTTGATTGTGCAAATGCTTTATTACACTCCACACATTTGAATGGTTTCTCTCCAGAATGAATTCGTTTGTGTCTGGCGAGAGGAGATGAAACTGAAAATGTTTTGTCACACTGATCACATTTAAATGGTTTCTCTCCAGAATGTGTTCGTTTGTGAATGGTAAGATTAGTTGTTTGTGCAAATGCTTTATTACACTTATCACATTTGAATGGTTTCTCTCCAGAAGGTAATCGTTTAGGATTGTTGAGTTCTGATGTGGTTGTTTTGATCTGTCTGAACTTGTTAATGGACTCTGGTGCCCAACTCTCATCTGAATCACTGGAAGCTGTTGCATTACCTGCCAAAAAATAAGTAATTAAAATAATATGTATGTATAAATCAGTCGAAGTCAGTTCTAGCAGCCAAAACTATTGAAAAAACATTTTAACTTATGTGAATTTAGAAAAATAATTTGAACTGATTTTACCAGTTTTTCTCTTGATGGGAATTTTATTGTCAAACAAGTGTAAACAATTTATTGTATAAAAAAATATCTATAAGCGAAGAACGAAATTAAGTTATAAATTAATTACGTGATTATCAAATTAAGACAAAAATTTTTAAAACAGAATGTAATATGTAAAATAAAATATCAAACTTACATGATCGATCGGACTCAGCTTTTGACTGGTAGTTATGCATTGCATATACACCAGACCTTAGCCAGGAACTGAGTCTCTTAAAATTAATTTTGATTCCTATTTACACCACACATATTTTGCCAATGTTAATATTTATATTCTGTCTAACATTCATAATAAAACTGTTCACATGGCTAAATTATGTATTGCATAAACACTCTACGAATAATATCTTTATTATCAAAATAATTCTGATGGTGCAACTTTTACAAAGTGTTGCTAAAGTTGGTACGTTCATACCAGATTTGGAACTATCAAAAGACATCTTATTCGCCAACACAATATCAGGATTTATCATAATTTTTCATATATTAAAAGGAAAACTTTATTAATTTTGAAAAAAAAAAAAACAATTTTAGGAGATGAATCAAATGTTACACTTTTTCTAAATTGAACCTCTGTTATATTATAATACTGAAAGATGCTATATTACTTTCTTGAAAAAATATTTAGAACTTACTAACATCTAAAATTGATCCTCTTTTAGATATTAACTAAAATAAGAAAGATATCTTTTGAAAAGGTAGTGTGCTTTGGATTAATAATAATACATGTTTTTAAGGAGAATCTGTGAGTTAAGATTCCTAGTCTACTAAAAATGCTACGTATTTCATTTGAACTATTTTTTTGTATCTCCAAACATATCAGAAAAAAATCGTGTTCCCTTTAACTTGGTACGTTCTATATATCTATATCAATATCCTGTGCATAACAGAATTATATTGTTAAACCAGCAATGAAGAAATTTAAAAAATATATATATATATATACAGGGTGTTTGTTTGAATCGGGGCACCCCGAAAATCTCCTTTATTTGTAAAGATACAAAAAATCTTCAGAATAAAAGTTAAACTAGACATAAAGGCCCATCTAAAGGTTACTATAAGAATTCTGAGGCACTTCCGGTTTCGCCGGAAATGATGTCAACTTTTGATCTAGCATAGGGAATCGATAATTTTATATTTTTTTCCTAAAAGTACATTAAATTAGCTTTACAATGACACCAAAATATCATATTTTTATGTTAACCATTTCAAAATGGCGACCATTTATTTACAAATTAATAATCAACATAAGTTTTACAAAGTTGAATATATATATTTCGTATGAAACAAATACATTTACATAATTTATGTAACAATAATAATTCCATTTCAATAAAATTACAATGATCACAATGTAAGGAAATTGGAAATAAATTTATAAACTATTATTATAAATTACATCAAAGTTGAAAGTAGCAAGCTTTGAAAACAATAAAAAAAAGAAACAAAATATATCTAAAATAAACTAATTGACTATTTAGAAAAAAAAAACTAATACTTTTTACAATTATATTACAAAAAAAAAAAATTACAAATGTTCCATCAAACCACCATTATTGTCCACACATTTTCTCATTCTTAATAAAAACTCTTATTAGTTTTTTTTTTTTCTAAATAGTCAAATAGTTTATTTTGGAGATATTTTGTTTCTTTTTTTATTGTTGTCAAAGCTTGCTACGTTCAACTTTGTAAAACTTATGTTGATTATTATTTTGTAAATAAATGGTCGCCATTTTGAAATGGTTAACATAAAGATATGACTTTTTGGTGTCATTGTAAAGCTAATTTAATGTACTTTTAGGAAAAAATATAAAATTATGGATTCCCTATGCTAGATCAAAAGTTGACATCATTTCCGGTGAAACCGGAAGTGCCTCAGAATTCTTATAGTAACCTTTAGATGGGCCTTTTTGTCTAGTTTAACTTTTATTCAGAACAATTTTTTGTATCTCTTAAAATAAAGGAGTGATTCGAGGTGCCCCGTTTCAAACAAACACCCTGTATATATATAAAATCGGACACACAATCTCTAGGGTTTACGTAAATCGGTCCGCGTGTTGTACTGTGCTATGTTCCATTTTAGGCTTTGCGGTGTCAGCTTTCATGTGTTTTCAGTAAGCCCTGCACCTTTTCGCATTGGTGTGTGGCACCATTTTGAATATCTAAGGATCCGATCTATTCCATTTAATAGTTGGATAGATTTCTTCTTGGCCTTTAGACGAGTATATTCCTTTAAATCTAGAATATTCATTTTGAATTTTTTAATTTTTTTTAACTGCGATCCATAATTTTACAACCAATGCTGTATTAAATTTCACTTTAATGTCTTAACTAGACAGATCTCGACGTTAGATTTCGTTTGAAACCAAGTTCGACATCGTAGTGCTTCGCAATACCAAGTTATACTAATCCCCAAACGCCAAACCCACCCCTCATTATCGATTATCGCGGCGCACGGACTCATGGTCTCTATCAAGTTTTTATTTTCTTAGTTATAGAATGACACTAGGTTGATTTAGTTCGCGTTAATAATATAGTAATTATAAGACCCAACTTGATGCTGATTTTTCGATACTCGAGATCAATTTCGACATCGTAACGCATCGCAATCCCGACATATACTGATTTGATGTGTTCGTGGAGAAACGGAAAGTCCCAAACACGCCATCTTGAGGCGCTCATTTCATCGTTTCAGCCTCGCGCTAGTTCTGAGCTTGAACTCAGTAAATGGAAACTATCAATAACAGTATTGGAAGCTGGCAACTGATACACTAATATTAACCTACTAGGTTATTACCCGTCAACAATGACGGATTTATAATATAAATATTTCAATTGTTTGTATGTGTATTTGGTTTTATTTTTTAACGTATCCTAATTTCGTCGCCAGTCTGCGAATCATGGGACAGGATATCACCAGTTAGCTAATCACGGGAGAAGGCGTCACCGGTCAGCCAATCAAGAAACAGGGTGTCCCCAGTTAGCCAATCACGAGAACTTTAGAAAAATTGACGTCATAATGTTACCGACACTACATACAGACACTTGCTAATTATATAGTTAGATTATTTATTCATTATCTTTTTAAGATGAGAAAACGATTCATTTTTACTTAGTACATTACATTTATATTGTTAAAACTAAAAATAATTTGAGATGTTCATTTATGCCTACGAAACCCTAGACATTTCTATATGTAATTATATTCGTAGATACTTAGAGAATAAATCTGCAAAATATTGTTCATACCAATTAAAGGATATAGGCTTGTCTAGAGTTTCTCGTTTATGCCTACGAAACCCAAAACATTTATATATAAAATTTTATCCGCAGTTTCTTAGAGAATAAATCTGCAAAATATTGTTCATATCGGCCAAAGGAAACAGGAGTAGCTAGTCTCTTGTTTATGCCTAAGAAACCCTAGATATTTATTTATGTAATTATATTCGTAGATTTTTAGAGAATAAATGTGCAAAATATTGTTCATATCGGTCAAAGGAAACAGGAGTATCTAGAGTCTCTTGTTTATGGCTACGAAACCCTAGGCAGTTATGTATGTAATTATATTTGTAGATTCTTAGAGAATAAATTTGCAAAATATGGTTTATATTGGTCAAAGGAAGCAGGAGTACCTAGAGTCTCTTGTTTATGCCTACGAAACTCTAGATATTTATGCATATAATTATATTCGTAGATTCTTAGAAAATAAATCTGAAAAATACTGTTCATATCGGTCAAAGGATATAGGAGTACCCTAGGGTTTCTTGTTTATGCCCACGAAACCCTAAACATTTCTATAGGTTATTTTATCCGCAGATTTTTAAATAATAAATCAGCAAAATATTTTTCATATCGATCAAAGAATATAGGAGTGTCTAGAGTTTCTTATTTATATCTACGAAATCCTAGATATTTCTGTATGTTATTTTATCCGCAGATTCTTAGAGAATAAATCTGCAAAATATTGTTCATATCGGTCAAAGGATATAGGAGTCTCTTGTTTATGCCTACGAAACCCTAGACATTTATGTATGTAATTATATTTGTAGATTCTAAGAAAATAAATCTGCAAAATATTATTCATATTGGTCGAAGGATATAGCAGTGTATATAGTTTCTTGTTTATGCCTACGAAATCCTAGACATTTCGATATGTTATTTTATTCGCAGTTTCTTAGAGAATAAATCTGCAAAATATTGTTGATATCAGTCAAATGATATAGGAGTATCTAGAGTTTCTTGTTTATGCCTACGAAATCCTACAAATTTCTATATGTAATTATATTCGTAGATTCTTAGAGAATATATCTGCAAAATACCTGTCAATCAAGTCAAACTGGGAACACCCTGTTTCCCAGTTAGCCAATCACGAGAACCTTAGAAAAAATGACGTCACAGTGTTACAAAATCACTAACACACGGTAGCTAATTATATATGTACGATGGCTGACCTGTATCTTGTTCAGCTGCACTCTCCTCATATTCTCCATCATCTACACATTCAGTCTTGATATCAATCTCCTCACTGATGATGATGTTAGTGTTGTAGTGATACTGGGACATGTCGTAAGTAGATGATATGCAAACTGTCTTGCCAGTATCGCAGCTCTCTGAAAAATAAATACTCCTTGTTAAAACCTTTTTTTTTTCAATAAACAATATTATTTTATGTGTTAACATAGTGTATAATATTTAAACTCTTTATTTCCATAGTATGATGCCTAGTGTAAGTTCTGTTATAGTTTTCGTAGTTTAAACCAGGGCTTTAAACCGATATTTATTTCGTTACGGTTTTTGTTTCGGTTCAATTAAAAAAATATATAATGTCACAATTATGATATAATTGTATTCTAATGTCCCAATTTCTTGAGCGGCCTTTAGGCAGTGTAGATCGCGGTTGCTGACTTAAGGTTTTGGGAATTAAAGAATGTGCAGAGTGTTGCGTGTTTGTCAACATAAGTTTTGAACTACTTTCTAATGTGTTGATAAACATTATTCAATTATGCCGACTATGATCTTTAATTGCTGCCAACAATTACACAAATTAATAATGTTTCCAAAACAATTGAGGTAGGACCTGACGTCATAGTCATTCGAGTGAGTCATTCAAGTTAGTCTTTATTAGTAGTCAAGCAGTAGTCATTTTTGTGAGCACGCCACCCAAGGACCAGCCCAGCTGTCACCAACCCGAGATGTGAGTGCCGTCTACAGGGCTTCTCCAGGTGTTCGCCTCGTGCGGATACCTGGGGTGGTTCGATCGATCCTGGAGAAGCCGGGGCAAGAACGGGACTTACATCAGCTTCTAACAGACAACACCAGCAGCCATTCTGACAGTTAAGTGTATTCTGATGTAAACTTATTATTATATAATAAATTTTGTAGAAAAGATTCCGTTCTTGAATTCACCCCGTGACAATATATCAGGTTTTTTTTTCGGTTTTCGGTTCAGTTCCGAGAGATTAATTTTTAAATGCTCTTATTTGTATTAGAAAAAAAAAATCCCCGAAATAATAGTAGCATCATTTTTTCTTTACTTATCAGTTAAAAAAATACTTTTTTTTTCTGCTCATCAGTTTAAAAAATAATCTTAAATAAAATGTATTTTATATTTTGGTTCACTCCCATAAACATTATCTGTTAATTTAAAATGTGTGGCAAAACCTACAATAATAATATAATTTGGCGTCTTGAATAGTAAGTATCGGTTTGTCTCTTCACAGGGGGAGGTGGTCCTTAGAACTAACAATAGGTTTGGGTACGCCGGGTCTGCTATAAATTAGTGCCATAGAGTTAAGAACTTCAGCAGGCGTCTTATGTTTGTAATTCTTAAAGCGGAGTTTTATGACCGTTTTATGATTAATGTCACAGGGTGATGTCAAGAACGGAATCTTTTCTACAAAATTTATTAGACAGGATTAAATTACATTAGAATGTGAGATAATTTGTAAAATGGCTGCTGGTGTTGTCTGTCTAGAAGGTGATGTTAGTGGTCCGCGAAAGTTTTTATATGTTTTTTTTTCATTGTTTTAAATATTTTTTATGTAAATAATCTATATTTTGTTTATTTTCTGATGATTTCTACATGTAAAATTATGGTTTTCTACAAATAAAATAAATGTATTCAGTAGCACATTAAATATATTTGTTTTCTTGCAAAAAATGAACCAAAAATGACCAATTATTAGTGGTCCGCTTTAGAAAATTATATATTATATTGGTCCACGGTGCGTTTTTGGTTGAGAAACACTGCTATAGACAACACTCCCATCTCGTCTTGGCGACTTCAACAGCTGGGCTGGTCCATGTGTACATACTGAGGAGACAATGGACAGGAGAAAATGGACTGTCCAATGTCTCTTAAGCAGACATTTAATTTATTTTATTTTCCAAATTTAAGAATTTCAAAATGCCAAACATTTACAAAAAAAGTGAGAGGGATTTCGATCCAGCGTCTATGGAACAAGCCATCAAAGATATTATATGCAATAACCTAAGCATCAGGAGAAGTGTTGCGTGTTACGAAGTAAAAAAAAATCTGACTTGCTATCTATGTAAAAAATGCAAAAGATATCGGAATTAACAATATGGAATTTTTGTAAAAGCCCAATCCCCACACCTGAAATGGAGACAGCATTGGAAGAATATTTACTTAAATTTGCAGCAATGTTTTATGGCCTCACACCTAAATTAATAAGGCGTTTGCCATATGAATACGCTACTAGAAACTCGAGGAAAATGCCACAATTAGTTGTGGGAATGTGGGTAAGGATGTTGTGGCGGTACTACCGAAGCCAATTAATGATAGTAGGCCCAGGTTTGACGGGATGGTATATTTTAATATTGACTTGTCAGAGTACAGCAAGTATATTTGTAGGAAATGTGTTCAGGTTACCAGTTTCAGTTACCACGAGGATAATTGTATTGTCATTTTTGTAGAAATATAAAGTTTTTTGAATATATGTACGCTGCCCATTTATTGCCTAAACTCAGTCCACTGTCTCCTTGGGATGAGGAGACACGGTTGTCTTTTAAATACCATAGATTTGGTTGCAATTATAATATTGTAATGAGTCAATGGTTAAAAGACATCTGATAGCTAAAGTTACTGACGAGATACAAACCGCGATTCAATTTGCTTATATATGGATTTTAGGGCTATAAGTACAAAATGTGTCCACAGTCTCCCAGGTCTCCCCTACGGATTCCTCTTCCCATTTTTCTAGATTTATACAGTTTAAGCTGGGAATATTGCAAACAATAGCTACAGCACTCAATTCGGTTATGGTTATATGCTACAGCCACACACAAGCAGACTGGCGAGTGCAACATTTTCTGTCACCATTCAACAAATAATGAAAGAGTATATTGAGAGTTCTTTTATAAAAAGTAAGAGTAAAGTAGATATTTTTTAGAAAAGAGTATAATACTCTAAAAAGTACGTCTAGTCAGCCTAGGTAGCAGGCCATTAAAAAAACTTAACTAACAAAATAAACCGGTATATTTTTTTCGGTTCAGCTCCGGTTATCGTTTCGACAAAAATAACGGTTATTTTCGGTTTTGTGGTTCAGTTTCGGTTCGAAGCCATGGTTTAAACTTCGTTAGAGTTTTTTAATTTTTATCTTAGAGAGTTTTCATTGTGTAGATATAATACTGTGGGATTGTTGTATCTGAAGGATTTTAAATAAAAATGCCGGAGTTTTGGACTGATGTTGGATGATGTTGTCGGAGATGTATCGGTAACTGACTCTATGTTGCTAACTAGAGGGATCGTTTTAGTTGCTCCTGTCCAACTAAAACTAATTTTATTTTATGAGCCACTGAAGATAATGTACTTGTTTGCAAACAGAATACAAATATTGTAAACTTAGATGATTGACACTCAGCTTCTAATGTACCACATAAAATTACATGCCCTGAATTTAAAACCTATTCACCTGCAAATTACACTTCAAAAAATCTACTGAAATAACTTTAAATACTGTAATTTGATGCCCACTTTTTGTTATACACCTTGATACAGGCAGAAAATTTCAAAAATGTCGCAAATATGTACCCGCATTTTTATAAAATAAAAATGTATTGTGCTTAAATAAACCTGTTCGGTTTGTGTAAATTGGCGGCTAAGTACTACTGTCACCAGTCATATATTCTTCGATCACAGCGTCGCCACCGGTAATGTCACTTCTCAATTGAGTTAGTTACAAATGTGCTCGTTACTGACCTGTCTCCCATTCAGCCATGTGCTCTGTTTCAGTCTTAATTTTATGGTCATCAGTAATTTCATATTCTGTCTTTATATAAAACTCTTTTTTAATAATATCACTATTTCTGGTAACATCGAAATGCAAGTCAAAATCTGTTCTATTATTCATATCCATTTCTGAAACAAAACACTTCTAGAAATTCTTTATAATTTCCAAAAATCAAAATTACTTCTGCTATATCACGCCGGTTTTATTATGTTAGTATGTAGCATGCCGTGCCGATCAGTTTTGCTAGGCGAAAAATTTACTTTCATACTAGGAACCTACCTAATTTCTTTCTTAATGCTACATGTCGACATCTGATATTTTGAGATGTAACAGGTAATATTATAAAAATAAATGACTATCAAATAGTTTGTAGCTGAGACCAATGATTATGTAAATTACATGATTCGTGTAAATTGCGGGGATTCCTTTAAGTAAATTTGGGAATCCCTCAATTTTGTAAATTTAGTATAATAGGAATTCGCGACTAAAATTACCGAAACGGCGCCACATACGCCTTCTGAACTTTTGACATGAAAAATGATAGTCATCTGTCAACGTATGTAAACAGTATAGGGCAGGGTTTTCCAAAAAAAATTTCTTGTGTAACCCTCACCATACCTAAAGCTGTTATAAATTAGATTAGTGGTAGTATTCTAGACAGAGATATTAGTGTTGACATCGGTGTTGATTTTCGCGTATATAGCGTTTCCAATACAAATTCCGTGACCTTAAACGATAACACCGATGCTAACATGAACTTCAGTGTCCAGAATACTACCCTAGATGTTAAATAAAACAAAAATCATGATAAGACATATTATTTATTTTAATTTTTTTATTTTATTGTAAATAGGAAAACTTACAGGGAAAAATCCCTAAAAAAAGTTTTCACGTAATACATAAAGAATAAATACAAATTAATTGGTTAAAACTAAATAGTAACCATTATAGAAAAGAAACAAGTAAAACAAAAAATACATTAACACATTAATAGTAGCATGAAATGACATTCATAGTTGCATGGAATGAAGAAAGAGTAATAATAATAATTTAAACAATTGTTGTATTTGACAATAAACTCATAATTTTGTTTTTAAACTGGCGTAGTGTTAGGAAGAAAATATCACAAGTATTAAACATTCTGTTAAAACTTGCAAGACTTCTATTGACAGGTGAGAAATTTCCCAAGTTTGAATGCCTGTTTTCTATATAAAAAGTATATTTTTGCCTGGTAATTGCTTGTGGAACATTGAAATTTAAATATTGTAATATCCCAGTACTTTCGGTCATATTGTTGACTATTTTATAGAGAATACACATATCAAGGAACATGCGTCTGTTAGTAAGACTTGACAGATGGTAACGTTTAAGCCGGTCCTCATAAGTAGAGCAAATATTATTCTTATTAAATTTGAAATCTAGAAATTTTACAAAACATTTTTGAATGGCCTCCACTCTATCTATGTAGATTTGGTAGTGTGGGTTCCATATGAGACTTGCGTATTCTAATTTGCTGCAGACAAGTGATTTGTACAGATGAATGGCGCTTTCAGGTGTTGTAAAATCTTTAGTTGACCTAATAATAAAACCAAGGTTACATAGGGCTGCCGAGGTGATTTTCTCAATATGAGTATCGAACGTAAGTTTGCTATCCAGGTGCACCCCCAAGTCCTTAAATATTTAAGTATTTACCTTAGATAGGGAAATGCCACCCAAAGTGTACTGGAAAGTTATTGGCTGAAGTTTTCTGGTAAAAGTTACCTGATGACATTTATCAATATTAAGGAGGAGGAAGTTATCTTTACAATAATTAAAAAAGTAATTTAATTCGTTTTCTAAATCTAGACAATCTTGTACTGAATTAATTTTGCTATATATCTTTAAATCGTCAGCATAGAGTAAAAATTTCGCTTTTTTAAAACAAATGTGTATATCATTTACGAAGATAGTAAATAAAACAGGACCCAGATGAGAACCTTGTGGGATTCCAGATGTAATTTTAACAAAATTAGATACGCAGTTGTTGATTGATACTGCCTGCATTCTGTTAGTGATATAAGATTTCAGCCAGCACAATAAGTTTCCATGTAATCCAATGGACATTAGTTTTTTTATTAGTAAGTCATGATTTACCTTATCAAAAGCTTTTCTGAAGTCTGTGCATATTACATCTACTTGTCCAGCACCATCAATGTTAGAATGTAAGTACTCAACAAATGTTAGAAGGTTAGTAACAGTTGATTTTTTTGTTTGAAAACCATGTTGCTCGGATATTATAACGTTCTTTAGGGCGGAAGATAAATATTTAGTTACGATATTCTCAAATACTTTTGGCAAGATACTTAGCTTGGATATGGGTCTATAATTGGAAACGTTATTTTTACAACCACTTTTGAGAACCGGAGTTATTAATGCTTGTTTCCACAGATCAGGAAAAATTCCATCACGTAAGGACTTATTAAATAAAATGTATAGTGGCACACTCAGGGAAGAGGCACAGTTTTTTATAAAGATAGGCTGCAGATCATCAGGTCCTGGCCCTTTATTGAGATCTACATTTTCATATAAGTCTAAAATTGTGGATTTAGTTATACAGCCTTGTTCATATGTATGGAGCACCCTAAATATTGGTGATTTTTCTGGAAGAATAAGAAAATTAAATAATGAAAACTATTTTATTATTCAAAATAATTATGAACATTGATATATTTAATATTTTGTCACTCCCCCCCTTGCTTTTATAACAGCAGCTATCCTTTGTGGCATATTGGCAACTAATTTCTTGTATGTATTTACAGAAATTTTACCCCATTCCTTCTTTATTTTCTTAACTAGTTCCAGTTTTGATTGAACCTTGTGTTGAGCAACATTTTTCTTCAAAATTGGCCATAAATGCTCAATTGTATTTAAGTCAAGATACTGTGCCCGTCAAACCAAAACGTAAATTTGTTGTCTTTGTAACCATTCTCAAGAAGTGGCAGCTGCATGGCATGGTGCATTATATTGTTGGAATAAATATGATGATTGGTCATCGTTCGTGAAAATTTTATGCACAGAAGGTCTTAAAACAGTCGATAACATTTTGATATAAGTAGAAGAATTCATCCTTCCCTCACACACAAACACTTCTGCCACGCCTGACGCTGCCATGCAGCCCCATATTATTACACTACACCCATCAAATTTAACTCTAGGGACCACACAGTCAGGGTGAAACTCTTCTCCGGTCCTTCGTCTTACATAAACCGCGCCAGGGGTGCCAAAAAGCTATAAACAATAATCTCAATTTAAGTCTCAGTATTAACTGATGATTTTTTTTTTTCATAATAACAATTTTTATAATTTAATTTTTTTCATTAAGCAGCAATAAATATGCTTCAAAATTACCTGAATATTTGTCTCATCTGACCAAAGTATCTTTGCCCAATCATCAGGTTTCCAGTTTTTGTGAATTTTCGCCCAATGAAGCCTTCTTTTTTTATTTTTCCCTGAAAGCCAGGCTTTTTTCCGCGCTTTGCAGCCTCTCAAACCATGTTCTAGTAGTCTTCTTCTAACGGTTGGTGCCGAAATTTTCATAGTCGCAACAGTATTAAACTCTGTAGCCAATGCAGACGATGTTCTCTTTCTATTTTTCAGTGATAGTCGAATTAAGTTCTATCTTCTCTCTCTGATGTCTTACGATTTCTGCCAGATTTTGGCTTATCTTTATGAGAACCAGTCGTAGCGAACCGTTTTATAGCATTTTGGACCGTTTTCCTGGAGCAATTTCTTCCTGAGAAATTTTAACTTGACTCCATCCCTTTTGACTAAGACTTACAATTTGTGCACGTTTAACTTCACTCAAACTTTTTGTATTCACACTCATAATTAGTAAGTGGAAGTAACTGAACTAAATGAAAGAAAAAATCACTCTACTCTTGCCCAAGTTTCATTCTAATCTAAAACATTTATGTACCTAACGCATATAAACGAGTATTAACTTGCAAACGACAATATTTAAAAGGTTACGAACATGTTCAAAGCTGCAAACGAAACGTTTTTCTATGAAATATAATTAAAAACAATGTGTAAAAGTATTTTAATTTGGTTTCCTAAACAAAATTCGCATAAATTGCATTTATTTATTAGATGCTCCAAGGGTGCTCCATACATATGAACAAGGCTGTATATGACAAGTTTATTTCTGCAGAAACTGTTCCCCCACTATTTTGAGGTCTATTTCCCGTTAAAACACTAGGTTCAAAATTAGACTGGAAGTGTTCATTAAACATGTTGCATATATCTGGGTAATTATCAGCGGATTGATTTTCTAATATCATATTTTGAGGAATATTAGGTGTTTTTTTTTTAGCGGATACGTAGCTCCAGAATGCTTTCGGGTTGGTTTTTAAATTTCTTTCAGTAGCATTAACCCAGTCTGTGTAGTCTCTATTAATAGCAACAGTTAGCCTTTTCCGTAATGTTGAAAATGAGACATAGTCAGCAATTTGTTTATAAGTTTTCCATTTCCTATGGAACTTCATTTTTTCGCGGAATATTTTGATAGTTGAGGATTTGTACCATATTGGAAATTTTTTTCTATTAATTATTTTTAAAGGAACATTGGTGACTATAGTTGCATAAACAACGCTATAAAATTTATTGACAGCAGAATTTATTATTGAAATATCGAGACTCTGATGATCTCAATAATACCATGGATACACCACTATGGCAAGAGATAGAGGTTTTATACATGTATCCATGGAAATATAAAATATGTAATAAGTGACGTGTAAAATATTTTCTATAAGATATAAATGTCATTAATAAATTATTATTAATATTTATTTACTTTGTTTAATTCGTTCAGCTTCAGCTTTACTATTCATAATAACATTTATATCTAGATTTTTAAATAACAAATTCCAGTTATGTGAATTAATAATTTCATTTAACAAGGTAAAATCACATCGCGAGTAATCGCGTCTAGAAATTTTTTTATTATCAACTTTAATTTTTTGATCTAAAGTAAAATGTAAGACCACTGACTTGTGATGCGAATCCTCCCTTATCAATGGTGAATCACATGATTCAACGTGCACCTTATCTCTGTTACACAAAACCAAGTCCAAGACTCTGTTATTTTTATTCGGAACATTATTAAATTGTTTAAGATCTGTAATAGAGAGAAAGTCCAAAAATAGAGACGATCTTTTATCTGATGTCAATAAAGATGAAAAGCAAACGGTTGACGCATTTACTTGTATCCAACTAATGTTTGGCATGTTAAAGTCACCAATAATTAGGAATATATCGTTCGGATGTTCATGCATCAGAGCCGTTGTACCCTCATAAAATTGACCCAAATTTTCTAAATTCACATAACCTGGTAAATACACACAACAAATATGCATTTTACTATTATTGGGCAGCGCCAGAGATATCCACACATTCTCAACATTTTTACATTTCCAGTTAGGTTGTTCAGTAGCTCTGAACCGATTTGAGACTGCGATAAGACTGCCACCTCCATATGATTTTTGAGACGTGTGTATATCTCTGTCGCGGCGAAAGACTGTATAGTTGTCATTGAAAATTTCGTTATTATAAATAGTGTTATCCAACCAAGTTTCTACCAAAAATATTAGGTCAAAATCGTTTGAGCAAATATTTTTATAAATTTCGTTTGTTTTGCTACGTAACCCACACACATTTTGGTAGTAACAGGTTAATGATTCAAGAACATCAGATTTTGTACAATACATAAAAATTCAGAAAAAATTATAATATACTTATTGCTAAATGGATAAACAAATTTAATTTAAGGAATTCAAAAATTCTTTGTTATGAATGCCAATGGTTTTGGATTTATCATTTTTTCTAACAAGTATTTTATTGTCCCTAACCCAGACATAAGCGAAGTCATGGGTGCGACAAAAGTTTTTTGTGTGAAACAAAAGTTCTTTTTTATATGGTGTCAAATGATCAGACACATAAATTTGTTTATCTGGAACTGATGTATAACCCAAACTTGATGTAGTCAAATCATCTTTTTTGAGTTTGGCCGCTGCCACAAAATTTTGTTTGTAAATTCTGGAGTTAAACTTTACAATTATGGATTTCGTACGCGCATTATCGCGGCTTGGGACGCGGTGACACGCATCAATGTGGGAGATGTCACATTTTACACCAACTTTCACACCGATTTTTTCGACAATTTCAACTACATTTTCACTATTCACTTCCGGGACACCCTGGATTTCGACGTTATTTCTCCGTGAATATTCTTCCATGTCACTCACTTTTTTATTTAATTCCTCCACTTTAATCTTTAAATCATCGTTTTCTTTCTTATATGTATCTATTACTTTAATCTTTTCGTTTACTAATTTTAGATTTGCCTCAAAATCTGTTATTTTGTTGCTACAGAAATTTACAGAATCAATTAGCGTATTAAATTTTGAATTTAGTTCATTTAGTATATCGTTTTTAACGGAATTAATTAACAGTTGCATATCATTTTTAGTAATATAATTCACATCAATGTATGAGGATTGTGCATCATCAATGTATGAGGATTGTGCATCATCCGTTAAAATTATGGAAGAATTCAAATCTTTCGATCTGCATTTTCCACAATACCAAACTACTACATTTGATTGAATTAATTTTAATTGATCTTCATCAATTTTTATACACGTTGGATGAAATGCCATGGAACACTTTCCACATTTTATCCCCACTTTTCTGCTAGATATAATCTTACTACAACTTTTACACGATACGCCCATGGTTAGACAGAAGGACAGCTGATCAACCAGAACGATAAGAAGTAACACGTTTAATTATGCAAAAAATTTGATTTTACACTGATTTTATTAATTTATTGTTTAAATTATTATACAATGATTTTATAATTATTAAACTAGCACTTAATAATACGCAAAATTTTACTGTTTTAATGGTATAAATTAAATATTTTAATTTTAGAATTTAAACCACTTTAATAATATTTATTGTAGGACTGTTAACAGCACATGCACTTAGATGAAACTTTCAATTAACTTTTTATTATTATAAAACGTTTTTAACATAAATATAATAAAATATTTAACTATGATAAATGTTCGAATAAATTGCAAAGAAATGTTTTTAATTAAAAAACACAAGTTTAGTGCGAAGGATGTAATTGTTTTTTATTCTCCAATATTTTCGCAAAATTTGGTTGAATATTTGTTAACTGTATTCACATGTCTGGTCGTGCGTCCAATCTATTTCGATATTTCGTTTTGGTATTTGCATATCTCGAAAATCCAGATTCGCACAAATAGGTTGTTGCGAATGGCAAAAGAGCTCGAATAGCCCTTTAAGATAAATCTGGATATTCGTTATGTATGCTGCACCAGAATGTTGTAAGTGACATTTCCTCAAATTTAGATTTTAATTGGGTATCAGAAACAATATCAATTAATTTTTCATAATCAAGTGCTGTAAATTCAATGGGCTTTTCTTCAACTTTGAATGGGTTTTTACCCAATAATTGTTTTCTTTCTCATTCAGTTTTGGGAAATACTCGTTTATGGATTTTGACAAACTGCGGAAATGATTTTTAATGTCATTGCGGATTTCGACATACAAGTCTAATTTAAATTTTTGTAGAAAGTAATGTAGTCAATAAAATAATCAATATTATTTTGTTCAACCGATGGTATCCAGTATTTCAATTTTCGCAATCTTATTTTAATATTATATCACAACTTAAACGCGGGACCCGAGGGTTCCACGGAACCCTCGGGTATTGTAAAACGCTGATCTAATGAGATCTGATGAACATGCAAGTGCTTTATTACACTCCATACAATTGAATAAATTCTCTCGAGAATATAGTCGGTTGTGCTTAATGAGATCTAATGACTGTGCAAATGTTTTATTACACTCCACACATTTGAAAGGTTATTCTCCAGAATGTAGTCGTTTGTGTCTAATGAGACCTGATGAACAAACAAATCCTTTATTACACACCATACATTTGAATGGTTTCTCTCCAGAATGTATTCGTTTGTGTATAGTGAGATCTGATGAATGTGCAAATGCTTTATTACACTCCACACATTTGAATGGTTTCTCTCCAGAATGTGATCGTTTGTGTATAGTGAGATCTGATGAATGTGTAAATGCTTTATTACAGTCCCCACATTTGAATGGTTTCTCTCCAGAATGTAGTCGTTTGTGTTTAATGAGATTTGATGAATGTGCAAATGCTTTATTACACTCCACACATTTGAATGGTTTCTCTCCAGAATGTAGTCGTTTGTGTTTAATGAGATCTGTTGAATGTGCAAATGCTTTATTACATTCCACACATTTGAATGGTTTCTCTCCAGAATGTAGTCGTTTGTGTTTAATGAGATTCGATGAATGTGCAAATGCTTTATTACACTCCACACATTTGAATGGTTTCTCTCCAGAATGTGATCGTTTATGACTGACAAGAGCTGCCAGTTGTACAAATGCCTTATTACACTGCTCACATTTGAATGGTTTTTCTCCAGAATGTATTCGTTTGTGTACAGTGAGATGATTTAAAACTGAAAATGCTTTATTACACTGTTCACATTTAAATGGCTTCTCTCCAGAATGATTTCGTTTGTGTCTGACAAGATCTGATGAATGTGCAAATACCTTATTACACTCAACACATTTAAATGGTTTCTCTTCAGAATGTGTTCGTTTGTGAGAGGCAAGAGGTGTTCCTTGTGCAAATGCTTTATTACACTGACCACATTTGAATGGTTGCTCTACAGAATGTTTTTGCTTGTGAGTGGCAAGATTTGTTTTTCGTGCAAATGCTTTATTACACTGATCACATTTGAATGGCTTCTCTCCAGAATGATTTCGTTTGTGTCTGACAAGATTTGCTGATTGTGCAAATGCTTTATCACACTGATCACATTTGAATGGTTTCTCTCCAGAATGTAGTCGTTTGTGTTTAATGAGATCTGATGAATGTGCAAATGCTTTATTACACTCCACACATTTGAATGGTTTCTCTCCAGAATGTAGTCGTTTGTGTATAATGAGATTCGATGAATGTGCAAATGCTTTATTACACTCCACACATTTGAATGGTTTCTCTCCAGAATGGGATCGTTTGTGACGGACAAGAGCTGCCAGTTGTGCAAATGCCTTATTACACTGCTCACATTTGAATGGTTTTTCTCCAGAATGTAATCGTTTAGGCTTGTTGAGTTTTGTTATTGTTTTAATCTGTTTGAACTTGTTAATGGACTCTGGTGCCCAACTCTCATCTGGATCACTGGAAGATGTTGCACTACCTACAAACAAATAAGTAATTAAAATAAAATGTATGTATTGCTCAGTCTAAGTCAGTTGTAGCAGCCAAAACTATTGGAAAACATTTTATCTTAACAAAATTATCCTTATGTGAATTGGGAAATCTAATTTGTACTGATTTTACCAGCTTTTCTGTTGATGTGAATTTTATTGTCAAACAAGCGGAAACATTTTATTATAGGAGTAATTTATTGTATAAAAAAAATCTATAAATAAAGAACGAAATTAAATTTATGATTTAAGTTCGTTCTTCATATCTCGTTCTTTATTACGAGATTATCAAATGAAGACAAAATATTTTAAAACACAATTTAATATCGATACCTTATTTCTAACTGGGTATAACCCACAATTGATACATTTTGCAGGAGATAATAAAAACTTGTTGTTTAATGTATTGTTATCGTTTTTACTATTTTTTTTAAATTACATTTATCATAAAATAATCCTTAATGTTATAACACATTCTGTTCTCATTACTTTAATATTTTTTCTTTTTTTTGTTGGTTACGACCTATTGGAATTTTAAAACACTATAAATTTTTAGATTACGTCATCTTAGATTTACTTTCCTTGTAAGGATTAATATTGGAGCAGGATTTAAATTTAGAAAAGACAACTCATTACCCTGTTGTTACAACTTTAAAGCGATTTATTTAATTTTGAACGAAACTTGGAACTGACAGTGCAAATTTTAATATAATATAAAAAATTTCTGAAAATTACATTGTTAATTTTTAATTCTACTGCTTTTCTTCATTCTTCTTAGATTTCTTTGTTGCACTTGAACTCAGAACTTCATCTTTGTATTCGATTAAATCGTAAAAATAATATGTATCTTTAGGAATAACTATCTTCATTTCTTGTAAATCTAACCATTTTCTTTTCGATATTAACAGTCTTCTGGGAAAGAAAGGCTCTAAAGATAAATCTTTACCTACTATCCTTTTTCTTAGATCATTAACTTTATCGTCATCTTTCAATTTTCCGGGACGAATAGATGAATATTTCTGAATTCTACTGTCATTATAGTTAAGGAAATAAGTATGGTCCAAGTATTCGACTTCTAGTGGATTTGGTTTTAATCTAGCCTTGTGTATTTGTATATAATCCGTGGGAAGGTAAATATCTCTTCCTTTTAATGCCCTTTCAATCAAACTGTGAGTAGAGTCACACTCCATTTGAGTGTGACCTCTCTCTAAATATTTTTGTTCGATTTGAACTTGATATTTTGATACCAAATTAGATAGGGCATTAGCTAGCACAACGTTCCTGTTTTGATATCCACACCCATCTGAAAACTTAACAATCGGTTTGACTTGCTGTCTTAAAAATGTCTCTAAATTTTTAACAATGCACGTTGTAAACACGGAAGAAGAGAGGTCAGCTTCTGTTTCATTCCATACAAAGTTTTTACTATCATTATTTTTTAGATTATATACGGTGAAATTATGGACTTGTAATTTGGTTTTGTAGTAAAGAGAACTTGCTTGCACTTGAGGACATAATTTCACTGCTTGTACATCTATAGTAAAACAATAAATTTGATCTTGGGCAGCTTTTACTTTATCATTCATTTTTTCATCTCTTACTAAATTTTTGGCAATAATATGATTTTCGAAATCACTTTCTTCTAACTGTTTCATTTTATAAGCGCAACATAAATCACATTGGTCTTTTCGGGGCTTGAACAATGCTAATTTCATTTCATCAAATTTCTTAGTGAACGGAAAAACGGTAAAAGGTTTCACGTTTTCATCCAAGCATACTTGTTTATATAATTTATGTACATCGGATTTAGATTTAAAGTCTTGTTCCAAGTAAAGTTTTTCAGATTTCTCTCTACAATAATGGCTTTCTAGTTTAGGAACCTGCTGAAGAAATTTGTCTAATGTTCTTTCCTGGTATTTTCATTTTTAAAATGCCTTGATTCTCTCTTCTTTTCTTGTCTTGCTAAATTGTAATCTTCATATTTATTTAAAGTTCCATAAGTTTTACCCTCATTCACCCAATGATGAACCATTTTTTCCTTTATGCCTAATGTGTTGAGAAAAGTTTTCTTACAAACTTGATGTTTTCCTGAGTCTAATTTAAAAAAATATTGGTAAGTTCCATTTCGCCTTGAATGCGTATTAGTGTAACTTCTTTTTTTCTGTTCAAAATTTGTCATGTGTACGATAAATATTCTTTTTTGTTCCCATGACATATTCCAGAATTTATCAAAAATATTTTTTCTCTGTTCGTAAGATAATAATTGACAAGATCTATTTGCACTTCGTCTACAAAAATTAGTCACAAGGACTCTGTAGAATTCTTTGGGGTCGTCGTACTTCATGTTTTATCTCTCCTTCTTTATTTCTAGTGTAACCTATGTACTCTTCGCCTAACATTCTTTTCTTCTTGTTAATATTTTTATCCCAATTATTGGAATCAGCATAATGTTTTCTCTTTTTTCTCTGAGTTATAATGGATATACTTTCATCATTTACTATTATGTGTTCTTGGAATGTTTGATTGTCTGGATCAGTAATATTTTGTGTATCATCCATGATTTCTTCGGAATCAATGTCACTCTGGTGAGCTTCTTCGGTTGGATCATAATCAGGATCATCGGCATCACAGTCTTCCTTTTCAGAATCAAAATAAATTCCTGATTCAGTGCTGATATTACCAGTAACTAAATCATTACTAAAATTAATTTTTTGTGTAATATTTTCCACAGTAAATAAAACATCTTGTATTATATTGCTTTGACTGACTGTAGAAAACTTTTTATTAACTTGTTCTTCAGTTTCAGAAATTTGTAAACTTTCTGCCACATGTTCATTTGAGATATCATTATTATGGGTATCAATAATTATTTCTTGATTATTCAATACACTGAGCGAGTTATTATTATTATTAATTTCGACCACATAAACAATATGATCCAAAATTATAGCTGGATCAATTACTAAACTAGTTTTGTTGGAAATGGAAACAAAATCAGCATTTGAATTTTGGAGACCCATTGATACCAATTTCGCTCCACTTCCGGTCATCTTTATGAAACAAACAATATAATTTTCAAATTAGATTCGCCTCTAAATATAAAATGAAATATTTCACACAAAAGAAATACGTCGTAACCAACAATGACACATAAAATTTGATTAATTCTAATACGACGTATCTGAAGCTATACGAAATTTGATAGTTATTAATTATCCCGGTATAATGTTTATAGTTTAATTTTAATATTAACAATAAACATGAGGAATACATACCTTTTGATCAATTTTGTTAAATCGGTCTGCAATATTTCAAGTTACATACCAAGAGGTATGATGCACTGCACACAAGTTCACTTTTAACACTGCTTAATATTAGACCGGGAGCTCATGACATTTTTGGTCTCCGATTTCATACAGCATGCCTTTTGGAGCAGAGAATATTTACCCTGTGACAACAAAAAAGGTATGGTACTAAACCCCTGCACGCTTTCCGGTCATAGGGAAAATTGCATTTCCACTTGCACAAAATTTTTGTGTTTTTCTCTGCTTTAATATTACTTGCCCTTTTGTCAAAAGAAAGTTATAACAAATTTAAAGTCTTTTAATTATAGGCATGCTGTATGAAAACGCGGAAAATCATATTTTTTTATTACAAGATCACATGACCGTTTGAGCCCTTTGGGACCCTCCGAATTGCATGCATATATTTAAAAGACTTTAAATTTGTTATAACTTTCTTTTGACAAAAGGGCAAGCAATATTAAATCAGAAAAAAGCACAAAAATTTTGTGTTTAAGTGGAAATGCAATTTTCCCTATGACCGAAAAGCGTGCAGGGGTTTAGTACCATCCCTTTTTTGTTGTCACAGGGAAAATATTCTCTCCTCCAAAAGGCATGCTTTATGAAATCGGAGACCAAAAACTGTCATGAGCTCCCGGTCTATATGTAGGAAACGATTTATTAAAACTTGTAAATCAGCTGAGTCTGATACGACATATTGTAATATATAAAAATAATCTGTTTGGAACTTGTTTTAAAATACGATATATTAGAATTAGCTAGAAATTGATAAATCAAACACTGTAACATAAAAAGCGCGATTTTCAAAAATTTGTGAATTACGTCCTGTTAGAAATAAGGTATCGATATGTAAAATAAAATATAAAACTTACATGGTCGATCGGACTCAGCTTTTGACTGGTAATGATGCATTGCATATACACCAGATCACAGCCAGGAACTGAGCCTTTTATAATTAATATTGATTTCTATTTACACTACACGTATTTTGCCAATGTTATTATTTATATTCTGTCTAGCATTCATAATAAAATTGTTAACATAGCAAAATTATGTATTGCATAAACACTCTACGAATAATATCTTTACTATCCATATCAAAATAATTCTGATGGTGCAACTGTAACACAGTGTTGCCAAATTTGGTACGTTCGTACCAAATTTGGAACTATCAAAAGACATCTGGTTCGCCAACACAATTTAAGAGTTTATCATACTTTTTCGTATATTAAAAGCACATTCTTTATTAATTTTGAAAAAAAAAAAAACGTTTTTAGAGATGAATCAAATGTTACACTTTTTCTAAATTGAACCTCTATAATATTGTCACATAGGTAATCCTAGGTCAGGATTACGACATCTAGACATTGTGGCGGTCAGCTGTCTGATTAAAAACTATTCGTCAGCGTCTGACGTATGTGACCTGATTACGAAATTGCAGATCATCACAATTTCATAATGAGGAAATATTTGTCATGACGAATGAATATTGGAACTGGGTTAACTTTCGGTACTTAATAGATGGATGTCGAGAATATTGAGGTAGTAGAACATAGCCAACTCTACTGCACATATTAGTCCCGAAGGTGACGACCACGACACCGACGCCGGATTCTAGTATCGAGAGTGACGCCAAGCAAGTAGTGACCATGTGAGTGGGAGAAGACTTCTCCAGGCTCCTCGACTCCCGGATGGGTAGCCCCCGCCTCGGAGATAGGTCCAAGCCAATCCTGGCCAACACGGGGTGGACCGAAGACTTCCCCAACTCCATGGATCAATTCCAACATTATTTTGTAAATGTTATATACATATTTAATAAATTTGTTATGTTGAAACCAGGAGTTGTGTCTCAATCAAACCACCCACGTGACAATATTATTACTAGGTTATTATTACCCGTCAACAATGAAGGATTTATAATATAAAAATTTAAATTTTTCAGTTTGTATGTGTATTTGGTTTTATTTCTTAAAATATGTTAATTTCGTCGCCGGTCAGCTAATCACAGGACAAGATATCACCAGTTAGCCAATCACGGGAGAGAGTGTCACCTGTCAGCCAATCAAGAGACAGGGTGTTTCCAGTTAGTCAAACACGAGAACCTTGGGAAAAAATGACGTCATAATGTTAACGACACTACATACAGACACTTGCTAATTATATAGTTAGATTACTAATTCATAAACTTTTTATGATTCAAACTCAAGGTATCTATCAAGTTTTTGTTCTCTTAGTTATAGAAAAACACTAGGTTGATTTAGTTCGCGTTGATAATATACGAGGGTTACCTTTTATGTTGTTACAAACGACAACTAGATGGCAATATCGAAATGTGTCATTACTATATTCGTAAAATTTGACATTTGTTACTGTTGAAAAAAATGGGTATTTCTCGTGAAGGTTTTCGTTGGATAATTTTTTACGATTTTAGTAAAGGCCTAACTCAACAACGATGCATAGATTCGCTTCATTCAACTTTGGGTGATGAAGGTTTGCAATTGGTTTGCAGAATTTCGTCGTGGTCGTGTGTCCGTCAGTAATGAATCTCGTGAAGGTCGAACAAAATCGGTTGTGATTCAAAAAAACATCAATGCTGTGCGCAAAATGATTGAAGAAGATCGGCATGTAACTTATCGTGATATAGAGGCATCCTTTGGCATATCACAGACTGCAATACATTCGATTTTGCATGAACATTTAGCTGTGAAAAAGATCTGTTCCCGATCGATTCCGCATAATTTGACCGAAGCTCAAAAAAAGGCAAGTGTTGATTGGTATAAAGGAATGCTAAATTATTTCAACCTGGACACTGAAAAATCCGTATACAACATCGTTAAAAGTGACGAAACTTGGATTTATTTATATGAACCAGAAACTAAGCAACAATCTACTGTTTGGGTCTTCCAAGATGAACCGAAACCTACAAAATTTATTTGTTCACGAAGCACTTCCAAGAAAATGATCGCTTGTTTCTTCGGTCATACTGGACAAGTCAAAACCATTCCTTTAGAGATTCGGAGAACAGTTAATGCTGAACGGTATACAACAATTTGTTTGCCAGAAGTTATCGACAAAATCAGGAAAAACAACCAAAAACGTCGCATCATTCTTCATCATGAAAATGCAAGCTCCCACACAGCACGTCAAACAATTGATTATTGGAAGGAGAAAAATATCGAATTAACGCATCAATCCCCGTTTTCACCTGATTTATCCCCTAACGACTTTTTTCCCACCCAACATCAAACGAATAATGCGTGGACAGCGATTTTCATCAGCTCAAAAAGCTGTTGAAGCCTTCGAAAACCATGTTTTTGAGATACCAATTTCAGAGTGGTAAAAATGTATCGTGAATTGAGCGCATGCAAAGGTGCATAAATCTTAAAGGCGAATATTTTGAAAAGCAATACAACAGCTTGTTCAAAAAAAAAAAATCTTTCTTATTTTTCACAAAAACTTAAAAGGTAGCCCTCGTAGAAATTATAAGACCCAACTTGATGTTAATTTTTCGATACTCGAGACCAATTTCGACATCGTAATGCATCGCAATCCCGACTTATACTGATTTGATGATTTCGTGGAGAAACGGAAAGTCCCAAAAACGCTGCCTTGAGAAGCTCATTTCTTCGTTTCAGCCTCGCGCTGGTTCTGAGCTTGTACTCAGTAAATGGAAACTATTAATAACAGTATTGGAAGCTGGCAACTGATACACTAATATTAACCTATGGTCTGACCTTTATCTTGTTCAGCTGCACTCTCCTCATATTCTCCGTCATCTCCATATTCAGGCTTGATGTCAATCTCCTCAGTGATGATGATGTTAGTGTTGTAGTGATACTGGGACATTTCGTCAGTTGATGATATGTAAACAGTCTTTCGAATATCACAACTCTCTGAAAAATAAATACTCATTGTTAAAACCTTGTTTTTTCAATAAACAATATTATTTTTTGTGTTAACATAGTGCATAATATTTGAACTCTTTATTTCCATAGTTTGGTGCCTAGTGTAAGTTCTGTTATAGTTTTTATAGTTTAAACTTCGTTAGAGTTTTTTAGTTTTCATCTTAGATAATTTTTATTGTATAAATACGAGGTGTGTAAATTAAGTAACCGGACAGATTTATTATTTTTTTTATTCAGATATAGTTACAATTATATGTTTTGGATAGGTATAATGAAACAAAATATTTCATATCATTAAAAACAAAATAAATTTTCGGACACATATATATTCATTCACGAATGGAATTTCGTAATTTTTCAATAATAATTAGCATAATGATTATTCTAGCTTTTTCTTCTCTGGTTTTCCATGTCTGTAATCTTCTTACTTCTGGTTATAATATCCTTCATCCATGCATATCCTCCTCCACTGTCGCTCAGAAGCTCCCCTCTTGTTCCTTCCCTGCTTCTTATTTCTCTGCATTCCTTCAGCATGTGCTCAATTATCTCTCGTGCTTCTTTACATATTCTGCACACTTTTCTTCTTCCTACATCCAAAACACATTTTCTCACTCTTCGTTATCACACCTGAAGTGTGCCTTGTGACCTATAAATCACCAGCTATAGGTTTATTTAGTCTTGTGGCTAGCTTTTAAACAGCCGAGACGGTCGTGCGGATCAAAATCAGGTGAAAGTATAAAAAAAAATAAGGGCGCCAATTGGTCTGAAATAAAATAATTGGGACCGACCAAGAGATCCCACGCACAGACTAGATTTTAACGAAGACTGGCCAAATCAGTCTCACTAGGCGAAACCTAACCTAAAATGAGATATTTGGGACATAAGTCAATAACAACGACTGAATATAGTAAATAGCAAACAAATATAATTTTATTGTGATTCCGAATAGTAATGTAAAAATATATATATATATATATAAACATAAATAACAAATTTAGAATAATTATATCAAGAATAGCAAACAAATGTGTAAAATTTAAAGTTAATTTAAATTTAAAGTTTGGATAAATTTAAAGTTTGGATAAAACGATTTTACCAGAATGCGCTGGATTACAAAATTTTCCCGGGTTGGTCGACCAGCGCCACGAAATTCCTACACATTCCGAATAAAATCTAACGTATAAAAATATATATATACAACTGATACTCAAAATTAAAGAAAAACAACAATATATTGTAACATTACAAGTTGCCTATCCTCCCCTGACAGATGCGCAGATGACCAATGGCTATTAGGATATACAGTTGACGGCCAACCACGGTTCCAAACACGTTAAACCTTGTTATATCATTTTATTTCATGTTTGTAATTATTTACATCAATAAACAAGTATTACAGTGTGTTACAGTTCAGAAGTGGGATAAATCCAAGCTTAAGTGGTGAACGATTGGTGACAATTTTTAGTGAGTGAAAATTGAGATTGTTTAAGTTTAAGTGCGGAGTACCTGTGCCGATTCGCGACGGACAGCGAGTGGTGTATTGTAAAACTTCAAGGAATAAACATAATTTGTGTCTGTACGACGTACTGTGCGGCAGAAGTTGTGTTGTGCGAGTTACGCGACGAATTGCGAACCGCGTGGTGAAATTTTGAGGTTAGCGCGGGAAAATCTCGTGAGGTTAGCGTGTTGTGTTGGCGCGAAACTGGTGTTCCGGTGCGAAGCTAGTTACGTTATAGACACTGTGTGAAGTTGGTTAACTGTCAAAAATATTTCAAAATGGCGGAATCTGACAACTACGTTGACGCGACACAGGATTCGAATAGATCATGTGATACAACAAATGGAAACGATACGACGTCCGCCCAGACGAATAACATGAATGTTAATGAAATGCTGCAATTACTTTTAGCTACTATGTTAAGACGTGAGACTCGTGGTGATAGCGCAAGTCCCAGTTCAACAGAAACAACCCGTTCAAGTGCAAGCAAACTTCCCTTTTCAGAAATCGGTGCGCAAATTCCTAAATTCGGGCAAGCTGGTGACGAATCGCTTGATGTTGAAGTCTGGCTACAGCGAGTCGATGACATTCAGTTAATGTACGAAGTATCAGACCAAACGATGAAAGTGTTGGCAACAAATCGCTTACTAGGCAACGCTCGTAAATGGTATGAATCGACACCTGATATTCATTGTAAGCCATGGGCTGGAATTAAAAGCGAGTTGCGAGATCTTTTTGGTAACAGGATCGATGAAATAGATATTTTAGAAAAGATACGAAGCATGCGTTGGAAGTCAAACGAGTCATTCGAGGACTACTTCCATGCGAAGGTACGCTTAGGGCGACAGATCAAAATGAGGGATGAGGAAATGATCCAACATCTCATTCGAGGGATCGATAATTTCACAGTCCGTACACAAATGATTACGAACAAACATACTTCATTATCCGAACTGCTTTCGACAATGAAGATGGTGTCTAAAGAAATGACACGTACAGATCAAAAGCGATCACGTGAACCGTTCTCCGAACAAAAGAAAGTTAGAGGCTTTAACCGAGTTAAGATACCCGACAAAACTGGTGTAGTTGACTCTGCGAAAAATGCTGTTAGCAACCCAAGAAATGCGATTGTGTGTTTTAAGTGTAATAAACAGGGACACATAGCCCGTGAGTGCCCAGAAAAACGTAAAAGCAACGAGAAACAATCTTCAATCGATGCAACGGTATCCTCAGTGCACCGTATTGAAACTGACAACCACCTATTTCACAAAGAGTGTGTAGTTAACGGTCGAGCGGTATGCGCTATGCTCGACACGGGCGCGAAATCAAACTTGATCCGTGAGAAATTAATCTGCGAACTAGATGTGCAAGTGCGTCCATCTCAAAATGTGTTAATCGGACTAAACGATACACGAGTGATGTGTAGTGAAGTTGTTGACTTAGAAATCCAAATGGACAATGAACATTATGAACTTGAAGCTATAGTGGTACCAGATCTATCAATTCGTGATGATCTACTTTTAGGCAGGGAGTTTTTAACCTGTGTTGAACTGATCTACGCTAATAGTTGTGTAACGATTCGCAAGCCGAAAGTAGAAATGCCTGCTAGTGAGTGTAGTGAATCAGACATTTTTAGAATTGACACTGACTGTTTATGTGGCCCAATTGAGGTTAATGTTGGTGAAGTGGCCTTGAACACTAAACGCGAAATCCGTGAAATAGTGATAGATTCTCAAGATTTCCCGGAAGAAACTTCAAACGTTACCGGTAGTGAAATCCGAACCAAGATGAAGATCACACTTAAAGATGATAGGCCAATAGGGTTTTCCCCTCGACGATTATCATTCCATGAAAAAGAATTTGTTGATGCTGAAATTAACAGGCTGTTGAAGAAGGGAGTGATACGACCCAGCGTTTCGGACTACGCAAGCCCCATAGTCCTTGTTAGAAAGAAAAATAATGAATATCGTCTCTGCGTGGACTATCGAGCCCTTAACAAGGTGACCTTCAAAGATAAATATCCTCTTCCGCATATCGATGACTTGATAAATAATCTAAGTCAGAAAGAGTACTTTTCAACATTGGATTTTAAGAGCGGATTTCATCATGTTTATTTAGAAGAGCGATCTATAAAGTATACCTCATTTGTAGTGCCTGGAGGACAATATGAATACGTTAAAATGCCTTTTGGGTTATGCAATGGTCCTGCTGTTTTCCAAAGGTTTGTGACAGAGATCTTCCACGATCTAGTGGTGAGTGGTGAGATTCAAATATATCTCGACGACATTTTGGTTGCAAGCAAATCATTACAAGAGCATATTGCTACCCTGAAAAAGATAATGGAACGAATAAAAAGAAGCAGATTACAACTTCGCCTAGACAAATGCAAATTTGCAATGAAACATTTGGAATATTTAGGTTACCGTATTTCCAAAGATATGACACAACCTGGTAATGAAAAGACGTCAGCAGTTGAACGCTTCCCACTGCCGACAAACGAGCATGAGCTTAGACGTTTTCTAGGCTTAACAGGCTATTTCAGGAGGTTCATAAAAAGTTACGCCACGATAGCCAAGCCGTTATCCGACTTACTTCAGAAAGACAAGAAGTTCGTTATGAATGAGGTTCAACGCTCAGCATTCGAGAACCTTAAGACATGTCTGGTGAGCGAACCCATATTAAAAATCTACAACAGATATCTAGAGACTGAGCTGCATACTGATGCTAGCGCTAGTGGCCTAGGCGCCATATTACTACAACGACATGAAGACAATAAACTTCATCCCGTGTTTTACGCAAGCTGGAAGACGACGCCTGAAGAGTCTAGGTACAGTAGTTTCAAACTTGAGACTCTAGCCGTCATCAAAGCTATAGACAAGTTTCGTATTTACCTGCTTGGTAAGAACTTTAAAATCATTACAGACTGTAGTGCCCTGAAACAGACTTTGGCTAAGAAGGATGCCAATAGACAAATATTCGGCTGGTGCATCAAACTGGAAGAGTATGATTACACCATCGAACACCGACAAGGTCAGCTGGTCTCAATTCAGAGGGTATCTCCACCTTCTGATCGCGCCCCGAAGATGGCATCAAAGTTCGTGGGGCCCTACCAGGTCAAAAGGGTCCTCGACAATGACAGGTTCGTCGTGGCCGATGTTCCAGGCCACCCCCGTACGCAGAAGCCCTACGAAGGCATCTTACCATCCGAACGGATGAAACCGTGGGTAAACGGAGAATCCTCCTCCGATGAAGAAGACGATCCACCTTCCGATGATGACATCGAGGACGATGTCGTCTCCAGGACGGCCGACTGTAACATTACAAGTTGCCTATCCTCCCCTGACAGATGCGCAGATGACCAATGGCTATTAGGATATACAGTTGACGGCCAACCACGGTTCCAAACACGTTAAACCTTGTTATATCATTTTATTTCATGTTTGTAATTATTTACATCAATAAACAAGTATTACAGTGTGTTACAATATAAACAATAACACAAATAATTTTGATTAAAAGGCTTATCTGGATGTTTCTTTGAAGTTTCCTCTATCCAACCTTCTTTCGACGTTCGGTACGTCCAGCCCCAAATAATCTAAACCAGTACGCCAATGCCGTAAGCTGGCTCTGGATATTTCCTGCGACGCACCAAGAGGGAGAGAGTGAGAAAAGGAGAAATACTGGGAAGGAGAGCCTAAAGTAAGATCATATCCATTAAATTTCGGTAAATGCTTGCGTTTTAAGCGCCGCATACAATTATACAAAAATATACAAGCAATACAACACAATAATTTAGATTTTTACCTTAAGATGTTATGCGGCTCTCTGTAGTGAATTTGTATTGTGGCAATTAAAACCGAATAAATCGTAGGAACTCAACGTCCTTTTCACCTTTACGTTCTCAAAACAAATCCCTCTAAAGGTCTGTAAAATACTTATACTCTTCACCGTATAATATTCTTCTGTTGAGAACGAAGGTCTGACCACGTACCAAATGATTTTCACGAATAATAAAATACTGTTTGTTACTTGTATATTATTGTGTAATCATGGTTACCGAAATCCATGCGATATTGTCTTATTTTAATAAAGTAGGCGGCTGTACATTAGCGTACCGTATTAAATTTGTTTATAAAATAAACAAATTTCTTTAAAACGTTACAGCCTTCTTTTTCTCCCTATTTCCAATTTCTTTAAAGTATTGTGGCCATTGCGATGTCCAAGTTTTTAATTTACTATTATATCTTGATTCCTGTATTTTAATATCTAGCTTTTGGTGTTGTAAGTCTTTCATTCTTTTTATCATTTCTTCTATTCCTTGTCCATTTAATCTGTTCCTTCTTGCTGCTTCAGTTGAGAAACCTCCATATTCGATTTTTTTTTTCTTTCTCTTTGCCTCCCTCGTTATATTATTTTTCTCTATTTTCAACATTCATTTAGTAACTGGTTCTCCGGGTGGCTAACTATATTTTCTTCATATCTTATTGCCCATTTATTTGCTTATATTTTTATTTTTTCTACTTTTATTTCCTCAATTACAACCTTATACAGGCACAATTTGAAAGACATCATGGTGACGTAGAATGCAATCAATTTTTCCTTTGCCAATTTTCTCTTAAATGTGAATTTCGTCCAAAAATAAACAAACAAAAAGATGCCCCAATTTTTGAAAACCACTGACTTTTTTTTATTTTTGCTTCACAAGAGGTGGAATTCTGAATTTTCACAAAACCCATTATTGGGCAGATGTCAATCCTCATCAGATTTGTGAAACAAATTTTCAACACCGACTTGCAGTTAATGTTTGGGCAGGAGTAATAGGAAATGTCTTCATTGGTCCATACATATTACCACAACGACTAACCGGTCAAGTTTATTTTAACGTTTTAATGGAAACCTTACCAGAACTTTTAGAAAATTTACCATTAGCACTACGAAGAGTAATCTGGTTTATGCACGATGGTGCTCCACCTCACTTTAGAAGAGATGTGCGTCGTTTTTTAAATCAGTCGTACCCGCAAAGGTGGATTGTGCGAGGTGGTCCTACTGCTTGGCCTCCTACGTCACCAGACCTAAATAGCTGCGACTTCTATCTTTGGGGCCACATGAAAACACTGGTCTATAAAACACCTATACAAAATGAGGAAGATCTTGAAAATCGTGTTATTGCCGCTGCAGAACATATCCGCAATCATACTGGAATGCAACAAGTCGAAGCTTCTTTAATACGGAGAGCCCAAGCATGTTTTATTTCTTCATAAAATTGAAAAAGCATTTTGTTGAATTAAAATTACGGTATTGTTTCCATGGTTTCTATTTATCTCAGTCACATATGTGATTGTTGTAACAGACAAAATATTAGTGGTTCCTAAACGGTGCTACTGCCTCGATAATCAAGCGATATACGCATCTTATCCAAAAATGGTTGAAGACTTTTTAGCTCTAAATGGGCCAACAATGCTGCCTTTAAAATTGTGCCGGATATTTACCTAACACCCTGTATATGTCAATCATTCTCAATTCATGTCAATTCAATCACTTTCTTTTTCTCATTACAACTTTATAAAAAATATTAAAGTCTGATGATTTTTGTTGCTCTTTATTAATTTCAAGTAAATTTTTACAAATCCATATAAAATAATAATTCGAGCAAAAATGGATGACTGAGGTACATTACGCATTCACTTGTATCCCCCACTCACAAATTATGTAATCGGTTCTGGTTTTTCGCCAAAATGTATTCGTTTGTGTATAGTCAGATTTGATGACTGAAAATGCTTTATCACACTTTTCACATTTAAATGGTTTCTCTTTCTAATGTATTTGTTTGTGTCTAAAGAAAATAAATCGGAAAATGCTTTACCACACTGTTCACATCTGAATGGGTTTTTCACCAGAATGTTTTCGTTTGTGTTTAATGAGACCTGTTGATCGTGAAAATGCTTTATCACACTGATAACATTTGAATGGTTTTTCTCCAGTATGTGATCGTTTGTGCCTAGTGAGATGATATGAAACTGAAAATGCTTTATCACACTGTTCACATTTAAATGATTTCTCTCCAGAATGTGTTCGTTTGTGTTTATTGAGATATGATGATTCTGAAAATGCTTTATTACACTGATCACATTTAAATGGTTTTTCTCCAGTATGTGTTCGTTTGTGTCTATAGAGACATGATGACTGGGTAAATGCTTTATCACACTGATCACATTTGAATGGTTTCTCTCCAAAATGTTTACGTTTGTGTTTAATGAGATCTGATAAACCTGTAAATTCTTTATTACATTCATTACACTTGAATGGATTATCTCCAGAATGTATTCGTTTGTGTCTAATGAAAGATGATGACAGTGAAAATGCTTTAGGACACTGGTCACATTTAAATGATTTCTCTCCAGAATGTAATCGTTCCTGACTAATGAGATTGGACGACTGTGAAAATCCTTTATCACATAGTTCTTTCTCGCCAGTATGTAGTGGTTTATGAGCAGTAAGATCTCGATCTTGTTCAAATGTTGTCTCACACACATCACTTGTATAACACGACTCTGTTGTTCGTGTTGTTTTGATCTGTTTGGACTTGTTAATGGACTCTGGCGCCCAACTCTCAACTGAATCACTGGAAGATGTTGCATCACCTGCTAACAAATAAGTAATTAAAATACTAGGTATTTATAAATCATTCTAAGTCAGTGTTGTCAGAGCTGGTACGCTCGTACCTAGACAGACAGACACATGAGTGACGCTATAAGGGTTCCTTTGGTGGTCATACTTACTTACTTACTTAATCCTAAGCCTTTCTACCTTTTGGTGTAAGGCGTTGTTGGAGGAGAGTCACGGTACCTCTTCCGGTGGTCTTTTCCATCTTTCTCTCCAGGCTTTCATATTTGAGGTGCTGGTTTTGATATCCGTCCATCTGACTCCTCGTCTCTCTGTCGCTTGTCTCACTTCGTCCTTCCAGGTCTTAATTGGTCGTCCTCTTTTTTTTTCTATCGGCCTCGCCTCATAGACTGCTTTAGCTGTTCTTTCATCTCCCATCCTTTGTGCATGTCCTAGCCATCTCAGCTGACCTTCTTGTATAAGCCATTCAACTGGATTTGCTTGCACTTCTTCCCTCGTCGCGTTTCTAATCCGGTCCATCTTCGTCTTTCCCGCTATTTTCCTTAAAAATCTCATTTCAGTACTTCTAATTTTACTCTGGTGTTTTATCGTGGTAGTCCACGATTCACTGGCATATGCGAGTATTGGCACCGTTACCCTTTTGAATACCTCTACTTTTGCTTCAGTGGGGATCTGTTTATTTCCAAGAAATCTGCCTCTGATGGCATTAAATAGCCTTCCTGTTCTTCCTATTATTTCCATTATTTCGTCATTCAGGTCTCCATCTGTATTTATTGTTGCTCCCAGGTATTTGTAATTGTTCACTTGTTCTAAGTTTATGTCTTCTATTTTTATACAGTGTGTTTTGTTCTTTCAATTTATTATCATTGTCTTTGTTTTATTTTTGTTTATCACCATATTCTTTTTCTTTAATTCTGTGTAGTACACTTCTATATTATGTTGCAGTTCGTGTTCGTTTTCTGCCACTATTATCATATCATCTGCATAGCATAGTTCTGTTATTTTTACTTTTAGTTCTTCACGTGGCTGATTGTGTCTACCTCTATACCTCTATTACTTAGACATTTCCAGACATCCTCTCTATTTATTCGGTCAATGGCTTTCTCTAAGTCGATGAAACAGGCGTTTATTTGTTTCCCTCGTTATTTTGCTTTTTCGCATATTTGCCGTATTGTGAATATGTGTCATACTTACAAAACTCTAAAAATCTAAAAGTTCTGCTTAAACGTTTGGATTAACTCAGCGACTCTCAAATTGTGCGCCGCGGCTGAGAGACAGAGGTGCCACGACAAGATTCCAATATTTACTTATTTATTTATTTATTTATTTATTTATTGAAATAAAGGACACTCCAGACCAAAGGTCCCAAATGTGCCCATAGTCCCATACAAGTTTTACTACATTAAGTTATATCTTATACTACAATATAATAAAATAATGTTATGTTCAGCTCATTTGGTTTTTGAATACATATATGTATCAAATATACAATTACATGGACATATTCAGTGCAGTAGTATGCTTTATGAAAAGGTTTCACATAGTATTATATAAAGTCTTTTTGAACAATGCGAAATTCATATAGAATAAGTCCTACAACTGCGTTAGTTAGACCAATGTTTTGACTTGGGGCGCCTTGGCAGAACTCTGATACATTAAGGACGCCAGGAACCGTAAAAGTTTAGGAACCACTTGAATAACCTATGCATTATTTTTTTAGGGTTTTGTAGGTATGACCAAAAAACCCTCATGCCGTCATTTTGTCATCTGTCTGTTCGGTAAAAATTGTAGCCAAACGGCTAAATCTAGATAGTTGAAATTTGGCATGCTTATACAACTCTTTGACCCGCACATAGGAAAAATACTAAAACATCTAAAAAATATCCCCCTAAAAATACAAACAAATATCTGGTCATCGAAAAAAATATATTTTTTTTAAATTCTGAGATTATATGTTTTTTATTTATTTACTTTTTTTTATTTTATTTTTGTAAAATAAATAATTTTGAGGCGATTTTTGCCAAAATTGTCAAAAAAAAAAAATGTCCCACACCCTGTAGCTCAGATGGTTTAAACTAAAAATCTGGAAGAATTCTAAGTAATATACATTGGTGTGAACCGGAATAGTACAACAGGAATTTTTGATCAGATTATGTTTTCGGAAAATAACGCATTTTTTGTGTTTTTTTGGTTGAAGATGAAAAGTTATAGTTATGTCACACTATACTAGAAGGCATATCCTGGTCTAATGGTTAGCTTGCTCGTTTACTGCGCAGCAACCTAGGGTTCGCTCCCGGGCAGAGGAGACAATTTTATTTATTTTTTTCATTTTAATTTTGTTTTAAATTATTTTTTGAGTTAAATTATTTTATCAAAATTCTGGTTATATTTTGGCAAATGTTGCATTTAATTTTTAAGAGCGTAAATTTAATAACCAGTTGGTATTGTTGGAATTATATTTTCATTCTATGTGTCATGTATACGAAACCAGAAGGGCGGAGCATATAACTTAAAACAACCAATGGAAGCCATAGGCGTAATTTTCAAAATCATAATGAACTATATAAGAAAAAAATACTGCACATATTTAGAAACCTAAATAATGGTATTAGGTATTCGAATTAAAATTAACAAAAAAATATTTTAACATAAAATTTGTTTTTAAAGCTCTTAGATTAACAGACGATAAATTATTTTAAAAATATCGTTCATTTTGTCGTGATTACGACACAGCAAAATTTGTCCTACACACTCAGTATTCACTTATTATATACCTGCAAAATTGCAAAATCTAGTTCCACCTAACCGTTTTGAGCAGACTTTAGTTGCAAAAGTTGTGTTGGATGTCAAAGAGCATTGAAAATTTGAAAGAAGTTTCATGTTTCACATTATAATTTTCAAATTCAACTATGCTAAAAATCCGTAGTGCTTAGGAGAAAAGTATAATGTAGAACAGACATTAAGATACGTAATGCAAAGTATTTGTCGACCAGATCAACAAATACTTTTAAACATTCAATGCTAGCATTAGCATCAATTAAACCAGATTTACTGACCAGTGTTTGCGAAAGCTGCCTTCTGTGATTCATCTTCAGCTTCACTGATGTCCACAGGTTCAGACTTGATGTGTATCTCCTCTATGTTGGTATTACCCTGGTGTACATCATTTATAATTTCATCTTTGATTCCTGCAATAAACATATACTAGTCAAATATAAACTAACTGCCTACTGTAACAAATGTGTCAATTAAGATATACAGGTTACCCCCGTTTAACGCGGGAGATACGTTCTCGACATGATCGCGTTAAGCGAAATTTCGCAATCAACGAGGTATTTTTGGAAAAACATTGTAAAACTCGAAAAACACTTTATTTATTAAATAAACATTAAATAATTAATAATTTATTTATTTTTTTCCATGTTGCAAAAAGAATCTAGATTCCCTTGTTTGGCCTCTCTACATTTATTGCGCAAAATTTTCCGATAACTGTCAAGTAATGCATTACAGCCACGTTTAACAGCACTCACCCGTAATCTTCGTCGTTCTCTTCTAACAACTCCATGAATTGATTGTGAAGAGAAAGGGCCTGTTCGATGGATTTAACAGTTAAATTTCGCATGGGAACAGGTTCGGCATTTTCTAGGGACGTATGGCAGTCCATTTCCTGCAGCTCTTCATTAGTCAAAGGTTCGCCGAGTGATTTTAACAAAGTCTGAATATCATCTTCATCAAAACCTTCGATGCCTTCAGAAATGGCTATATGACTAATATCTTCGATGATATTTTCAACATAATTTTCATGATTGCAGTGAACTTCAGCAATTTCACTGAACAATCTTTTCCAAACACCCTTCATACACGACTGGGTGACTTCATTCCACGCTTTGTCGATGTGTCTCATAGCTTAAAAATCTTAAATTGTCGGTCGCATTATAACGAATCCGCACTAGCCGGGGTCGCAATAAACGGGGGTTACACTATAAGTAAAAATTCTGAAATAAACTATGGCAACAAAATATAAATGGCAATATTGAGTTAGTTGTAAATGAGCTCGTTACTTACCTTTCTTCCATTCCGCCATGTGATCTGTTTCAGTCTTCATATCATGTTCATCAGTAATTTCATATTCTGTCTTAATATAAATCTCTTGTTTAATGATATGGCTGTCTTTGGTATCATCGAAATGCAAGTCACAATCTGTTCTATTACTCATATTCATCTTTGAAACAAAAGTCTTCCAAAAATTGTTATTAATTTCCAAATAAAACAAAATTAATTTTGCTATAATACACTGGTTTTAATATGTTAGTATGTAGCAGGCCGTGCCGATGAGTTTTTCTAAGTGAAATATTAATAGACCATATTAGTAACTACGTCACAAAATGGGATTCAGTGCTGCCGTCTCGCGGTTGGATTCCTTTTATTTGAATTTAGCATTATGTTTTTTTGTTAAATTGTATTTTGGAAATATAAATTAAGTTTTCAAAGTAAGAGAGTGCTTCACATCAAAACTAGAAGTCAATATTTATTTATTAAAATTCTTATTTTATACATTATAATTTAATATGTCATTATTTTTGCAAAACAATATTATTTTGCAGGTTAATTTTGAAAAATTTACGTTAATAATCGTTATTATGGCAAGTAACATAGCAATAAGTGTGTGTGCCATATCTAAATGGTTTAAAAGAATAATATTTTGTTTTTAATTTTCCATTATTGTTTTTCATTTTCATCTGTCAAAAAACGAAAAAATTTGCAATTAATAATGTAGATGTAATTGTTACAATTTGGAGCAAAACAATACACCAATATGCATTCTAAAACAAAATATTAATGATTACTTAGTGTTAATTAAATAAATACTAAAGATATTTCGAATTTCATATTATTTAAAAACGTAACCTATAAATATATCTTCGAATCCGTATTTATATATTTATAAAATCATCATTCTATAATATAAAGTGTCTGGACTGTATATATTAGTATATATTTATCAAAAATACATATTTTATGCTCCAAAATTGAAAATATTTATAAAATTAAGGTAACAAAAGTAATGTCCCATGTATTTTAAACTTCAAAAGGACTCAGCTCTCAGATGGCAGCGCATGTATGTGACGACACACTAATATGGTCTATTTCAGGCAGGCGCAAGACGAAAAGAAACTGTGCAGATGACTAATCGCTATAAAGTGTCACCAAGTGGACAGAATTTGAACTAATGGAACGAGTAACTGTTTATTGTTTACTAGTGGCTACCTCGTGTTGTTTGTATCGCGTTTAAACTTAAATGTTGAAGTTTGTTTGTAACATTAACTTTTGATAGCAACTATTATTCTTTTTATATTATTTTGTTTTATAATGAGTTGTCATAAACACAAACTGCTGTGTATTTAGTTGTCACTCTAGGAAAAGAAGTGAGAGAAACATTCACTTCCATGTTTTCCAAATGAAAAACAATTTGTGAAAATAATAAGTATATTTGGTGTTGTGGAAGAGATAAATAGGTAAAAAATCTTGAGAAAATGTTTATAAATAAGGGAAAAAGTGTGAGAGTGTGCTAAAAGCATTTAAAAGCTACAGATTACATCAATATTGTTAATATTTAATATTTAACAAATTAGTATTTATTAAAAATATTCAATTAATAACATATACTAAATTATAAAAATCCTTCTCGAGCATAAATAAATATCTAACCGTGTAACTTAACACAGGATTAGGGCATGCGGTCTCAAATATTGTACGTAGATATTCTGATACAGCTTCACTGAAATGTTTGCTTTCGTTTTTGATTAATTTTAGACTGCTTGTTTGCAAACATAACCCACATATGTCGACATGGTCATAATTTTTTCCCGAAATTCCGTATAATATAACACGACCGATATTTAACAACTCTTCTTTTCAACCACACACTTAGACAGTGGCGTCGCTACCTCTTAAAATCTGGGGGGGGGGGCAGGAAATTTTTGAGGAAAACTTGGTGGGGCCAGGAAATATTTGAAATTATTTTTATATCGTTTACCCATGAAAATACAAGTGATAAAAAAAAAGATTCTCACTTCTAAAATACATTATTCTCCAAAAAATTCTGGGGGGGGCAACTGGGGGCCAGAGTAATTTTTGAGGGGGCTCGAGCCTCCGGCCCCCTCGCTAGCGCCGCCACTGCACTTAGAAGAAGGTATTACACTTAAAAAATTAAAATGATTTAGTAAAGATAGCTGTTAATTATTCATTGTAAATCGAAGGATTAACATGTAAATAAATTAGGAAAACTTTCACATTACTAGTTTCGATCAGCTGTTTCACATCGATTACAGTGCCGCCATCGGCCATTGTTGAGTCCAATAGATCATTTTGGTGTGAGTCACACCAAAATGATCTATTGCAGTGTTTCTCAACCTTTTCTGGTATGGGACCCCCCGAAATTATATAAATATTGTCTGCGGCCCCCATATATATATATATATATATATATATATATATATATAAAGTATACGTTTCTTGACGATTAATAAAGAAGAAAATATAAAAGAATATTGTTTTATATATATATATATATATATATATATATATATATATATATGGTGTATCAAGATAGAGGGAACACGATTTTTCTCAAAATGCAACGAGTGAGCAAGTTAGGAAAAATTTTGAACTAAAATTTATACAAAACATTAAATGGTAGTATTGAAATTTTCCGGAAGTACAGGATATTAAAGACAGTTTCGAATTATTATATGGGAACGTGTCATATTGAGTATCTTTGGATAAAGCTTTTCAAAAGAAACAACTTTTATTTAAACATTTTTTCAATATCTTTTACGGTTGACAAAAGACTATAATATATATGACGATTATATTCCCTATAACGACTTGAAAGTAAAGTATTTTTATTTACAAGTGTTCAAAGTGCCTTATATTTTGAACTAAACACATTCGCATCCTTACTCTTGAGTTATCTGTAGATCGGAGAGTAATAAAAAGAATATAATAAAAAAATTGCACTTTTAAGTCGTACCTACTTCAAAGTACAACTTGAATTTTAATTGCTTTTGATCAGTTTGTTTAGCAAAATACTCATTATAAAGTTAGCAGAAAGTTAGAAATCTTTATAAAATTAATACTCCATTTAGTTCCGCTTAAACGTTTGAAATAGCCTGTAGCTTAAATTAGTTGTCAAAATAAGTAATTAGATAGAATAATAAATGAAATATTTATTTTATTTATATTATGAAAGGTATATTTTTGTGAATATAAATATAAGACTCTTATTTATAAATATGAATAAAATTTATATCTTGCAAGATTGAGCGCATTGCTATTATATTTTCATGTTTCGATCTTGTATGACTTCGCGGCCCCCCGACGAAGCCTTCACGGCCCCCCGGTTGAGAAACGCTGATCTATTGGACACCGTATCACACCGTGTGACGTCACAACTGTCAAACGAATATTTAAAAATTGCAGTGAAATAAAAGTAAATATTTCGCCTTGCAAAACAAATCGGCACGGCCTGCTACATACTAACATATTAAAACCGACGTGGCAAAAGTAATTTTGATTTGTAGAAATAAGAAATAATTTCTGAAAGTGTTTTGTTTCAGAAATGAATATGAATAATAGAACAGATTTTGACTTGCATTTCGATGTTACCAAACATAGTGATATTATTAAAAAAGAGATAGAAATTAAGACAGAATATAAAATTAATGATGAACATGAAATAAAGACTGAAACAGAGTACATGGCTGAATGGGAGAAAGGTCAGTAACCAACACATTTACTAACTTGATTGAGAAGTGACTACCGGTGGCGACGCTGTGATCGAAGGAAATATGACTGGTGACAGTAGTACTTAGCCGTCAATTTACACATACCGAACAGGTTTATTTAAGCACAATACATTTTTATTTTATAAAAATGCGGGTAAATATTTGCGACATTCTTGAAATTTTAAGCCATACACCTGTATCAAGGTGTATAACTGAAAGTGGACATCAAATTACAGTATTTAAAGTTTTATTTCAGTAGATTTTTTGAAGTGTAATTTGTAGGTGAGTAGTTAAATGCTGGGCATGTAATTTTATGTGGTACTTACTAGCTGAGTGTCAATATTTTAATTTTACAATATTTGTATTCTGTTTGCAAACAAGTACATTATCTTCAGTGGCTTATGAAATAAAATTAGTTTTAGTTGGACAGGAGCAACTAAAAGTTAAATTTGCAACTTGCACTTTTAAAGCAGGTGCCAGCAATACATTTTAACATATTAGTGCAGTTTTATTTTTCTGCAATCGCGCGAAAATGCAATGAATCGATTCGCATTTAGAAGTGTTTTATTCGATCCGCTTGTGATTTATACTTGAAGCTGTTGTATTGTGATTGAGGTATATTGTGTTACTAAGAGCTACTGTCTCACTTAATCTCAAAAACATTAAACATTATTTTTGATTGCCATTTGCAATGTTGGAAATATGGGCTCCTCGCGAGGTCTAAATATGAGCCAGGGCATATTCAACAATTTTTTCCAGCTGCCGACGACATGGACCTTGATGGAATAGGGCAACAAAGTCCGGATGATGAAGATGCTGATTGCATGTTTTTTTACGGTTGTTTTTTATAGGATCAAAGGCGCGAGATATGGGTTCAGTTCCTAATGTGCAATATGTGGGCACATAAACAATGAATGCTCCGGGACAGAAAAGGTTTATATGAATGTGATTTTTGTCAGCAATCAATTATTAAACTGTTACTTTTAGTTTGTACCTTAAACAAAAATAAAATTTATTTTAAACTACCCAATTTTTAATAGAGGCCCATATTTCATACACTCTATCCTGATTCGATCATTTTACAAAATTTCATGGTTGGCTTTCACATTATTTTTCTATTTTTTTGAAACAATTCAAATTTGAATATTGTATATAAGTCTTTGGACTAGATGTATGCCAATTCTAAGATCATTTCTCCAAACACTTAAAAATTATCGAGAAAAAACAAAAGGGGGGGCATATTATGACCTTCTCCTCTACTGCTGTACTTAGTGCAATAATTTGGCCACCTGTTAGCGTACTCGAATGTATACAGTAGGGAATTAGTTTATATTTGACTAGTATCTGTTAATTGCAGGAATCAAAGATGAAGTTACAGAGGACGTATACCAGGGTAATACCAACATAGAGGAGATATACATCAAGTCTGAACCTGTGGACACCAGTGAAGCTGAAGATGAATCGGAGAATGCTGCTGTCATAAATACTGGTCAGTAGAAGTAATTTAATTGATGCTTATGTTTTGTATTGAATGTTTAGAATGGTTTCTTGGTGTAACTGCTGATCTAGTCGACAAATATTTTGCTTTATGCATCTTATGTCTATTGTATATTATACGTTTCTCCTAAGCAATATATATTTTTTGAGTAACATTAATTCACTTGTATTTGATATCTGACCGAAGTGGAATTCTGGCAGAGTTAAGGTTCTTGCTATACCTACGCTCGAGATGTTACGGACCACCATGTAAAAATTATAAGAAGAAACACGAGATTTCCTTCAAACTTTCAATGCTATCCGACAACACAACTTTTGAAACTATCTCCAGTCAAACTTTGTTTGATATATGGATACTTTTTTAGGGATACCAACATTATGATTGAAATTTTGTCGCGTGAATAAAAACTATGTTATAATTATGTCAATAAATATAAACTATTACAATTACACAATATTTATTAATTGGTTACTGTAACCAAATTATTAACAGTCATATCAAATTGAGATATGGGCTCAACAGCGCTATAAAGTGACACCAGGCGGACAAAATTTTAACTAGAGAAACGAGTAACTGTTTATTGTTTACAAGTGGCTATCTTGTGTTGTTTGTATTACGTTTAAACTTTAATGTTGCAGTTTGTTTGTAACATTAACTATTGATAGCAACTATTATTCTTTTTTATATTATTTTGTGTTATAGGGAAATAAATTTAAGATCGTAGCGCCGCGGTGTTGAATTTTGGAACGTAGGTAAAGGGTACTTGATGTTATTGTTACATAGCTGTGAAAGTGAAATTATAGGAATAAACATGTTTTACAATATTTTGTGAACCTGTTTTACTATTTTATCAACAAGTAAATTAAGAAAAATGTTTATAAAGCCATATTTTTGCATGACACGTCTCTAAAAATAATTAAAAACTATATTTTGTGAATGTTGTAGGTTATGGCGATAACATTTTCGTAGTGGATTATTTAAAATATCGGCATTTCCAGATAAGAGAGATTCTAAGTGGTGAACTTTTAATGACTTACTTACTTGAAATGACTTACTTGAAATGACTTACTTGAAATGACTTACTTGAAATGACTTACTTGATATGACTTACTTGAAATGAATACTTGAAAAGACTTACTTGAAATGACTTACGACTTCTACTTTGAGAAGTCGTTGTTATTAGTCATACTGTTCAAGTTTGTTTATGTCGATTTGTTTTTGCAAGGTCCAATAAAATAGATAGATCTCACTGTTGTGTACCTATGTGCAAGTCAAGGAAAAAGAGGAACCCTGAATATACCCATATATCAAACTTTCTTCAATATATGGATACTTTTTTAGGGATACCAACGTTATGATTTTTTTTCGGGAATTTTTCATACTTTTGATTGAAATTTTGTCTTGTAAATAATAACTACTCCCTCTGTCCGAAAATATGGTATACATTTGAATCTTTTACATGTCCGAAAATATGATATACATACACATTTTTATGATGATTTAACCGCCCTACCCATACGAACGTACGTGATACGTCCGCTATATTATCGCTAAATTATTTTTTTAATAAAATAATTTATTATAATAAAATAAAAATGAAGACTAAAGTGTATGGTTTTATTATGAATAAATATCCTTAGATTATGAACTATGAATGCAGTTTATGTTTTTTAAAAAATAAATTAATTTAGTGGTTTTACTTTTTGGCGTTATAACAAAAAAACCTTATACCGACACTCATATAAGGTTTTTTTGGTTATACCGACACTATATGTCTGTCTGTATGTTTCACACAAATTGAATGATCTTATAGACCAGCGATTCTTAAACTGTGGTCCGCGAACCCATTTCATTTAAAATAATTTTAAACCAATGAGGTAGTATAACATAGAAACTGAACGAGGACGAGTTGTTATGAAGCCAACACCTTCAAACCTTAACCTCAAAATTGGCAGCAACGCTATTAATAGCCCCGCGTTGCAATTTCTCGCCTTTCTTATACTGTAACAATTTTTGCAGAATACCATTACGCTCATTAAGTGTCAATTGTTTCGATTTCGAGTTTCTTCTACGCACTTGTTCACAATTTTCATTAACATTTGCTATATTGCAATCACAGCGGGTGTCATTAAAATTTTAATACAATTCGTTGTTTTTTATCTGTCAATTATTTTTGACACGGATGAGCTACTGCAGTGCCATCTGTTGTTTTAGAAGTACAACTAGTACTTATATATCTATAAAAGAGAAAAGATGGAAATATTAATTACATTCCCTAATCCCACGTTTTTAAAGAAATGTATACCATATTTTCGGACAGAGGGAGTATATTATAATTATAAGTCATTCAATATAAACTATTACAATTAGATTTATAATTTAGTTACTGTAACTAGTGGTCGCAAACCGGGATCTTGACTCTCGGAAATACCGAGATACCGGACTAAAACGGATGCTTCAAAATACCGGGATTGGATTTATGAAAACCGGTATTTTCGAAATTTTTAGAAGCTTGGTCAAACAGCGGATTCCTCGTTGGAAATTACTGTAATGTTCTGGCCGGCATAATTTTTGAAGAAATAAGGACAAATGATTCCACCAATGTTGCTCAATGTACGACGTTTCTGCGAATCCATATTATCAATTAGAGTATGCGTGGTGTGAAAATGATCCATCGTTATTCGAATTACTTGCTCGGATGGACGATTATGTCGACCGTAAAATGGACGTAGCGTACGATAAGTTTCGCGAACTGAACCACGATTTTCGAAATAAATTTGCACAATTTGCACTCGCTGTTCTGGAAAAGTCTATTTATGGTGAAATGGCAAACCAAAATGAGCACAAATCAGTTGTCAGCTATCAAAATGGCCGTCGCTGGAAACAGGGTTGCCAATTCGAAAAACAAACCTATAAAAAAACACACTTTACTATTTACTAGTGATACACTCAAACAATCTGTTTATTTTTTACTTACCTTTTATGTTGTGCAATTTTCAAAATTGTTTCGCATTTTTTACAAATTTTTATTACATCTCTAGATGGATAACGTGAATTAATCCTATCGCTACGCTGTTTGAAATTTATTAAAGCATGTTCATCTAAATTATTATTATTGAAAAGTGTATAATGCATTCAGCAAATTTTATTTTTGTTTCTAGTTTATTTTATTTTATTTTTAAACGCGCAACAGTCTACCATTTTAACTAATTTGTATTGTGGCAGCAGATGGTTTATGACCTATCTAATGGAAATACCCAGATTATATTTTATTACTAAATTCCTTCGGGTTTAACATATTTCAAGTATTTTAACAATTCCATTTATTTTACAACCTTAGTTACCATTATTAGATTTTACAAATATTAACGTACCTTTTTTTCACTTAAGAAATTATTACCCCAAAGAGGTCATAAACCATCTGACCACACGAGAAACGATCCCTCTAGTTAGCAACGTTTAGTCAGTTACCGATACATCTCCGACAACATCAAATCAGTCCAAAACTTCGAAATTCTTATTTAAAATCCTTCAGATACAACAATCCCACAGTATTATATCTACACAATAAAAACTCTCTAAGATAAAAATTAAAAAACTCTTACGAAGTTTAAACTATGAAAACTATAATAGAACTTACACTAGGCACCAAACTATGGAAATAAAGAGTTCAAATATTATACACTTTCTTAACACACAAAATAATATTGTTTATTGAAAAAAAAAAAAGATTTTAACGATACGTATTTATATTACAGAGAGCCGCGATACTCGGAAGACAGTTTGCATATCATCTGCTGACGACATGGCCCAGTATCACTATAACACTAACATCATCATCACTGAGGAGATTGATATCAAGCCTGAATGTGGAGAAGACGGAGCATATGAGGAGGGTACAGTTGTACAAGATACAGGTCAGACCTTAGGTTAATATTAGTGTGTCAGTTGCTAGCTTGCAATACTGTTATTGATAGTTTCCATTTACTGAGTACATGCACAGAAACACCACGAGACTGAAACGTTGAAATGAGCGCCTCAAGGTGGGATTTTTGGGACTTTCCGTTTCTGCACGAAAACTTCAAATCAGTATGTCGGGACTGCGATGCATTACGATGTCGAAATAGGGCTCGTGTATCGAAAAATCAGCATCAAGTTGTCTCTTATAATTTCTATGAGAGCTACCTTTTAAGTTTTTGCAAATAATAAGAAAGAAAAAATTTTTTGAACAAACTTTAATTGCTTTTCAAAATATTCGCCTTTAAGCTTTATTATACACTTTTACATGCGTTCCAGCCAATTCTCGAAACTTTTTTTCCACTCTGAAGTTGGTAGCTTAAAAACATGGTTTTCGACTCCTAATGTGGTGAAATGTTTCTTTCACGGATTCCTCAATATCTCAGACTGATGAGAGATCGACTTGGTTTTTGGTTACAAAGGTTACCGATACACATGTACAAAAACGAAGTTCAGTATTTTGCTCTGATCAACCCATATACGGCAAATCTTGATTCCAGGTTATTTATAAAACCCTTCAAGTGACCTGTTTGATTTCTTTTTGGCACATAGGCGTCTGTTTAGAATCGGTATATGTATTAAAAATCAAAAACGACTAAACCGATTTTAGTTCTACAGGGGAAATAATTTAAGATCGCATCGCTGTTGCGGCATACTTGGAACTTCCAAAATAGACATTCATTACATATAATCTGGGCAACAACGTGAATTTTAATGTTTTCTGGTGGTTTTTATAATTTTGCTACAATATTAATACGTGTTTTTATTATTATTTTGTGCAAGGTAATCAGTGAAATATTATAACATCAAATATTAATAAATAAGAATCATTTTAGGCATGTTTTTATTAATTATTTAGGTTGAAATGGACCTTTTAGGTTATTTAGGTTAGGTTATTGTTTAGGTTGATATGTATTTCTTTTAATCCACGAATTACTCTCATGTACACAGCAATAAATGTTCGACTTCGACATGACTTTTCTCTTGTCTTCCACTTTAGTTTAAGGTTATTTTCACTTATTATCACTTGATACCAGTAAAAACAATTTAAAACTGATTTTAAAATAATATAAAATAACATAAAACTTACCACAACGCAACAATATAACAATATAATAACAACAAAACTATAGTAAAATGCAAAAATATATTTTGATCCCATATAACTCAATATAAAAAACGCGATAGAATGTCTATTTCTGTAGTTGCTTAAAATCCCACCAGATGTCATATCGCTTATACCCTTTTCACACTAGATCTTTAAGACGATTGAACTTAAACATCATCGATGTTTAATATCGGTTTGCTTTCACACTTGATGTTTAATTTGAAGAAGAAATCTCCATGTAAAGCTAGTATGTATTGCCAACATAATTTCATATCGTTTGAATTTATTCTGTCATTATTTTGTATATCGAGGTTAGGAGAAGTTTATTTTTTATATTTATTTAAATAATAACGCAAATAATCATCTCATAACCTCGATATATAAAATGATAACAGCTGAACATAGATAAAAGAAGAGAAGCACAAATTCAAGGAGTATTTTTTTATAATGGGAATTAAGTTGGCAATGCGGGCGAAGTTTAAGACGCAGATCTCTGTCTTAAACATCGGTCGTGTTTAGACGAGGCCGTACGGTTTCACATTAGCGTTTAAAGATCCATTCACTTAAACATCCGATCTTAAAGATCTAGTGTGAAAAGGGTATTAGCAATTTTTCCCTATTTGCAACAGCGTATCGCAAATTTGTCTGGAAAGATTTTAAACTATATATCATCGCGGTATGACACCAGGTTTCCGATCAATTAAGAAATATTTAGAAAGTCGTAAAAATCTTCCATATTATAAAAAACTATAAAAGATACACGTAATCAAAATATATATTAACGAATTTTGGGTTTAATATTGCTACAAAAAATTCCCCGAGGATATATATCACAATTTTCTTTATTTTCATTTTTGACGACAATTATAACGTTAAATTCGCTATTGAACATTATTGTAACCCCCTAAAGCAATACGAAGAAAACTTACTTTGATGGCAAGAATATTTACTTACGAAAAAAAAAGTGCTCTGATCTATATAGGTATGATTTATAAATCAGGAATAATCACGGAATAATTATAATCAATATAAAAATTATAATAAATAATGTCGTAAGGTGCAAGATAAAATGCTTCACGTGGCCGGTGCTGCCTTTGGCAATGAGTGATTCTCACATGGGCATTTTATGTAGCATTTTCCTGGTTTAGCTCAACGGGACACTTATAAGTGTTGTACTACCAATGTTTACAAAGAAGTTCGTACTTAAATTATTTGTATAAGAAGCACATATTAATACAATGGTAGATTAAAACAAATAAATATATTTGAATGTAAAACGATTCGTAGCAACTAGTCTTAAACCGATATCAAAATGGGCCCGATCTAAGCGGGCTACGACTATTTTTTTCCGTTAGCGACGCAGCGGGTATACTGCTAGTAATATGAATAAAATAATATAATAAACATTATATGATGAAAATATGAGTAACAAACCAATATATATTAATAATATATGCAACATAACTTGAACTACACTTAATTACACTGTAAATTAAGAAGTTAAGCCACTAAAACACAAAAAAAAAAAACTTGGCGGAGTGTAAGTAGGTATGTCGCTCGTTGACTGTCCAACTCGTTATTCTTTATCCATTTATAACTTAATTTCATTTTTCATTTATAGAATTTTGCTGTACAATAAATTACTACTATAGTAAATTGTTTCCACTTGTTTGGTAATAAAATTCTCATCAACAGAAAAGCTGGTAAAATCAGTTCAAATTATTATTTCAAATTCACATAAGGATAATTTTTTTAAGTAAATTTTTTTTTTTTTTTCAATAGTTTTGGCTGCTACAACTAACTTAGACTAATCTATACATACATATTATTTAAATTACTTATTTGTTTGTAGGTAGTGCAACATCTTCCAGTGACCCAAATGAGAGTTTCGCGCCAGAGTCCATTAACAAGTTCAGACAGATCAAAACATCATCAGGACTCAACAATCCTAAACGATTACATTCTGAAGAGAAACCATTCAAATGTGATCAGTGTAATAAAGAATTTGCACATTCATCAGATTTCACTATACACATACGCACACATGCTGGAAAGAAACCACTGAAATGTGAACAGTGTAATAAAGAATTTTTATGTTCATCAGCACTCATTAAACACGAACGAAAACATTCTGGAGAGAAACCATTCAAATGTGAACAGTGTAATAAAGCATTTTCAGTTTCACACCATCTCACTGTACACAAACGAACACATTCTGGAGAAAAACCATTCAAATGTGGTCAGTGTAATAAAGCATTTGCACAATTATCAGCTCTTGTCAATCACAAACGAACACATTCTGGAGAGAAACCATTCAAATGTAATCTGTGTAATAAAGCATTTGCACAAGCAACAAATCTTGCCACTCACAAACGAAAACATTTAGCAGAGAAATCATTCAAATGTGTGGATTGTAATAAAGAATTTGTATATTCATCAAATTTCATTAGACACAAACGAATACATTCTGGAGCGAAACCATTCAAATGTGTGGAGTGTAATACAGCATTTTCTGATTCGTCATCTTACCTTAAACACAAACGAATACATTCTGGAGAGAAACAATTTAAATGTGATCATTGTAATAAAACATTTGTACTTTCATCAGATCTCACTATACACAAACGACTACATTCTGAAGAGAAACCATTCATATGTGATCAGTGTAATAAAGCATTTACAAAAGCAACAAATCTTGCCACTCACAAACGAACACATTCTGGAGAGAAACCATTCAAATGTGATCAATGTGATAAAGCATTTACAGTGTCTTCAAATCTCATTCAACATAAACGAACACATACTGGAGAAAGACCATTCAAATGTGATCACTGTAATAAAGCATTTTCACAGTCCTCAAATCTCATTAAACACGGACGAATACATTCTGGAGAAAAACCATTCAAATGTGATCAGTGTAATAAAGAATTTGCACATTCATCAGATTTCACTATACACATACGCACACATGCTGGAAAGAAACCACTGAAATGTGAACAGTGTAATAAAGAATTTTTATGTTCATCAGCACTCATTAATCACGAACGAATACATTCTGGAGAGAAACCATTCAAATGTGAACAGTGTAATAAAGCATTTTCAGTTTCACACCATCTCACTGTACACAAACGAACACATTCTGGAGAAAAACCATTCAAATGTGGTCAGTGTAATAAAGCATTTGCACAATTATCAGCTCTTGTCAGTCACAAACGAACACATTCTGGAGAGAAACCATTCAAATGTGATCTGTGTAATAAAGCATTTGCACAACCAACAAATCTTTCCGTTCACAAACGAAAACATTTAGCAGAGAAATCATTCAAATGTGTGGATTGTGATAAAGAATTTGTATATTCATCAAGTTTCATTAGACACAAACGAATACATTCTGGAGCGAAACTATTCAAATGTGTGGAGTGTAATAAAGCATTTTCTGATTCATCATCTTTTCTTAAACACAAACGAATACATTCCGGAGAGAAACAATTTAAATGTGATCAGTGTAATAAAACATTTGAACTTTCATCAGATCTCACTATACACAAACGACTACATTCTGAAGAGAAACCATTCATATGTGATCAGTGTAATAAAGCATTTGCAAAAGCAACAAATCTTGCCACTCACAAACGAACACATTCTGAAGAGAAACCATTCAAATGTGTGGAGTGTAATAAAGCATTTACACGTTCATCAGATCTCACTAGACACAAACGAACACATTCTGGAGAGAAACCATTCAAATGTGTGGAATGTAATAAAGCATTTGCACATTCATCAACCCTCATTAGACACAAACGAACACATTCTGGAGGGAAGCCATTTAATAGGTGAACAGTGTGATTAAAGCATTTGCAGTTTCATTTAATCTCACTAGACACACGAATACATTCTAGCGAAAAGCCAGAGCCGGTTACATAATTTACGGAAGGGGGCTGTATAAGTGAAGGCGGGCTACTCCATTAACCCATTCTTGCCTATAAGTCTAGAGTACGTTGTCAATATTTTACAAAAGTATATTCTTATAAAATTGATATTTTATAAACAAACTTTTGACGAGTATTCAAGAATTTTTATTTCCTCCTACATTTTTCGTCAAGAACAAGAATATATATATATATATATATATATATATATATTTATACATATATAAGCCTTGTGGTAAGCCTGAAGTGCAGTACCTAGCAGAGGATGGTTTAAGACCTAAACCAATACCACCTATATATATATAACAGATATAAACAATTTAAGTTCAATATATATGAACCTGCTATTTAAACAAGATATTTAACTACTTAAATTCAATAAAGGGGTAAAAAATAGGGAAAAATAATAAGTCTATTTTGTTTTTTAAAAAAATATTTAAAATACTAACTACTCAAAATTAAAATAATATTATTCTTAAAATAATAAATAAAATTAAAAAAGTTTATGTTATCATAAATACAAAAAGAAAATGTTTTTTGCGTACATTGTGTTGACTTAGTTGTACAACTGCGGTTGGGTAATGATTTTTCAGTCTATATTTGTATGGATGAAAATTGTATTTGAAAACTGTATTGTTAAAATAGTTATTTTTGGAATTATAAATGTTGAAATTGGCGCCTCTGTGACGTACAAGATTTCTTCTTCATTCGATCTATCGGATAGAACTTAGGCCTGGGAGCTGTATCGATTGCTTTATCACAAAATGGCCACTTGTTTTGTTTACACAAATATATTGGATGTTTTGATGAATCGATTATATTATCCACATTAATAATAGGAATCATACCTTTAAACAATTGTGATCGAATTAAAAATCTATTGTGGACACTATATTCTAGTCAGATCAGCATTATATTAAGGTTATCACAACTAACAAAGAATATAATACCTAAATTTCAAAAAAAAACCATATGGTTTTTCCATTATTGAACAATTTAACTATTCAAAGTAAGTGTTAATTATATTAAAATTAAGTTTATATAATTTTTATTGTTATAATTAAGGTTGACTCTTGTAAATTTATTATAATTTTTATAGATCCTGAAGAAGGCAAAAAATTATTGCCGAAATATCGATTAAGAATAAATGAATTTTAAAAAAATAATAATAACCAATCTTTACATAGAGCGAAAATCCCAATCTTTCAAAAACTTCCAAAAAAATTTATTGAAAAAAATATATATTATGTATATATAGGTATATGTATAATATATCCTCTAAAAACTATTTTTATTTTCTGTGTTAATAGGAAATTATATAAAAGCTGTTGAAAAATTAAAAAGATTTGATACAGATACTGCTGTAAAACTTGATAGTAGAAGATTAGTAAAAAGGAGGATCTATTAAGATTCCGTTTCATCCTCATCAGATAAAGATGTACCACCCTTGATACCTATGAAGATAGCCGAACACAGAATAACTAATTCAGAAGACATTAGCTCTCCAGTTTCTTCAATATCATCCAATTTTGGCATCTGTTTGAGTTGTAAGAAAAATCAAGGTATTTTTTTATGTAATAATTCGATCGATTTTATACTAATCCGTTTATACTTTTAAAATATTATAAATCAATCATGCAGAATATGCGGGAAATATCGCAAGACTCTAGAAATACATAAGAAATTACAGACTCATTAGAACAAATCAGTAGCATTGAGGATTTAGAAAATTTTGATAAACAGCTGGAAGACATGAATGTGATGACAAAAACAGTGAGAAAACCATATTTCTAAATTCTTAAACACCTTGCATAAAATTTAGTTATTGAATTTATTTTAACAAGTATGATTTCTTTAGGTTGGCACTCTTCAAGTCATAGGGGGCAAAGATGTGGTAGACAATACAAGACAAATATTGGCGAAAATTATTAGTCACCTCTTATCTTTAGTATGCAATTGGTCTGGCCGTAATGGCAGAAAACAATTTTCTTCAATATAAAATATGGTTAAAGGTATTGTTGATAAGTAATTTTTAATATTTCTTTACCGGCCATCTGATTTTTTTTAATAAAGAAGCCACAATCTGTAATTACACACTCAGTTTGTCCCACATTAAGTCCAATGGAATTTTCCTACAAATAGATGATACATTAAAAATAATGTTCGGATTTAATTGACTTGTATCATATATTAGCACTTTATTTAGTACAAAAGATTTTCATTTATTTGACAAATACATTTTTTTTTAAATCGCATATCATTCTAGATAGAAGAGATATTAAAAAGTAGATTAATTTTGGAGGTTGCTGAATATTTATATATTTTTTTCTTTATTTAATAGTAGGTGTCAGGAAAACCCCGATGTGTAGGAATGCGACGCAACAAGAGGTGGAAAACGTAATAAAAGCTTGGCTCTGGAATGCGTTTGATAGAGACGGAGGATGCTCTAAACGCATTAAGTAAATTTAAGTTTTTTTTTCTTTTCTTTTAATTTACTAATTTTACACGCAATATATATATATATATATATATATATATATATATATATATATATATTGCACACAGTTTTTAACTTCGAGTGACTACGTGGTGATTTTATTTTATCTGATTGACTGACTAAAGATGTGCATACTACCCATGCACGAAACGTTTCATATTTTATAAATTGACAAGAACTATTTTAATAAACTGACGAATAAAAGAGAACCTGTGTTTTATTTTATATATATATATATATATATATATATATATATATATATATATATATATATATATATTATATTATATATATTGCGTGTAAAATTAGTAAATTAAAATAAAAGAAAAAAAAACTTAAATTTACTTAATGCGTTTAGAGCAGCGTTTCCCAAAGTGTGGGCCGCGACCCGGCACCGGGTCGCAGAAAAATTTTGCCGGGTCGCGAAAAAAATTGTAAAAACACAAAAAAGATTTTTTTTGTACATATTTTTTTTTTACGTCAGTTAATCACTAGAATAGTGAGTATTTGTGCTCTTTATACTATATTCTTTGTTACTATACTCTTTATTACTATTTATTACTCTTTATTACTATAAAGCTACTGCTTTAAAATAAAATTTGTTTTGTAAATAAATGTTTTTTTTTTCATAAGGTGGGTCGTGAAAAATTTTAAAACTTCGTACCGGGTCGCGGTCAAAAAAGTTTGGGAACCGCTGGTTTAGAGCATCCTCCGTCTATATATACAAGGTGTTTGTTTGAAACGGGGCACCCCGAAAATCTCCTTTATTTGTAAAGATACAAAAAATCTTCAGAACAACAGTTAAACTAGACAAAAAGGCCAATCTAAAGGTTACTACAAGAATTCTGAGGCACTTCCGGTTTCACCGGAAATGATGTCAACTTTTGATCTAGCATAGGGAATCGATGATTTTATACTTTTTTCATAAAAGTACATTAAATTAGCTTTACAATGACACCAAAAAATCATATTTTTATGTTAACCATTTCAAAATGGCGACCATTTATTTACAAAATAATAATCAACATAAGTTTTACAAAGTTGAACGTAGCAAGCTTTGAAAACAATAAAAAAGATAGAGTGTATCGGACAACACCAACGACGATAGAAGATTTAGAAGAAATGGTTAGAAGTGCAATCCGGGATATCCAAGAGTGTACTCTTATAATGGCGATGGAAGAGTTTTTATTAAGAATGAGAAAATGTGTGGACAATAATGGTTGTTTGATCGAACATTTGTATTTTTTTTTTTTTGTGAAATAATTGTAAAAAGTAATAGTTTTTTTTTCTAAATAGTCAAATAGTTTATTTTAGAGATATTTTGTTTCTTTTTTTATTGTTTTCAAAGCTTGCTACGTTCAACTTTGTAAAACTTATGTCGATTATTATTTTGTAAATAAATGGTCGCCATTTTGAAATGGTTAACATAAAAATATGACTTTTTGGTGTCATTGTAAAGCTAATTTAATGTACTTTTAGGAAAAAAATATAAAATTATCGATTCCCTATGCTAGATCAAAAGTTGACATCATTTCCGGTGAAACCGGAACTGCCTCAGAATTCTTATAGTAACCTTTAGATGGGCCTTTTTGTCTAGTTTAACTTTTGTTCTGAAGATTTTTTGTATCTTCACAAATAAACGAGATTTTCAGGGTGCCCCGTTTCAAACAAACACCCTATATATATATATATGACAGCCCACATAAATATCACATACATAGACAATGATTTTAGGAAATGTAATTAATCGGTAGCAAATACATTGGTTTAACAACTATTTAAATGTGTATGAATCGACTGGCATCAGGCGCCATGCTCTCGGTTCGAGTACCACGCTCATACTGACTACTGCTCCCCGCTCTGACTGGTGTTGCCTACATCAAGGCGTCCAGTGGCGTAGGGGTTTGGGTTCTCCATCAGCCCTCATCAGTTCTCATATATATAGATATATATATTTAATTTAGTAATTTTATAAAATAAAATTAATTTATTTTAATAATTGAACCACCAGTTTGAAGAAGGAAATAAATCCAAATGTGCCTTTTGTTGGAAAATTAAAAAACTTCCCCAATCACTAATTTATTATTGGATTTAAACAAAACTTAAACTGTGCGTTTAAGACAACATTTAAGTTCGTTTAATCTGTTTCCTTTGAAGAAATTCATTATATTTTCAATTTTCTGTATTAACTATTCAAAACACGACCGTGGATTTATTTCCTTCGTCAAACTATTGAAAATGTTTATTTTATTTTTATTTTTATTTTTTATTTCATTTGTTAGGCTACACAACAGGACGTACTCATAGAGCCGTCCCAATTACAGTGCAAAACAACGATAATACATAGAAAAATTTACCAGTAACACATGAACAAAAAAGAAGAAAAAAAAATATACATATATATATATATATATTGTCAATATAATAGCAACAAAAATATGGTAAATATATTAGTAAAAAATCAAAATCTCTGCCTGAAAAAGTGGAAGGGCCTTTTAACACATCAACTGATGATTTAGGCAAATTTTGAGTGGGATAAGTGCTTTTTTTCAGTATTTTCTTGGACTTAAAAAATCACTTTTAAAAGATGCTCGTTGCATTTTATACAACGAGTAAACACGCATTCATGGATTTTTAGTTTTTGTGTCCATAGAGACATTTGTGTATGATAGAGACTTACGATCCATTTTTTCTCTACCTGCAAATGTCATTTCAATTGATATTGTTCCCAATTTAAGAAGATTATGGAACGTTTAAGTGGGATTCTTCTTTATTGACGATTTACATTGCGGCACACAACAAAAAGAATTGTTTGTTTCTGCCATGGTTCACACAAATAAAACACAAACAATAAAAAAAAAACACATATTTCTTCATTGAACAAAACAAAACAATGTCACTCTCGTATTTTCTGCCTCGTGTTGGAGATGGTGTTACGAAAAGCCCAAGATACCAACCAACGTGGTCTAGAGCTCAATGGGTACCAAAAGATTTTAGGGTATGCAGATGACCTGGATATTATTTCAAATGAGGTGGAGACGTAATATACTTTACTAACCTTATTGATGTTGACACTCGTAAAGTAGGGCTCACCATCAGTTATGGAAAAACCAAGTATCTCATTGTTAGTAGACGCAGTCATGAGAACACGACCGACTTAAAAATTAATGACAACACTTTTGAGAGAGTTTCTACTTTCAAATACCTGGGCACCATCATAAATCAAATGAATATGATACAGCAGGAAATAACGAATAGAATTAAAGCTGCTAATGCATTGTATTTTGCACTTGGTCCCCTCTTCAAAACGAAACTCTTGTCGAGGAGCACCAAGATCAAGTTATACCAAGTTATAGTACGTCCCGTACTTATGTATGGCTCCGAAACATGGACCTTATCAAGGCGATATCGACAACGCCTCATAGTTTTCGAAAATAAAATATTACGCAGAATCTTTGGTCCCATTCAAATTAATGGTGAATGGAGAATCCGTAAGAGCAAAGAAATCCAAGAACTGTACTTAAGGCCAAGTATCACCCAAGAACTCAGAGGCAGACGATTACAGTGGATAGGACACGTTATGAGGATGATGGAGGACAGAATGGTTAGGAAGATATGGGAAGGAAGATTGAATACCCGTCGACCAGTGGGAAGACCTCGCAAGAGATGGAGAGATCAGCTAACCGAAGATCTGACAAGTATTGGTATACAGGGTACTTGGCTAGGGTGACCATTTTCTTAAGAAGGCAATGCGGGACGGAGCAAAAAAAATGGTCCTCATCTCCCAAATCCAAGTGAAGAGCAAAAAAAAAAAGTCCTCACCTCCCAAATCCAAGCGAAGAGCAAAAAAAAAGGTCCTCATCTCCCAAAATCCAAGTGAAGAGCAAATAAAAGGTCCTCACCTCCCAAATCCTAGTGAAGAGCAAAAAAAAAGTCCTCACCTCCAAATCAAAATGCGGGACAAAATGTTAAAATGCGGGACTTTTGCGGGACGCATCTTAATGCGGGACAAAATGTTAAAATGCGGGACGAATGGTCACCCTATACTCGGCAAGACTTGACAATGAATAGTTCGAGATGGAGGGCTTATGTGAGTGAGGTCAACCTGACTGATAGTGCCCAAAGAAGAAGAATAAGAAGAAGTTTGCAAATGAATATTTTCAGTTATAATGGTAGTGGTATAGTCTATTCAAAGGTTAAAATACAGTATTGCTCTTATGGGAAATGAGAGCGGTGTTGCCAAATTTTGTAAAAGTATCAAATATGTCAACGAATCCAAAATATATGAGTAATTTTACATATATTCTTTTGTTGATAATTTATTCAAATTCAGTGGAAAAAGTATCGAGAAAATGATTAACCATTTGTAGCACGTTTTCAACGACCAGCGCGATTAAAGTGGGGAACAGAATGCAATGAGTTCTAGGGCGCGTGGACGGCGCTATCTGTCAGAGGAAAGTTAAAATCAAGCTGTCGTATGCAAGTGCACAGAATAGGCAACGTCTGAACGGCGTTCTACACCGTTGATATTGAATGTTCGTCAACTTCCAACTTTTGACGCCGTTGAACGTTGACGTAGAACACCTAACCTCAGTTTTTACTGAATGGTAAAGTGTTTGTCTGTATAAATAACTTGCAAACAACATAAATAATATCTCACACAAGTCTTCATGATCCATTATAATTTTAATAAAAGAAAGCGCACGTATTAACACAGATTAGGTTGTCACTTGTTACTTTCTAAAATTTCTAGGTATGCAAATTGGATCCAAATCTTAGATGGGATGAGCATGTTACTGTTCTGAGTTCAAGATTATCTCAGACAATTTACTTACTGCGAAATCTATATTCTACAGTAACTAAAAACATTTTAATTACCACCTACTTCTCCCTTTTCCAGTCCCATATGACGTATGGTCTACTCGCTTGGGGCCACTCTTCTGCTGCTCGGAGAATCTTTGCATTGCAGCGACGAGCTGTACGCGTAATAGCGGGGATTTCTTATAGAGCAGATTGTAAAGATACTTTTATGGAACTAAACATTATGACCTTGCCAGCCATCTTCATTTATTATTCCTTATTATTTGCTCATAAGAACATGTCAGACCTCACAACTGTTGAAGAGATACATTCATATGACACGAGAAATAAATCTCGTATTTATCCTAAATTTGTACGTCTGAATGTATCTAAGAACAGTACAAATTACTATGCAGTCAATTTTATGAACATGATACCGGAAGAAACAAGAAATCTAAATAATAACATTTTTAAATCAAAAATTAAAAAATTTCTATCGAAAAATCTAATATATTCGATTGATGATTTTACCCATTTTAATATGTTGTAAGCGTGCTATAATTAAATAAGTGACCATTTGTTATTTTAAATATATGACCAATTGTAATTTTAAATATGTGACCATTTTTAATTTTAAAATATGTTTTTTATATTGTATAACTCAAACTGTTTCTGATATTTGCACACTTTATGTTATTATATTTTTGTTTAGATTATTACTTTTTTATTTATTTATTTATTATTATTTTCTTTTGTATTATTTTTATTAATATTGTATTTGAAACAGACTGTAATTTGACTGACCAAAAACAATATTTCTTTTGTACCTTGGTCAATAAATAAATATTATATTATATTATTATTATTACTTTACAGGCTACTACACTATTTACTACTACAGGCGAAAATTCAACGAAGTTCTCAACGGCGCTAACGCAACGCCGTCGCAAATGACGGCGCGCTTTGCATTCTGTTCCAGGCTTTACAGTTGGACACCTCGCCACGACAGAAAATGATAGTAATATTGTGAGAACCTATTAGAGTAGGGGTCCCCAAAGTGGTCGATATGACATTGTTAGGGGTCGATGGAAAAAAGTTAAAAATTACTAGTATAATTTTAATATATAACTGTGTAGCTACACAGCGGCTGAGGCTGGTTTTAGCCATGTTAATTCCATCCTGACAAAACAAAGAAATAAGTTAGAATTCCGTAGCGATTTAAGGCTGAAATCAGGGGCGTAGCCAGAAATTCCGCAGGGGGGGGCTAATTCCATTTTTGGAAGAATCTGTCTAAAATATAATAAAACATTTTGATGCAAAATATGTGCGGATATAGTTATTTTTAAAAATAAATATAACATAGATCATTAAACTGTAACTGTGACATGTGTAAATTTAAACGATGTGCATATAATTATGAAACGAAATCAAATAATATGTATTATTAATGTACATTTTACAATTAACAGGATGGAACATGAAAAACTGTAACATTATTTCTATAATACAAATCGGCGAGGCGTTTTTTTCAATTCATCAATTACATCTTCTTCTTTCACTTCTATCTCCCAATGAACATTAAGAGACGCCAAGCCATTGAGTCGCTCCTCCGACATTGTATTTCTTAAATACGTTTTGAGCCAGTTTAAAGTTGAAAAACATCTTTCTGACGTCACTGTTGTCACCGGCAATGTCACCAGAATTTTCAATAATGCATAAATATTGGGATATAATATTTTATCACATTCAATAATTGATTTTATAGCATTAGTAGGTTTTTGTGACGATTTAATATATTTTCCAAACCACATAATATATTCATTCATTAGAACCTCTTCATTGGTATAATTTAAATCATCCTCATAAAAGTTAGCTAAACGTCTTAGATGGTTCTTATCTTCTGTTGTCGGAAAATTGCCTGTGGGTATTAAACACTGGAATGATTCTAATATTTCTTTATGTTTCAAAAACCTAGCATTTAACTGGGAGCTTATATGGTCAATAAAGGCAATAAAAATAGTTCTCCTGTAATATGCTTCAGGTGAACTCGAAGTAGTGTTGTTTCGCTATATTTGATTAGAGAATACTCGTGGAATAGTTATTTGTTCGAAATTTTGGGAAGAAAAAATCCTCCCATGGGATCGCGCGGACGAAATAGCATGGTGACACGAAGGTTAAATAACAAACTTACCTCAGTTAAATACACTCATCTACTATAGATCTCTAGATGTAACATGTAAGCAGGAATCAAATAAATTATATGTAACAAAATATTACAATTTGCATTTCACAGCAGCCACGTGTATATAAACGGTGTGGTTTGACTGGACGGTTGTGATGTTTCGCGCGTAAACGTTCAATGCTAGCCTAGCCCAATACAATATTCAACCTTTTAAAGCGACGGCAAAGCATCAAATTAACTGGACGACTATTCTTAGGCGGGATTATGGACAGTTACTGTTTATTTGAATTTCAAATAATGAAACTATAGTTTCAGCAACACAATTTTTTTTGCTAAAAACCGAATATTTCAATTTAGACATGAAATATAATGATGCTGCTATTTTCGTTGTTATATACTCCAACGCAAATTTGCACTATCACCAGCAAACGTGAGGCTTCGCCTTGAAGGACGGAGGGGGCTGCAGCCTCCTAGCTATGCCCTTGGCTAAAATTTGAACCCGACAAAATTTGAAACTAATTTTGAACCCGACATTGCTAATCTTGTAAAGAGTCACCAACCACATCCGTCACATTGACAATGATAGGCAATTTTATTTAATAATAATATTATTGTAATACAATAAGATATAATTATATTAGATAAATGAAATATGTACAATAAACAATATAAGAAATCACATAAGCGTATTTTTTGTTTATAACTTTTGATAATAACGTAATTGTAAAATAGAGGGGGTCGATACGAAGTCGAAAAACTCTTCTGGGGGTCGATGGTCAAAAAAGTTTGGGGACCCCTGCATTAGAGAGTATAAAAAAGAATTGCTCCATTTACCCTGTACTGCATTCTAACGGACCATAGGTTATACTCACAAAGCAAATAATTTATTATATTTGTCGCGCCCGTAGGGTCCTTATTGTTATTAAATTAAAGTTATTTAATTTAATTTAAAAACACAAAAACTTTTGGTGTTTTTATAAAATATTGAGAGCCGCCTCCTGCCAGTTAAACCAATATTTTTTCACTTAATCATTGATATACTGACCTGTTCAGTGAATACTTCGCTTGCCGAATTATTATTACAAGTTTCAAAGTTAAATTACGCGTCTCTATGGCGGTTTAAGTGATCTTACACCCGCTTAGTGTCATCATTTAATTTTTGTGTGTCAACAACTGTTGAAGAAACCATTTGAGGACCCAGGAACCTGTTTTTTTGGGACACCAGTACCACCTAATGTATAGGAAATGATATTCTACATATTTATGACCATCTCAATGTAAGTCCATTCCAATTTTACATTAACTCAATTTCATTGTTTATTTAATATTTTTATATCACATATTTCTATTCTGCAAGCTATCGCGTCAGCGCGGTAACTTGTACATTTTGGTTCGCACACGCTGGTCTATTGATCACGTGTGCTGTTTTATTTTAATTTTAATTTGATATTAGCATTTTTTGTATTTAAAATTAATTGTTGTTATAAATTATCAGTTTTTTATGTATAATTTTTGTGGTACTGTAATTTATTTCTGTGATACATCCATTGTGTTGAGCAACGTTTTCCGCATTGTTTGTCGCTTGGTTAGGGTTTACAGAGACATCGTGAAATTTTCTAGGTTTGGTTCCTATATAGCCATTACTTGTGGGCCTAGGATTTTACCCATCTACACCCCAGCTAGGGCTACAATTTCCCTTGTGTTAGTCTCCTAGAGCAGCCCCTAGGAACAGAAGAGTTTATATTCCATTCCCTTTCCTCTAGGTCAGCGTTTCCCAACCTATTTGGCTCGCGCACCACTTGGTAGTACATCACGCTAAATTGTACCACTTCTTAAAAATTATTGTATTTCGTATATTTATTTACTTAGTAGATATAATAGTAGATAGAAACGAATTATGACAAAATAGTAGATTCTACTATTTTGTCATATTTCGTTTACTAATAAATTGTTAATAAAATCACAGAATTATAAAAAACCAATTAATATATTTTCTATATTTTTATTATTAAAATCAAATATTTTTATAAAATAAATTTAATGACATCCTGGTGCTTGTTTCGAAGAACATAATTTTTTGAAATTTGGTTCAAAAGATGCGTGGTATACCCTTAAGTCTACAGCTGCGTTCAATCTGTTTCGATACTTATTTTTTAAAAAAATATATGAAGAAAAAGCTCTTTCTACTAATTCCGTACTAGTAAACGGTAATAATAATTTAAGAGCTTTTTCAGAAAGTTGTTCATATTTTTTATCAATGTTTAACCAAAAATTAATTAGATTGTGATGTTTGAATTCTACTTGTAAAGTTCTGTCACATGATAATTGTATTACATTTTCATTATCTTTCACTCATAATGATGTAGCTTTTTCTAAATTTTCTTCATAGAAGGGGTTTGAAATCCAATTATCATTTGTGTTTTCGGGTTTTGGAAAATACTCCATGAAAGACAATTTTAATCCTGTTAAATGTGCTATTTTATTTACTCGTATATCTTGAGACAGACTAACCTTATTTTCAAACAAAAAAATATGTAGAGTTTCGAATACTTCCGGTTAATTGTTTTCGATACACTGTTTCCAAAAATCTAATTTCTTAATGATACTTTCTCTACACATATTTTTCTCTGTACATATTTTTATGCATTGCAGGAAACAACGTTTCTATGATATTTTTATGATTTTTTCTTTTATTATTTTTTATGCCTGCCATTATTGATTATTTTTGTACCACCAACCAGCAACTCGCGTACCACCAGTAGTACGCGTACCACAGGTTGGGAAACGTTGCTCTAGGTCGTCCGTGTCTTCCCCATGTGCTCAACTCGGTGCGTCTCCGTGTCACATTTCGTTTTTCAATTCTATATTCCAGTCTCCTGCTGGTGGTCCTTCGTAGTCGCCGCCGCGAAGTCCATTTGTGTGACTGTCTGGCCACCCTACCTTACCTAAGCTGGTTGCGGGCGCCACAATATTTAAAATTAAACCATTTATTTGAATACTTAAAACTACACATTCCACTAGAAATTTTGTAAAAAGAGAACTGATAACTTATTCCATACAAGGAAATTGCCGAATATTGAATACAAGCACACTTTCGGAACATCCAGGTGAAATGACAAGGGTTTTAAATATATTAACTAGTACAGACCCGTTGCCAACATCGTTGACAAACTGATATCGAATAAAAATCAATATAAGCATGAATTAATTATTAAAATTTGCATGATTCTGCGTATATTAACCAAACAAAAACTTTTCTTGATCATACCTAGGAAATCCTAAAAAGCTGCTTAACGCGTGTCGTTTAAAAATTAATATCGGGCCGGGGACGTCCCGCAGGACACATGCAGAACATCAATGGTATAGCTGTTTCTGATTATACCTAGGAAATCATAAAAAGCCGCTCAATGTGTATCGTTTAAAAATTAGTATCGGACCGGATACGGCCCGCGGGTCATATGCTGGACATCAATGGTATAGCTGTTTCTGATTATACCTAGGAAATCCTAAAAAGTCGCTCAATGCGTGTAGTTTAAAAATTAGTATCGGACCGATTACGTCCCGCGGGACATATGCTGGACATCAATGGTATAGCTGTTTCTGATTATACCTAGGAAATCCTAAAAAGCCGCTCAATGCGTGTCGTTTAAAAATTAGTATCGGACCGGTTACGTCCCGCGGGACATATGCTGGACATCAATGGTATAGCTGTTTCTGATTATACCTAGGGAATCCTAAAAAGCCACTCAATGCGTGTCGTTTAAAAATTAGTATCAGACCGGATATGGCCCGCGGGCCATATGCTGGACATAAATGGTATAGCTGTTTCTGATTATACCTAGGAAATCCTAAAAAGCCGCTCAATGCGTGACGTTTAAAAATTAGTATCGGACCGGATACGGCCCGCGGGCCATATGCTGGACATCAATGGTATAGCTGTTTCTGATTATACCTAGGAAATTCTAAAAAGCCGCTCAATGTGTGTCGTTTAAAAACTAGTACCGGGCCGGATACGGCCCGCTGGCATAATATTAATTGACACATTCTTAAATCAAGCCAAGGTATATACTGACTGGAGAGCTAAGAGCTATATTCTCGCTAAGTTGGCAAACTGATATCGAATAAAAATCAATATAAGCATGAATCAATTATTAAAATTTGCATGATTCTGCGTATATTAACAAAACAAAAACTTTTCTTGATTATACATAGAAAATCATAAAAAGCTGCTTAACGCGTGTCGTTTAAAAATTAATATTGGGCCGGGCACGTCCCGCTGGACATATGCTGAACATCAATGGTATAGCTCAGCGTTTCCCAAAGTGTGGGTCGCGACCCGGCACAGGGTCGCAGAAAAATTTTGCCGGGTCGCGAAAAAAATTGTAAAAACACAAAAAAGATTTTTTTTTGTACATATTATTATTTTTTTACGTCAGTTAATTACTAGAATAGTGTGTATTTGTGCTCTTTATTACTAGACTATATTCTTTATTACTATACTATACTCTTTATTACTATTTATTACTCTTTATTACTTAAAAGCTACTGCTTTAAAATAAAATTTGTTTTGTAAATAAATGTTTTTTTTTTTTTTTCATAAGGTGGGTCGCGAAAAATTTTAAAACCTCGTACCGGGTCGCGGTCAAAAAAGTTTGGGAACCGCTGGTATCACTGTTTCTGATTATACCTAGGAAATCCTAAAAAGTCGCTCAATGCGTGTCGTTTAAAAATTAGTATCGGACCGATTACGTCCCGCGGGACATATGCTGGACATCAATGGTATAGCTGTTTCTGATTATACCTAGGGAATCCTAAAAAGCCGCTCAATGCGTGTCGTTTAAAAATTAGTATCAGACCGGATATGACCCGCGGGCCATATGCTGGACATGAATGGTATAGTTGTTTCTGATTATACCTAGGAAATCCTAAAAAGCCACTCAATGTTTGTCGCTTAAAAATTGGTATCGGGGCGGATACGGCCCTCGGGCGTATCATTAATTGACACAGCATTCTTAAATCAAGCCAAGGTATATACTGACTGGAGATCTAAGAGCTATATTCTCGCTGAGTGAGCTGCTTGGTGGAGGTACGTCGTTCCCAATCTCCCACCACTCAGTTCGTGACCCACCACATACCGCAAGACCCGCTAGCACCCAGGAACTTAGCGTTAAGGTCTGACACACAGGAATTAGGGCTTTTATGTATATAAATAGTTATTTAACGTTGAACAACAGAACACTCCAAATCTGTTGATAGTCCCTGGAGGGTAAAAAATGTTTGATTCGCCATAAAAAGACCTTATATATCATTTTCATTGAAACTTATTACTATTTACATAAAAAATTATAAATACTATTACATAAAATTAACAAATGCTATATAAGATAACTTTTCGTGTTTCATAAAAATAAACAAATGCTGTATAAAGAATTTTAAGCGATATATAAATTAAAATAAACGCTATATGAAAATGCTATTTTTTTAATGTTAAAACAAATACTAATATAAGGTTAATGGGCAGAACTTCGTGTTACCAATATTTATTATGTATAACTGGTTCCCCTTACTAGATTTTGGCGACATTTGTAAATTTTAATAATGCGTAACGGAAACTTTAAGAAATCTTTATCAAGGTGATCATTTTAAAACACTATTTGGTTACTTATGACAACCGGTACGCAATATCAAAAATATCTTGTACCATAAAATTTTCAAGACTCTATCTTTGGCATACATTTAAGCTGAAATTTAAATAAAAATTACAACCTATTTTCAATCAGATGGTACTACACTAATATTATCATATAGGATTCTTAATTTTTCATATAGAATTTAATAATTTTTATAGCGTTGTTATTTTTATACATATATTTTATTAAAAGAAATTTGGTTATCAATTTAAAAAAGTAAAATTGATAACCAAACAATTAACACGTTGAAAGCTCCTAACAACAAACAACGAATTTATATTTTTATTATTATGGGGTTTGTCAGGTCTTGACAAGCGTCCACTAATCTCAAACTTCAGCAATCTGCTGAACCGCGTCATACTAGAGACTAGTGGAGCTAAATACACACGACCCTGGCGATATGCAGACGCGGAAATTACGCCAGATCCAGTGCCCGCACAATGCGGAGTGACCCGAGCAGTACTGCTTTCTGCATCCTGCAGATCAAAGAGGTGGCAGAAGATCTGCAGACGGGAATTGACTCGATTTCCCTTCGATAGGAGTCTTTCATACCACCCAAAACACCAACTATCAGGACTACAAGCTTATTATTATTATTATTATTATTGTTTATTTTCCAAATCATACATTATATACATAATACACATTAATGTTATCAATGAACAGTAATAATTAGTGATTTGTATGAGGTTTAGAAAAACAATAATATAGCCTCCATAATTATATTATTTAAAAAATTGAGAATAAGCACATACACATACTTGATAAATTGGGCAACCGCCACGAAGAACCCAAAGAGGTCTGTGTGTGGCTATATTATTTATTAGTTGTATATGTAAAAAACGACGGTTAAAGTTAACTAAACGAGTCGTAGTGACAAAAAAGGATCTTTTATGGAATATTGAATGGAAGAGTGTTTTGGTATTTTGAGCATTCTTTTAATTATTAGTTTTTGTATAATACTAATTTTATCAATACTAATTATACTAATTTTATCAATATTCCGTTCAAACATTAGAGTGCAATATTTATCTTATGGGAAATGGAAGCGGTGTTGCCAAATGTTGTAAATGTGTCAAATATGTCAATGAACCCACAATATTATTTGGAATTTTGCTCTTTTTGTTGTCACTGAAATTAAAAGCATTTCTGAACAAAAATGAATAACCATTTGTAAAATACCGCGTCTGCACTGATTAAGATGAAAGAAAATGATAGCGTTATTGGTAAAACCCATTAGAGGGTATGAAAAAGAACTACTCTATTTGCTCTGTACTGCATTTTAACGTTTAAAAGACTATTTGACAATCACTAACAACTAACACTTCTGTGATAAGTACATTTGACCCGTCCAGACGAAAAATGCTTTCTGAACAAGTTTATTGCTGTACTAATGTCTATATGAATTATCTAAACATTTTTTGTCTTAAAATATATTATTTGTAATTTAATATACATTAGTAGGTAATGCGACACCTTGGACAGACAGTGCACGACCCTAGTTCAAGATATCGCCACTCTATAAACTAGGAGGCGCGTACTGTCTGTCTGTCCAAGGTGCCTCATCCCTACTTACATTTCCCTTCATTTAGACACGGTTTTACGGACATTTACCGAACAATCCTTCACTCCGAGGCGTATTGTAACTAAACACAGACATATAAACGATATTTTGATACTATCTTTAGGATTTATTATTCATCAAAATTGAATGGTTTCTTCTCCAGATTATTTTCGCTTTTGTCAACCCAGATTTTTCATTGCCTTAAATGTTTTATTGCAATGTTTACACTCTAACAGTTTTTCTACAGATTGTGTTTGTGTGCGACTAATGAACACTGTTAAATCTAAAAATGATCTCTTACACCTTAATATCTATCACATTTGAATGGCTTCTCTCCAGATTTAATATGTCTTATCACATTAGAAACGTCTTGACTGTGAAAATGCTTTATCACACTGATCACATTTCTATGATTTCCCGTCAGAATGTATTTGACTATGTACAATGAGATTTGATGACCATGTAAATGTTTTATAACATTGATCACATTTATATGGTCTCTCTCCAGAATGTATTCGTTTGTGTTGCGTAAGATGTGTTGACTGTGAAAATGCTTTATCACACTGATGACATTTAAATGGTCTCTCTCCAGAATGTATTCGTATGTGTTCAGTAAGATATGATGATCGTGCAAATGCTTTATCACACTGATCACATTTATATGGTCTCTCTCCAGAATGTATGCGTTTAGGAGAAAGAAGGTTTAATAACATTTAAAATGCTTTATCACACTGATCACATTTAAATGGTTACTCTCCAGAATGTATGCGTTTGTGTCCAATGAGATCTGATGATCGTGCAAATGCTTTATCACACTGAACACATTTAAATGGTTTCTTTCCAGAATGTATTCGTTTGTGTCGCGTAAGATTTGCTGACTGTGAAAATGCTTTATCACACTGATCACATTTAAATGGTTTCTCTCCAGAATGTACACGTTTGTGAGAAAGAAGGTTTGATAACATTGAAAATGCTTTATCACACTGATCACATTTAAATGATTTCTTTCTAGAATGTTTGCATTTGTGTACAATGAGATCTGATGATCGTGCAAATGCTTTATCACACTGAACACATTTAAATGGTTTCTTTCCAGAATGTATTCGTTTGTGTCGCGTAAGATTTGCTGACTGTGAAAATGCTTTATCACACTGATCACATTTAAATGGTTTCTCTCCAGAATGTACACGTTTGTGACAAAGAAGGTTTGATAACATTGAAAATGCTTTATCACACTGATCACATTTAAATGGTTTCTCTCCAGAATGTATGCGTTTGTGTACAATGAGATCTGATGATCGTGCAAATGCTTTATCACACTGATCACATTTAAATGGTTTCTCTCCAGAATGTATGCGTTTGTGTACAATGAGATCTGATGATCGTGAATATGCTTTATCACACTGATCACATTTAAATGGTTGTACGAATGCGAACGAAAGTATTCGTTTGTGTTCCGCAAGTTGTGATGTCCGTGAAAACGTTTTATCACAGTGATCACATTTAAATGGTCTCTCTCCAGAATGTATTCGTATGTGTTCAGTAAGACAATATGATTGTGTAAATGCTTTATCACACTGATCACATTTATATGGTCTCTCTCCAGAATGTACGCGTTTGTGTACAATGAGATGTGATGATCGTGCAAATGCTTTATCACACTGATCACATTTAAATGGTCTCTCTCCAGAATGTATTCGTATGTGTTCAGTAAGATATGATGAATGTGCAAATGCTTTATCACACTGATCACATTTATATGGTCTCTCTCCAGAATGTATTCGTTTGTGTTGCGTAAGATTTGTTGACTGTGAAAATGCTTTATCACACTGATCACATTTAAATGGTCTCTCTCCAGAATGTATTCGTATGTGTTCAGTAAGATATGATGATTGTGCAAATGCTTTATCACACTGATCACATTTATATGGTCTCTCTCCAGAATGTATTCGTTTGTGTCGCGTAAGACTTGTTGACTGTGAATATGCTTTATTACACTGATCACATTTAAATGGTTTCTCTCCAGAATGTACACGTTTGTGAGGAAGAAGGTTTGATAAAATTGAAAATGCTTTATCACACTGGTCACATTTAAATGGTCTCTCTCCAGAATGTATACGTTTGTGGATAATTAGTTGTGATGAATATGAAAAAGCTTTATCACAATGATCGCATTTCAACTCTGAACACGTGCCTCCAGAATGTACTCGCTTGTTTTTAATGAGATGTGATGACCTTGTTGTCTTGGGTTTTTTATACTTGTTAATGGCTAATGACTCGCAACTCTCATCTGATTCACTGGAAGATGTTCCACCACTAGCTGTAAACAAATTTGCATTGATTACTGAGACAAAAATTCTGAAATAAATAAAATTAATTTCTGGAATAAACTTTTCCTGCGTGTGGTTATACGGTAATGAACCGGCCAGTTATAACGATATAACATTTAAATCAAAAATTATTTAGTTGATGGCATGGTAGATACGAAACCAGAATGATTTCGTATTAATTTTATATCAAAAGTTCAAGAGAGAAAAGTTTTGCAAAATTAAATTATCTATACTATATCAGAGCGTAAACTTCGGCCTGATCCCGTGGTCCTATAAACTGACGCTAGCTCTGAAAATCGGTTAGGTTCAGGCGCGTTGTGAGAGCGGTAAGATCAGAAATAAAATTACATTATTATTTAAAATAAAATTATTCAATTACTTAAAAATATTCAAATTATTTGAATAGAAAAACTAATCAATTTTAAGATAAACTGCTTCAGAGATTAGTTGAGTTTTATCGTATATTCTTTTAGTTAAATGTTGAAAGATATGGGTAGAATTAGGGTCATATATTATATGATTTGTTTAAAAGATTGTTACTGGTTATCTCAAATACCATGGGCAAATGTTTATACAGATGTTGATAGGCGACTATATATTTTCAGAGATATGGACTTCGTAGGTAATTAGAGTCAAAATTATTTATTTGGGGTTATGAATTATTGGGAATAGAAATATGAGTCTGCAAGATAAGTTAAAAGGTTTTTGTTGTTAATTGGAGAGCTGATTATTTTTACAACGACAAAAAACGGGGTTCTAAGATCAAATTATTAGTTTAAGAAAAGGGCTGGAAAAATCTTGTGAGAGACAGGGGAGTCGCGAATTAATCATCACCGGAGTCGGACGAACCTCCCAAGCATTTTGGCAGAGAAACCCGGTAGTGTGTAGCGAACCAAAAGTAAGAAGTGTTGAGGAGAAACTTAATGAAATAAACGAACTCCGTTAACGGGTTAAAGACTGTGCGTCTTGTGAGGTGTTTAGCGGCTTGTGAGGTGATAACGGTGATTGCGAGGGTTTGTGCTTGAGTGTCTATTATCGGATTATGTAGCCAGCATCAAAATGTAAGTTCTAGTGTAATTAATAGCTTTCAGTCTTTAACTAAACTTTAAACGTAGATTAAGTAAAAATCAGACTTTAATTCAAAAACCCTTATTCCTGTCCTAAAGAATCTAAGCAATTGACCGGCGGACCATTTAGGGTTTCAGACTTAATACCGTTCGCAAATCTGGGAATCCACTATGTGGAGGGCTTTTCAAAGTAAGTACCATGAAGTCTAATGAAATTACTTAAATTCATTTAGCCAACCTGGACGTTTCGACCGATCCTAGAAATGCCCCCACAGAGTTAAATAAATACAAGCTAGGGAGAAGTCACTATTAGTCACCTATCGCCATAAACATGAAGCACTGAAGAATGTGAAAATCATTTGAAATTATTTGTTTTACAAAATCATTAAAAATGATAGATGTAACGATGCAAGACAATTAATTATTTTTGGAATCAAATTCAAACAATTTAAAAAGATCATAATACATTATTTACTATTAACATAATCTGATATATTTGTAAACAAATGTTAAATTCACAATGACATCCGATGATCATTCGGTTCAGAATATATTGCAGCGGAAAATACAATAAGCATCTATATTTATAATATTATTACCCGAGTACCCGTTTTTCGCAAGGGATAAGTTCAATTGAGTTCAATTAAGTTCAGTTAAGTTTCTTTTCTAAGTCCACAAACCTGTACAATCACTGATTTTCAGTGTATCTTCGCAAACTCCGGTCGAGAATAAATTCAAGGTCAACGATTTAGTCCTTAGGAACGGTGGATAAAGAATTTTTACACTGAAGACTTAGAAATATTTTGAAGAGGGTGAAAAAAAAAATGTTTTTTGTTACTCGACTTAAATTTTTTTTTGAAGAGGCGGTGAAGAGATTTTTCTCCTTTTTTTTTGTTACTCGACTTTCGAAATTTTGGAGAGACGGAGAAAAAGAAAAAAGTTTTTTTTTAAAGTAACCCCAAAGAATTTTTGAGGACACGTTGAATTTTTTTTTATTAGTTGTTTGTGACTTGGAAAGTATTCGGAAAGGAATATGGACAAGGTTATCAAATCCCGCCCAATCTGGGGAACCAGAACCCGTTCACGATATTTGGGAAAATTGGATTGGGGGTGAAAAGCCCGAAAAAACTAAAGAAACTGGAGCTAAAAAGACAGAGTAATTTCTGACCCTCCTCACATCCGCTCCAGGGCGGGGCATGAGGAACAGGGATGATACCCCCGAGATCGACTCTGGAGCAATCACAACCCTTATAGATCCGCGGATGATCTGTTTAAGCTTACACAGGTTCATGTCCACACTAAGGTGGAGATTAAGAACGCTGTTAAAGCTCCAAGAAAGGTCACGGAGGAACTAAGTGTATTGTACGAGAGGAACGGGGCTAAATTGACCGCCGAACCGAACGCCAGGCACAATTCAAGAGTAGTCAACAAAGAATCGAGGTCAGTAAGCACCTAGACCGACAAGGAAGTGATTCAAGTTCAGAAGAAGGGCATTAAAGTAGGAAAGTCAGTGAGTACCCAGACTGGGAGTGATGACTCAAAGAAAATAGTAGAAGAAGCAATCCAGAGTGGAAGCTCTGAAGACCTAGACAGAGGCATGGAAGAGAACGGGCCTGAGAAATGTTTTAATAGGAAGGAGCTATAAAATGTCGACCTCAGACAGGTGAAGATAAACGGCAGCTATGCAGCCTTGATGGCACCCGAGGAAGCCAGTTCAAACGTAGCGATCCGCAAGTTAGTGGAGGAATCCGCTGGACTGGAGGAACTTCTTCTGAGTAAGGACAAGCAGGCAGAATACCTTATGGAGACCTCAAAAATCTCCACAAGAAAAGATACGAGCGTAATAGCTACAGCCGTTTATGTCCTCTCGCTTGACCTTACGGAGGAGGTAAGTAATCAGAGAGACTTTTTCTTAAAGCAGGGTTTCAACCAATTCCAGGATCTAAAGCTGATGACAAAGGACCATTCGATCGAGGCAACCCATCTGATTACCTCTAATAGACGCGAGGTTGAGAAAGTCAGGAAGATCAGTGAGGGGTTATTCTCCAGCACAGAAAAGAAGATCGTGATCTTATCTAATAAAGAGACAGGTACCGAGAAGCAGCGCCAAAGACCGAGTGATGGCTCTCCGACGATCAAGGCAGGAGGGAAGACTTACGCGGAGCTGCTGAAATCTCTAAAGGAGAAAGTAGATGTCGGGAAGCTGGGCATCTCCATAAAAATAATTCGGAAGACAGAGAGTGGCGATGTCCAATAGCGAGTTGAGGAAGGCGAGTCCAAGGCCGAAATTTTGCAGACAGAAATCAAGCAGAAGTTTGAAGACTGAGAGGTCTCCCGAGGAAGACAAATGAAGACCACAGTCTTAGTCTATGGGATTGAGATAAAAGACGGTACCAAGACTGCTGTCATCCAAGGAGTGGGGATGCCTGGCTCGTCGGCTGAAGTGGAGGTCAAGGCGATGAAAGCTGGAAGGTATGGGGAGCTTACCGCAACGGTGGAGTTGCCAAAAGCCGTGGCGGCCCAACTAATAGCCAGGGAAAGCCACAGGGTTGGTTAGTCAATTGCACAGTGAAGGAGTTAGTGAACGTGACCAGATGCTTCAACTGCTTGAAGTATGGACACAAGGTTAGGGACTGCAATTGGGCATATCTGCATTGGTCTAAGCAGCTAAGATTCTCACGTGGTGTATATTTCACAGAATATACCCATGGAAGAATACCAGCGTAGAGTAGACACCATCATGAATCTGGTCAGGACCAATGGAAAGGAGACCGTGATTGCAGGAGACATCAACGCCAGATCACCGATGTGGGGCTCCCCAGTAGTCAAGGCGCATGTTGAAGTCTGGACGGAGAGGACAGTCGCCCTAGACATTGTGGCGTACAACTGTGGAGACCTCCCAACGTTCGCCAGAGGAAGAAGTATCGTCGCCGCGAAGAGGACGCACTGGCGAGAGCTCCTATTCACAGTGGAAGCAAACGTATGGGGTACGGCATATCAAGTGGTAGTGAAGGGCCTAACGAGAATTGAGCCCATCGAACTCCCTGAGACCAGAAAGCTAGAGATTCTAGGCCACCTGTTCCTGCAGAGGAGCGAAGAACAGCCTAGCATCCTTATAGTAAGGAAAGCAGCAGTACCTTTTACGGTTGAAGAGCTCGAGATAGCAGTGAAGAGCAGGAAGACGAAGAAAGCTCCTGGTCCAGACGGGCTACCGACTGAGGTCATTAAGATACGAATTAATTAATTAAGGCTCGGAATCTATAACGAGCTGCTGCTCAAGCATGAATTTCCAGAGGAATGGAAGTCAGCATCTGCCATCCTCATCAAGAAGGAAAGAACCGCGACGAACCTGGGTCATATCGACCCATCTGTCTGGTCAATAAAATGTCGAAGGTCTACGAAGTCTTATTTCAAAAAAGGTTAGAAGGTGAAATTGAAGGAAGGGGCCTGCTGAGCGACATGCAATTTGGATTCCCCCCAGAACTGTTTTGCCAAGTGGCATGTCCTCATCAGTCTGGATGTCAGGGGTGCATTCAACACGGCATGCTGGGCTCTGATCCTAGAAGAGCTCAACAGACTTAACATCTTGACCTACCTCCAGGCAATAATGGAGGATGCACACGCTTGCATGAGCGTGGGCCAGTGTAGGCTAGCGCGAGTTGAATTCTGAGGGGATGATACAGGGAAACCCGTTGAGTTCTCTATTCTTCAACCTTGCGGTCGACGAGCTAACATTTAGCTCAACCCCCAGAAGTCAAAATGGTACGAATGCACCAGGAGAGCGCGTCGCATGCACCGCTTCAGCGGGTATTGTCCGCTCCAGTGCAGTGTAGACCAAGAGCTATAGCTGGCTATATCCCTAGAAACAAGGGCACAGTTATCCAAGGCCAAAGGATGGAGCTGAATCCAACTAATTGCGTGTCCTTAGCGGCGGTTACCGCAAGGGGCTAGTCCATGTCCCACACCAGCTCCACCTATACCTTTGGGCGTAGTAAGTTGGAAACTGTGAAGGACACCAGGTGCCTTGGACATCAGTTCTCGGCAGCCGAACGGCCATGTCGACACTGCACTACTTGTGAAGCTGGTTAACAGCACTAATGCGTGCGTCCCTGACGCGCGACCGGATACTTCAACACACTCGGAACATATCACTCGCCTCGCCTGTACTATGGTTTTCAATTCCCTGTCTCTACGGTGAACGCCTCTTGCCGAGGAGGGATAGCCTGGACAGAAAGATGCTCAGAAGAACCTGCATCAGATCTGTGGATGTCTGGAAGGTTTAGTTAGGCCGAACTAGCCTATCCGCTGAGAAGTAAGTCGCACAGGATAGTTTTCTGCGGACTTAGAGGCTAACATGGTTTTAGTCGGTAGGCCTTTGGAAGAATCAGGCAGTACCAGCGTACTGGTGCTTATAAAAAATTTTCCATGTATTAAAAAAAAAGTTCAGTTAAGTTGGTTAGAAATTATACTTTGTGCATGTATTAAATTTGGTGTTATGCGTATTATGTGTTAAATGTGATTTTTGACTAACCTGTATCATGTTCGTCTGCACTCTCTACATAGTCATTGTCATTTTCATAATCAGATTTTCCATTTTCCTTATATTCACTGTCATCTGTATACTCAACATTGATGTCAACCTTCTCAGCGATAATATTTCTGCTGGAGTTACACTGGGACATATCGTCAGTAGATGATATGGTATATGAATTCCGAGTATCACAGCTCTCTAAAATATAAATACTCGTAGTTATTATTCTCGATATACCTGAATTGATGGCAGTAATAATAACAACATGGAGCTTAGGTATCATAGCTACAGGGTGGACAAATAACTTCAATACAAAACAATAAATATTTTTATATAAATACTTTATTTGAATGTTGTAATTATTTATGGCATAAATATGTCAACCAAATTCACTATTTTTGCTGCCAAATAAATACGGGTTCTTTCAAGGGCATTTCTCATAACCTTCAAGCTATTTGAAGCTATTTTTCAACTATTGCTACTCGAAGATTGTTCATAACTTGTTCAATTGATGGCTTGTTAGCACAGACAATGCCCACAGATTAAGTATGGATGAAAACTCGTGCGACTTGTTGGACAATGCATTTACGACGGACATTCAATAATTAAAAAGACAAATTGATGTCGAAAAAAAAAACTGTGTATTTTTACAAAATGAGACTTTTACTACTTCTCAACATAATCCCCAAGAATATTAATACACTTGTCCCAACGATGAACTAGTTTTTTTAAACCTGATACAAAGAAATATTTGTTTTGTTGTTTGAACCAGTTTCTTTTTTCACAAATTCTTTGACTTCCTCGTTGTCGCTGAACTTTTTTCCAATTAATGTCTCTTTGAGTGGACCAAACAAATGAAAATCAGAGGGAGCTAAATCTGGACTGTAGGGAGGATGAGGTAGTATCTCCCAACCCATTTTTTTCAATGGTTTCTTGGGTCAGCTTGGCGGTATGAGGGCGAGCATTGTCATGGAGCTATATCACTCCTTTTCTTTGAGATCCGCGACGCTTTTCTCTCATTGAGTAGTAGACACTGTTTATTGTACGTTGATCTACCAAATAATCACAAAAGACGACACCTCGGGCATCCCAAAAGACGGTCAACATGACTTTTCCCGCTGATGCTTCCGTTCTGAATTTCTTTCGGACAGGTGAATTGGTGTGCTTCCATTCTATGCTTTGTCTTTTGGACTCTGGTTCAAAATGGTGAACCCAAGTTTCATCACACGTTAAAATCTTGTTTAGAAAAGGGTCACCTTCCTTTTCATAGCGTTCCTTCAAGTCTGTACACATTATAAGTCTTGTTTCCTTGTGTTGTTGCGTTTACTGTTTCGGGACCCACCTTGCACTTGTTTTGCTGTACTTGAGCTTGTCAATGATAACGTGATGAACTATGCTAACACTTACTGCAGTAATACGTCGGTCTTCAAGAATAATTGTCGTCAATGCGGGTTTCAAGCGAAGGAGTTGACACTTCGACTGGCCGGCCAGGACGTTGCTCGTCAGTCACTGAGGTTCGACCATTTTTGAACTGTTCTACCCATTTATAAAAATTTCCGCGATTCATACAACTTTCACCACACTGTAAAATCATTCGAGAAAAGATTTTAGCCGTATTTTCACCTTCAGAAAGGAAAAACCTGATCACTGAACATTGTTCAACTAATGTGGAAACTTCAATCGGACACGCCATCGTTAAATGCAATTTTGAGGTTATAAGCAAAACAATTTGTATCCTTCAGGTGTTCTCAACTCATCCCAGTGATGCCAACCTAAAGTCATGAAAGTACCAAACTCCTCCTACAAACCGTTTTTTTTTTTTCTACATTAATTTGTCTCTTTAATTATTGGAATGTCCGTCGTATTACAGGAACACAACATTTCTCAAAATACTATTTAGCATTACAATAGTGAACTTATGTTATACAAATTTATATAAATAAATATTTACCTATTCTATTATAATACAAACTTAATAGACAACTTTGGTGAGTACCCAGCAAACATTCAACCATCGGCCGAATGCCGGAAAACTGCTTTTTCTGTTGGTAAATTGCTAGCACCAAAAGTTTGTGCAACACCAGTATTAATAATATACTTCACATTTGTATTTCGCACTCCGCCTATATGAAGTACTTTACCAGCATTTTATATGCACTCCTTATTTTTGTTAAGAAGTTACCTTTTACTTTTGTTTTCAAAAATTTGTAAGTATCTTTCCTATTCTTTTTTATTCTAATAAAGTCGATAAATTATTGTTTTACACAGCTATCGTCTCTTCTTCACTCATACTTTTTACTTAAAACCATACTTTTTTTAAATGTCTTATTTAAATAACGCGCCAAGTGTAGTACATGTGATTTGTGTGGTGTTGCCGCGTTTATTTATTTTAACGGTTTGTGCAGAATATAAAATCAGAAGAATTATAAGTGTTTTAGAACGTAATATGGAATATAAAACCGATGCGATATTGTCAACTTTATTAGTTAAATAAATTTATTCAACGATGGTGAAAATGGTCAAATGAGTATTTATTTTGCACCTAACCATTAATTTATTTTAATACTGGGTAAGTACACATATGTTGCATTTGAAATAGTAGAGAGTGGGTATAATATAAACACTGGTCCGACAGAAATAAATCCTGCAACTAATGTGATTATTTTGCACTTTACCGCTGCTGGGCCGGTAATTGATACACCAATGGGCCAGCTAACGGCCACGGTGACATTGGGGTACTGGCCCAGTGCGAAATGATAGCACTGGCCCATTACTTTCAATGCCAGGGAGTATGTGTTTCAACAGTACTGGCCCGTATAAAAATGTTTGCTGGGTAGCATCAAAATATCGTGGGACTCATAAATACCAAAAATATAAGATGTTGGTGACCATTGGTTGGACACCATAGCTTATTTTCTATGCATTACGTATATTCCGTCTTCCTTCTATCTGTAACATCAGTTACTTAACCAGCTTCACGCGGGTAACATGTCGATGAACAATTTTATATCTTCACATCTTCCAGTGGTCACAAACATCTTATATTGCTGCTACATTTGAATCCCACGACATTTAGATGCTACACACCAAAGTTGTCTATTCATTTTGTATTATAATAAGAATAGGTACATATTTATTTATACAAGTTCCTTTAATAAATACATTGTCCAACAAGCCGTATGAGTTTTATATCATCATATATTTATTGGACATTACATACTCTACATATAATAAAATCTAGATTATAATGGTTTGTTTCCCTTATTTTAATTACCGCCATTTTCCAATTTTTATACAGGGGTTACTAAAACTAATGAAAGTATGAACTATTGAACTCGTGTGCATGGACTCAGTAAATGGAAACTGTAAATATCATTATTGGAAACTTACAACTAACAAAATAATATTAAGTTGTTGACTGACCTGTATCTTGTTCAGCTGAACTCTCCTCATATTCTCCGTCATCTACACATTCAGGCTTGATATCGACCTCCTCACTGATGATGATATTAGTGTTGTAGTTATACTGGGACATGTCGTCAGCAGATGATATGATATATGTCTTCCGAGTATCGAGACCCTCTGAAATATCAATACTTACAGTAACAGTTACTCTATGTTTTCAATGTAAACAAGTTTCTCATTCCCATTCCCAAACAATATTTTTAAATTAAATTTATACTAAAATGAAATATTTTAGTACAATAATAATATATTTATTCAGTTCGCTAGTAGCTGGGACATGTCTTTAGTAGATGATGTGCCATATATCTCCAATATATCGCTATATTATTTATTAGTTTTTTAACATACCACATTGTCTTACAACCGCATGCTTTCCTTCTTCTATTGAGACCTACACGTTTAATGAACCACTGCGGAAATCATATGTATATTATTATAAAATATTTTGAGAATATTTTCATTATTTTATTGTTTTTTGTAAATCTATGTATATCTTTATGTCTGTTGTGTACATTTGTATGAATATTTTTGTAAAAATGTATTTTGTATTTATATTTTTAAAGGTTAATTTGGAAGACCAGCATTAGCTGAAACTTCGCCGAAATAAAGTTGTTTATTATTATTAATATTATTATTATTATTATTATATTATTATACTCTTAATAAAACAATATGAAACTCCCTGCAATTGCAATTTTACACTGGGACAGCGAATACATACAGAGTAGTTACAGTAATCCTATTAATTTACTGTCCATTATGAAGAACGCGGATGTTGTCGGCACATATTAAAAAACTGCCACCATTTCAAAAGTATCATATGATATTAAGAAAAATAATGATATAAGTACACATTACAACAATTTATACATGTTTAAACATAAAACATACTATACAAGGAGATAATTTATAGATCTTTTAAAAGGCTGAAGGTTGGTTGAAAATATATCAGGAGAGTGATCCAGACGACACAAGTTATTTAATGAAAAAGAAATAAGATTAATAGGAGAATTAGATGCAGAATTGGTTAAATTAAAATTGATTGTTAGAAGTTCATTGGTGCGCGTGTTGTATGTTGGAATTCGGAATAAAAAAAAAGATAGTAATTCTGGACTGTCTATCATATTATTATTATTAATAATAATAATAATAACATTTATTGAAAAATATCTGGAGGATAATACATTTTTACAGTAAATAATTAATTAAAATTAAATCGTACAGAAAAAGAAAAGAGACAGTTTTAACAAAATTGTGCATTATTTTTAATTTTTTTTTTTACACCAAAATTAGACATCTCAAGGTTAATACATTTTAACAGTAATTAAATAAAACAGAAAAGTTTTACAAAAAGTGCAATTAGTTTTATATTATTAATACAGTAACTTAAGCAAATAAAATTGATACAGTATTCAGATTTGAATTGAGTAAAATAAACTATAATTAAGTAATAGAATAATAGTAATTGTAAATATTATATTTAAATTTTTTTAAATTATTTAAAATATTTTTAACATTTAACCAACCAAAAGTGTCAAGCATTAGGCAACTAGGAGTTAATTTACGACACCTCAAAATTACTCTCATGCCTCTATTTTGAAGTTTTTGGTGAGCCTGTATACTCGCATTGTCAAAAAGAAATGAAATAGTAGCACAGTAATCAAAATGTGGTTGTATGATTGATTAATAAGTTATGGACTTAGCCCAACATGTAAGATGTATGGAAACGCGAGAAAAGAAATACAATTTTTTTGAGATTTTTTTATGCATGTATTGAAAATAACTCTTGAAGTTAAGCAACAGTCTAATATGAGTCCTAAGTATTTAATTTCATTAACAAATTCTATAATTTCCCATTCATTGTTAGTTTATAATTTTGTATATCTATATTAAAAATTTACTAGTTATTATCATTGCTTTTGTTTTATTAACATTAACTTATTACTTACAATTTATTAGTAATTAAATATGTTTCAATTTTTGAAAGCTCTTCTTGCACACGCATTACTATCTCAGATAAATTCTTTCCACAAATTTCTAGGAGTGAATCATCGAAATTTATATTGTATATAATTTACAAACCTATTTAGAATTGTTTCAATGCACTTTATGTACATATAGTATTGTGGGGACCAACATACAGTCGCAAATTCTAATCGACTTCTAACAATTGTGAAGTACAATGTTACTAATGTTTTAAGAATCTTGAAATCTCTTCCGGGTCTAATTATAAATCCTAACATTTTATATGGTACACGGATTATGTTATTGATGTGAGTATTATATATTAATTTGGAATTTACAGTGACTCCAAGGTCTTTAACTAATGAGAAATTACCAATTTAAACACCTGTCAATTCAAACAATTTCGCTTTCAAATAAACAAAATTTTAAAGTATTTTTTAATACTAAGTTTTAGTTTATTTGCAATCGTATATTCATAAAATCTATCGAAGTCTTCTTGTATTACTTTGCAACCTTCAGTAGTTAAATATAAACTTATTACATAAGCATCCAAAAGACCTACTGACTCTACTGACCAGTATTTGCGACAGTTGCCCTCTCTAGTGTATTTTCTTCACATCCACTCGTGTCCGCAGGTTCAGAATTAATGGTAATATTTCCCGTGTTCGTGTTATCATGATATACATCTGGAGCTCCAACTGTAATATTAAAAATAGAAATTATTTTAATTACAATCGATTTTTTCTCAATATTTTTATTATGTAAAGATATACAATGTACATATGGTTGAATTCAAAAAATTTAAAAAAAATTACACTATCGAATGGATCTAAAAAATATGTATAACGTGATTTAAAAAAATATAACTTTGTGTCCCAGTTTGAGAAACACTGCTTTAAAAAAATATTTTCTTTTAAGCTATTGGGCTCAACAGCGCTATGAAGTGACGCCAAGCGGACTATAACTGAACTAAGCGAAACGAGTAATAGTTTATTGTTTACATCTGGTTTACATGTGTTTTCTCGTGTAGTTTGTATTGCTTTTAAAAGTTAGTGTTGCAGTTTCTATGTTATATTAACTTTTGATAGCAATTATTATTCTTTTTTATATTACTTTATGTTATAATGAGTTATTATAACACAAATTGGTGTGTGTTTGGCTGTCACTCTAGAAAAGGAAGTAACAAAAATATTTACTTCCACTATTTTCCAAATGAGAAACAATTTGTGAACTGTTAATAAATTTGGTGCTGTGGAAGTGATAATAACAAACTAGTATTTATTAAACAAATTAAATAAAAAACAAACACTAAATTATAAAAATCCTTCTCGAACATAATTAAATATCTACCCGGGTAATTTTAATGCAGAATTAGGGCAAGCGGTCTCAAATTCTGTATGCAGCTTTTCTAATACATTTTCACTGAACTTTCAGTGCCTGCTTTTGTTTTTAATCAATTTATTTAGGCAAGGAGTTTCTAACAGAGGTTTCGGTTCATACTGTTGTAAGACAAGTTTCTTAAAAGTAGACCACAGGCATTTTAAATCTGTGCTGGTTAATATTTCCATACTCAATATATTGTTTCTGGAACAAAAAGTAAAACCAACAGAAACCACACAAAAAAAAGATAAATCAAATATTTCACAATCAATCAATGCCCTGATCTTGGCTTCTTTCATTTTGGTTTGTTAACCACCTGGCACAAAATAATAGGATAGCTGAAATGTGTTTGCATGTAGTTCCTGCTTTACATGTGCAGGACATATTTAAAACTTCAACATCATTACTAAATTTTAATTTCCCAGTGACTTCGTGAGGTGGTGTTCTCAAACTGCTTGTTTGTAAACATAACCCACATATGTCGACATGCTCATCATTTTTGTCCAAAATTCCGCACAACATAAGATTTCCGGAGTTTAACAACTCTTCTCCTTCAACTACACACCTAGAAGAAGGTGTTGCACTTAAAAAATTAAAATAATTTAATAAAGATAGCTGTTTATTATCCATTGCAAATCGATGATTTAACATGTAAACAAATATGGACAACTTTCACATTACTCGTTTCAATCAGCTGTTCACAGCGCTCGTAGCGCCGCCATCGGGCATTGTTGTATCCAATAAGCTCCTTCGCTATAAGGATATATCCCCATTAAGTTTTTATTTACTATTTTTTTATATCTCTAATAATAAACAAAATAATGTCGTTTCGGTATTATACCCTGTATACACATTACAAATTTGCGTTCATATTTCTAGTAACACCAGTAAATTATGAGAGAAGTTTTATAAATTAAAATTTAATAAAAATAGATTTAGAACAACGGCGCGAAAATATACCAAACATCTGGATTGAATTCAAGGAAGATCTTGCTCCAGGACACCATCTACCATACAAGACATGAAAATCTCTTAATTGGATGAAAACTGGTGTTTCCAAATGCAAAACTAATCTAAGAAATGGGGCATACAGCGAGAGCATACAAATGTGTTGTGCGAGTGTGGACAGGTACAGGACAATGTTCATATGCTCATCTGTCCAAACATGGATGATCCTTGTACTATGGAGGATCTAATTTCTGCTGACTGTCAAGCAATAAATACCGAAACATATTGACAAAATGTATCGTGACGTCCCGGAAACGAAAAGTAAGTGTCTACAATCTTATATGTTGTTGAATTATTAATATTATTATTAATAATTCATTACATTACATTAATACATAAGAAAATACAGTTAAAGCAATACATATTACTTATTACAAAATACAAAAAAAAAAAAATAGAAAAACAAGTAGTTAATTTCACACAACAGAGTTAAATGAATCTAAATTATTTTTTAAAATATTAATACTGCTTGCATTGACAACTTGCGAAACTAAACACACGATTGGATAAAAAGTTGGCACGCACATTCATTTTAAAAGTATCACGGCGCAACTTAAATTTGTTACCACGTAGTCTATTGTTATTGTTGAACACAAAAAGATTGACAAGCACTGATTTAGATCAGTAGTTCTAAACTTTTATAAGATGACAGCACCTTTATATAAAATATGAAAATTTCAAGGCACTATACCCTTAATTCTCCATATTATGTCTGCGCGAATTCTAAGAAATTGTACATTAATTGTCCGCAGGCGAGACTTGGCGAGTCACAGAAACTAGGATCAGCTAGTTACAAATATTTATTAATAAATGTTTGCAAATTATAGCAGGCTTTCACTGGCCAGATTCCATCACTAATAAAGACCCATGGCAGCTTAACAATGACATTCGACAAGAAATTGAGAACCATATATATTTTCTTACATATTATAATGTGAACAAACAAAGTGATATGATACCTGTGTAGTCATCGTTTTCTTCCTCTTCCATTTTCACCGTGTAACTGTTTTTGAAGTACTCTTTCCAGGCCTCATTTGTTACACAATGAGTCTCATCACATTTTGGTAATATGTCTGTACTGCTGCACTGTTTTTCAGTTTGCTCACAATTCGTCAACAATTCTTTATGTTCTTTGAAATCTGTTAAGTAAATACTTAACACTCCGCTGGTTTCAGATACAGAACTCAGTTGTGATGTGTAATTTATATATATTTGATTGTTTCGCAAACACTGTTGACGAAATTCATAAAAATTATTCACTTTAATGCGACATTTTGTACATATAACTCCCTGATAGTGCAACACTGTGGATACCTAAAAATAATTAAACCCATTGTATGAAGAATTGCCTGGTCTATCCTATCTATAAACGTACAGTTGCTATGTTATATACTACGTTCATGAAACTTTTATATATATTCTTTATTCCCTAGACCTTGCGGCGTTCAGGGTATTAACCATTACATTCATGAAACTTTTAACCGGCTTTTAACTTCACTATACATATTTATTCTGGTATCACAGGACTGTTACTAAAAACTGTTTAAAATTATTCATAACACTAAAATGTTACTGAAGTTTTACTTATATTAAGTACTATGCAAAAAATTAGTTGAAAACTTAATTGATCGACTGGTAATGGGGGTAAATCGTTCAACTAGAAATATACATAACGAAAATTACATGCAATTTTAACTGGATGTTTCCTGTTGGAAATGTTAGTGGGTTTCAAATATACTCATCAAAATGGTCCCAGGATATTCATGACATACTCAATGGAAACAAGAAAAGAATGTTTATTTGTTACCCCATAAAAACCCCACCAATGGCATGTAAACAGGGCCACCGCGGGTGCGTAAACCGCCCGTGTGCAAACGTTCACAGGGCAATCCTCATTAGAATCAAACGCAACACACGTAATGTGCAAATTTTCATCAACACTTGTGACCTTTGGACTCGATTCTAGCAGTGTGTGGCAAAGAGGATGTTAGGGGGAGAGTGTTCAATAGGATAGGGATTTTGAAAATCCAAACACAGCGCCACCTTGCGCAATGAGAGTTGCGCAGTTTCTCCCACACTTTTTCTGATTGGCTGATTTGAAAAACTTGCTGTGACAAACTTTTCGCTTTTTGCTTACATAAACAAAAATTTTATTTCTCTTTGTGCTTGTTTGCTGTTTAGGCACAGTAGAAGGCTTGAAAAACGAGAATAAATTAATTATTCTTGTTTGTACAATACAATTTCTACAATAGTATAATACAATAAATACATAACAATTGTGATATTCATTTTACATGTAAGTAGTAATTTTATATGAACACTTTAATCTTATTAAGAGATAAATTAGTTTTCAGATTGTACATGTACATACATAAGATCAACTTAACCACTGCACAAATACAAGATCACCGTTTTCATTTTGTATATTTTTATATATATGTCTCTGCAGTATTTAATAAATCAGTATTAATTATTTGTGGAATCATTATTTAACCTATTTATTAACATTTTAAATTATTATTAAGAAAATATAACAATATAGAAATTGTCTTGAAGTATTTTCCAGATCAAAATTATAAGCATTTTAATTATAATACAAATTAAAAATTCAACTTTCAAAATATCTGTATATTTTTTGTAATGTGACAAATAATTAATCTATGATAAATTTTATGGAGTTAATTTTATTGTCAATATACAATCATTATATTATTTTGAACAGTTAAATTTTTAATTCGTAATGAACCAAATATCAAATTTCGGCTGTAGTAAATAAATACAATTTAAATTTGCCGCTTTTTAACTTTTAGTTCCATACATCCTCACCTAGGTCGCTGAAGTAGTGAGTTTCCACTAAAATACCCGTATTGATCACTCTCTTCGTTTCTTTCTCTCTGGTGTGTGGTCTCATTAATGACCGCACAAGAACCGACAAACACGCGACGGCCCTGCCTACACATCAATAACAAAATCCTTATAAAACAACAAACATTCCATTCCTAACTTAATTTTGATGAGTGCGTCAATAATAATTAAAATAAATGTTCTTACCATTTCCGGAAATAACAATATCAGCCTAAAATAATAGTTTAAATTTTTACAACTGTTGAAAAGTCGTTGTAAATGACTGTCATGTTTCAGGCAAATACAACAAATATCTTTTAAAAAATACATTATAACTGCAAATGCCTTACGTTTTTATTTTCTAAATCATTGAAATATTTCTGGTTCCTTGGACTTGCTTGAATTATATTCAGTTTGTACCAGTCCGTGTTGATTAAAAGTATGTTCGTTTGTGTGATCCAGAGAGAAACAAAACGGAGAGAGATATCATTACGGGTATTTTAGTGAAAACTCACTACTTCAGCGGCCTAGTTGAGGATGTATGGAACTAAAAGATAAAAAGTGGCAAATTTAAATTTTATTTAAATTTTTACTACAGCCGAAATTTGGTCCATTACAAATTAAAAATTTAACTGTTCAAAATAATATAATAATTGTATATTGACAATAAAATTAACTCCATAAAATTTATCATAGATTAATTTTTTTGTCACATTACAAAAAATATACAGATATTTTGAAAATTGAGTTTTTAATTTGTATTATAATCAAAATGCTTATAATTTTGATCTGGAAAATACTTCAAGACAATTTCTATATTATTATATTTTCTTAATAATATTTTAAAATGTTAATAATTAGGTTAAATAACGAGTCCACAAATGATTAATACTGATTTATTAAATACTGCAGAGACACACACACACACACACATATATATATATATATATATATATATATATATATATATATATATATACACACACACAGAATTTATATATATATATATATATAACCAGCACGGAGAATTTTTGATCTTCTGTTGAGGCACTATCATAGGAAATTATTTGGGAAAAAGAAGAGAAGCGAAGGATAATGCAATTATTTCATAATTGATCCAATATTTCGTTTATTCTTCATAAACTTTATCAAGGATTTCTATAACAAAAAAACTTCGCTTCTCTTCGTTTTCCCAAATAATTTCCGATTATATATATATATACCGAATGAAAACGGTGATCTTGTATATGTGCAGTGGTTAAGTTCATCTGAAAACTAATTAATCTCTTAATAAGTTTAAAATGTTTCATATAAAATTACTACTTACATGTAAAATGAATATCACAATTGTTATGTATTTATTGTATTATACTGTTGTTGAAATTGTATTGTACAAACAAGAAAAATTAATTTCTTCTCGTTTTTCAAGCCTAAACAGCAAACAAGCTCAAAGAGAAATAAAATTTTTGTTTATATAAGCAAAAAGCGAAAAGTTTGGCACAGCAAGTTTTTCAAATCAGCCAATCAGAAAAAGTGTGGGAGAAACTGCGCAAGGTGGCCCTGATGTATGGATTTCCAAAATCCCTATTCCATTGAACACTCTCCCCCTAACATCCTCTTTGGTGTGATCTAAGATTTGTTCGTTTGTGTAGCACCAAACTTGTCCAGGACAAGAGCATCTGACGTCACAGTGCAACTAAACACTTCTTCTGAACTGCTCGAAACAAGAATACAAACAAACGGTTATCCAAGCAAGCCAATGACATACGGGAAATATTTTAAGATGGCAGCGCTGTTGCGGCAGACTTGGAACTTCCAAAATAGACATTCATTATTATAATCATATGGGCAACAACGTGAATTTTAATGTTAACCGGTGGTTTTTGTAATTTTGTAACAATATTAATAAGTGTTTTCATGCAAGTTAATCAGTGAAAAATAATAATGCCAAATATTAATAAATAAGAATAATTTTAGGTATGTTTTTATTTTTTTAGGTTGAAATGGACCTTTTAGGTTAGTTTATTTTTTAGGTTGAAATGAGTTTCTTTTAATCCACGAATTACACTTAGATACACAGCAATAATAGTTTGACTTCAACATGATTTTTGTCTTGTCTTCCACTTTAATTTAAGGTTATATTCACTTATTATCACTTGATTTCAGTAAAAACAATTGAAAACTGATTTTAAAATAATATAAAACTTAACAAACCGTAACAATATAACAGTATAATAACAACAAAACCAGGGACGTAGCCAGGATTTCAGCTTGGGAGGGGCAAAAATAACAAAATATGCTAAATTGGTCGGTACAACCTTAATTACATGGCTTGGGTAGAAAATAACAGCGTTCTAGGTCAGGGGTCGGCTACCTTTCAGTGACAAAGAGCCAAATCTATATTGAAAAAAAAAAACACAATAACATGGAAGAACCGCTAAAAAATATATGCTATATTTAAGAAAAATATGTCAAATTTTTTATTTGTTTTAAAATAATCAATTATTACAATAAATTAATATTTACTTATACATTTAGTTTGTGATGCTTATTGTAGTTGCCAGTATATTACAACATAATTTTTTAATGGGACTTCAACATTTGGTGAATATTCAGTAATCTTTAACTTAAGGCAGCACTATAGTTTCAGGTCAGTAAGATTACTTCTTAACTGACTCTTTATTAATTTCATATGTGAAAAGATTTGCTTACAGTAATATGTGGATCCGAAAATTGTCAGTAGCCCAAAGCATAATTTTTTAAAAGATTGAACGATTCTGGAAGACGGTTCCAAGCTTCGAAAAGAACTTTATCTACATTTTGAAGATTGCGAATTTCGGTGCACTTATGCTGGGAAGATAAAATTCACTTTTTTCTTTCTAAATTTTCCAGTTCAGAATTAAGTTTTAAAAATATTTAATTCATCAAAAAATTCAAATCCACTAATTGAAGGGGATTGTAATTGCTACATATCTACTTCAATTGGTTATGTCAAAAAAGCCAGTGTAGCTTTATATTTTCTAAACTCTTTAAATCTATCACGAAAAGCTTCTTTCATGTTAACAATAGTTTGTGCAAAAAAATTGCATTAATAACATGTTTTTGTAAATTATTTGCACGTAAATCATTTACAAATCCAGATAACGTTTTTTCGAAACAAATAACTTCTTCTAAAAGGAAATATGCAGTAACTCGGGGAATTACCGGGCGTGAATTGCACCGTAAAACATTCTGAAAAATACAAAACCTGTATAGTACAGGCAGAAAGTTGAAAATTAAAAAATAGATTATATTAATAATTGTATTACTTGTCTATATGTTATTATGTATGTTTTATATCTGTTTTTGTAATTTTTGGCCTAGTTGCCGGCAAATAAATGGCTACGTCTCTGAACAAAACTATAGTAACATGCAAAAATATATTTTGATCCCATATTGAGAACAGACACGCTCGAATACGCAGTCTGGTGGTGAAATATTGTTCTAGGCGCCTCTAGTTCGGTTTGAACTTATTACATATGTTCTAGTGTTGATTTTTTGTTAGAATGTCGATAGAAGTTGTGAAAAACTGTAAAAGTAGAACAAATTGTAGTGTTTTAGGCATCTTAGTTTTTTTCTTTTTTTTAAGAAAAATGGAGGGAAAGTTAATATTAAGACCAGATTGGAAAAGATTTGGTTATGGACAGGAGGAAGGCATGGGAATATATTTTGAGTTAACACGTAACTGATACTATGCGAGTTTGTTCATTACATTTGTCGCAGAAAAACTAAACTGCACTAAAATATTAATAATAATAGCAAATAATATTAGCTGCTTCTGTCCAACTAACACTAATTTTATTTCATGACCAATGAACAAAATGCACTTGTTTACAAACATAATCCATATATTGTAAATTCAAATGACCGATATTCAGATGTACCACATAAAATTAAATTCCCGGCATTTAACACCTGCTCAACTACAAATTACTCTTCAATAAATCTACTGACATTAAACTTTAAATACTGTAATTTGATACCCACCTTCTGTTATACACCTCAAGACATATGTAGCGCGTAAAAATTAAAAAATTTCGCAAAAATTTACTCGCATTTTCATAAAATAAAAATGTACTGTGCTTAAGTTAACCTGTTCGCTATTAACATATTGACAGCTGAATACTAGACACGACAGCCATATTACCTTGGAGTACAGCGCCGCCAACGGTAATGTCACATCTCAATAACTCAATGTAAAAAGCGCGATAGAATGACTATTTCTGTAGTTGCTTAAAATCCCACCAGATGTCATATCGCTTAGCAATTTTTCCCTATTTCCAGACTTGTTAACCTCCAAGTTGATAACCTCACTTTTTAAAACAAATTTGTTCTAAAGTAAGAGTAAATAAATAAGATAATATGAACTGTTTAAATGCTGAACTAAATTTTATAAAAATAAATAATAAAAATTCAAGTTTTGACAGATTTTATAAAACTTCTGAATTTTATGTTAATTATTATACCAGCATTGTAGGAAAGGTACTTTCCTTCTGTTCATATTACTCGATTCAGGATCGATATCTGATAGATACATGTAAAATAAAAATTTCCGCTAGACCAAATACAGATTATAACCAAGTTACATTAAGTTTGCCGTATTTTTACAGGTTGCTTGAAGCTACACTCACTCCCGAGCAAGTGTAGACTTTGCCTGTCCTGAACAAGTTCATAAATACAAACGAACACTTTACGTACATGTGTCGGAACACAAACGAACCCCATAGTGTAGCTGTGGTGTAGTCTAGGATGATTAAGTAAAGGATGCGCTATTCGTATACTAACAACATTGACGATTGTGTGGAAACCCCTGTTGAGAAAGAAGGCAATATATGTCTGTACTGTGCACACTGCAACTACGTAATGCGCATGTGCTACATTTGAATTTGAAACAAGCGTATTTTTAAATGAAAATAATTATGGAATTTCTTAGAAATTATTCTAAAATCTCGTAATTTCACAGCAAATTTTATAACATATTTGAGAAATTTGTGTAACACGGTGTTAATTTTCTGCGTATCGTGTCAAACGAACCTGAAACTGTATAAATATGTATTTAAAATTTATCTAATCATTTTAAAATAATATTATTTGTCATTAAAACAATCTTTAATGTTATTTTAAAAATTAAGGCTGCCAATAAAGGAGGCAGTATTATGAATTTAATCAGTCAGTTAAAGGATAAAGTGGTAGTTACAATAAACTAAAATAAGCTTGAAAAATATTAGTGCCAAATAATACTACCCAAACATCTTGTTGCGAAAATTACATGACTATGGCCCGATTGCAAGAATCTCTATTAAATTTAATAATTCAAAATACCAGAGGTGGCTAGCTATGGGTCCTTTTCAAATATTCCGATAAGACGTTGAAGGGCCACATCCTTTGAGTATCCCCCCACAAACCAGAAATTAATTTAATTTTTATCGTTCGATTAATGAAGGATTGAAAGACGGATGTACAAAATGAAATATATGGGGGAGGGGGCGCAGAGGGGATAATTTTGATATATATTTTTTTACATTACATAGAAATGTTAACAAAGATGTTGGTCAGCGCCATCCATCCGCCCTGCAGAGAACTGACTCCGGCCGTGATGCCTGCGTTGGCAACACTGTGGTAGTTCGTAACGTAGTAGTGGACGACGGACATCTTGACTAATGAGATTACCATGTGCTTAACCTAATTTATTTATTGTAATTTTGTTAATAATGATTAAATGTAGTTTAATAAAGTGATTTTTACAATGAGTGTGAGTTTTAACACGCCCAATCTGTCTATTGCTGACAGATTTTCAGAAGTGGGGTGTAGTTCGACGAAATTACAATAAAATGAGTGATGAAATTTACATTTTAAGAAGTGAAACAGTGAAAAGATAGCGTGAGTCGCGAAATTTTCATGAATTTTGAGAACAGAGTGACATTTAAAGAAGTGAAACAGTGAAAAGATTGCGTGAGTCGCAAAATTTTCATGAATTTTGAGAACAGAGTGACATTTAAAGAAGTGAAACAGTGAAAAGATAGCGTGAGTCGCGAAATTTTCATTAATTTTGAGAACCGAGTGACATTTTACGAAGTGAAACAGTGAAAATATTGTGTGAATCGCAAAATTTTTATAAAATTTGAGTCATTTAGGTTAACAAAATAACCGCCAAGAAGCATTGTCCGTTAAGTCGGGCGCGCATGACCGTTTATACTGAGTAGTTATCTATCGGTTCTTGATTCTAAAGCCTGTATAGGAAAGCGACCTGCAGCCTATTATAGACAGTTTTGAACATTTTTCATAGTAAGACGGGAAAATGGATAAGGATGACAACAGAGTGACTGAGGATGTTGAGTCATCGTCAGGAAACATACTAGACAGAGAAAGGAAGCTGTGGGAACGAGAAAAAAGATTGATGGAGAGAGAGAAGAAGTTATTGGAGCGAGAATGCGAGCTATTGAGACAACGTTTATCCGATTCAACGGTTAACAAAGACGATACACAACAGACAATGAGACTACGGCCTAAAGATGTAGTAGATATGATACCGGAGTTCCATCCAGGAAAACAGAACTCATTACCTGTGACCGCATGGGTGGAAAAGGTAGATAAAATTTGTAAAGCCTACAAATGGAGCGAAGACGTGATCGTTCTACAAGCCGTGTCCAAACTGAAGGGTGCTGCGCGCACTTGGTACGATGGTGATGGAATTTGCCTCAATACGTGGGCGAAATTTAAAGAAGAAATCACCAAGGCCTTTCCTACCATGTATGATGAAGCCGACGTACATCAAGAGTTAATGAGACGGAAGAAAAGAAGAGAGGAAACATATGAGGACTATTTTTACGATATGATGAGGATCGGAAGAAAAGGAAATGTGAGTACAAGGGCTATGATAAAATATGTAATAACAGGACTAGACGATATGGAGATGATAAGGACACTATCATCAGTAACCTTCGAGAGCGATCAAGACCTACTGAGCAGGATGAAGCGCTATGAGGAGACTATAAGACAAAGCCAACAGCGAAGAGAATTATAGGCACCTAGAACGGTAGGAACAACGAAGAAAACAAATGCGCCGACCAGCCAAGAGCTAAAATGCTTCAATTGCGGCGAACGGGGACATCTTGCGGCTAAATGTAACGAGAAGTCGAGGGGCATGAAATGCTTCCAATGCAATAGATTTGGTCACAAGGCAATAGAGTGTAGAAGCGGAAAGGAGAGACAAGAAAGGAAGAAAGATGGTGAAGCCAACGTCTTATTCTCGACGCGAGGAACGGACAAAATGAAAAGAACGGTTAAAATTGCGGGACATGATATCGATTGTCTGGCTGATACTGGAAGTGACCTAAATTTAATGGACCTAGAGCTGTATACCAAAATAGGAGCACCTAATTTCGAAATAGAATGTATCGAGATGGTCGGCCTAGGAAATTCAAGTGTCAAGACGTTAGGAAGGTTCAAAGAGGAGATAGAAATCGGCGACGAACGGTACACAACGACGTTTCACATAATACCAGCTGCGAGTATGCCAGTTCAAGCCACGTTGGGATATGAATTATTGCAACATGCTGAAGTCGTGGCGAACAAAGAAGGCTGTACTATAAGAAGACTGGAAAAGGAAAAGGTAAGCGATATAAAAGCACAGGCACAAGTTGATACGACCAAGGGAGAATCAAAAAACGTGAACCTGACAAGCACAAGCAAGGACGCGAAAAAATTAAAGCGAAAGGAAATTAATAAAGAGAGGCTTGCAATCAACGGGCACGTGACAAACGAAGAAAGGCAGGAACTTGAAGGCATGATTCAAGATTACAGAGATTGTTTTGCAGAGAACTTTGCTGAAGTAGGAACAGTCAACTTTGCCGAATTCGAAATAGACCTAACAGACAAGGAGCCAATTAATTACAAACCTTACAGAATACCGTACGCTGAACGCGAGAAAATGAAGAATATCACCGATGACTTACTACAAGCGGGAATAATAAGACCGAGTAGCTCAGACTATGCAAGCCCGGCCTTGCTAGTCAACAAACAGAACGGTGAGAAGAGAATGGTAATTGACTATAGAAAAATCAATGCCAAAACGAAGAAAGACCACTTCCCGATGGTCTCGATGGATGAACTGACAGACAAGCTAGCAGGTTACCGATACTACACAGTTCTGGATATGGCGAGCGGCTACTACCAATTAAAAGTAGCTGAAAACTCAAGACGATATACAGCATTTGTTACGACTGAGGGTCAGTACGAGTTCACAAAAATGCCATTTGGGTTGGTAAACGCACCGGCACAGTTTAATCGAGTCATGAGACACGTAGAAAAGATGGTACCTGCAGGACACATATTGGTTTACATGGACGTCATTCTCATCCCGAGTACTACTATAAAAGAGGGCCTACAAAAACTGAAACAGTTTCTAGAAGTGCTACGAGCAGTTGGTCTGACACTGAAAGTAGCAAAATGCAAGTTCCTGCAAGAACAGATTGAATTTCTAGGTTACGAGATAGGTGGAGATGGAATAAGACCAGGACTCAGGAAAATTCATGCTGTAAAAGAGTTCCAAAGACCCAACAACGTACATCAAGTGAGGCAGTTCATCGAACTAACAAGTTTTTTTAGGCTATTTATCACCAATTTCGCACGCATCAGTAGACCCCTTACAAAACTGACAAGGAAGGGAGAGAAATTCATCTGGACAGATGAACAAGAGGAAGCCTTTCAGAAGCTGAAAGATGAATTACAACGACAACCGACATTAGCGATGTATGACCCCAAGGCCGAATTAGAAGTTCACACAGACGCTAGCCAACAAGGACTTGCGGGTGTGTTGTTGCAACGAGGAGAAGACAATTTACTGAGACCAGTCTGCTACTATAGCAGACAAACAACTGATACTGAAGCTAAGTACCATAGTTTCGAGTTGGAGGCACTAGCGGTGGTAGAAGCGCTAGAAAGGTTCCGAGTATATCTGCTTGGACGACACTTCAAGGTAATAACTGACTGTAACTCCCTCAAAACGATGTTCACAAGAAGGGATCTAAATCCGAGAATTGCTAGATGGTGCTTGAAGCTCCAAGAGTATGACGCTGAAATTGAACACAGGAGTGGAGAAAGAATGAAACATGTGGATGCACTTAGCAGGAATCCTCACGAAAATGCCAGAGAAACTGAAATAGCAGATCTGAAAATAATGACAACGAGAATTAATCAAGAAGATTGGCTGTTAACGATGCAGCTACAAGACGACAAAATAAAGGAGATAGTAGACATACTGAGAAACAAGACGAAAGACGGAGAATACAAACAAACACACGAAGACTACGTTATTAAGGATAACAGAATTTATAGAAAAACAGGAAAGGGTGAAAAATGGTTAGTCCCAAGAGCAATTGAGTGGAGAATCATAAAAGCTAGCCACGACGATATGGGGCACTTCGGGGAAGACCGAACGATAGAGCAAGTACAAAGAAACTTCTGGTTTCCGAAGATGAGGAGAAAGATCAAGAAGTATATTGCACAGTGTATCGAGTGTGCATACCACAAAATCGCTGGAGGAAAAAAAGAAGGAGAGTTACATAACATTGAGCGCACCACCGTCCCATTTAGGGTAGTGCATATGGACCATTTGGGGCCGTTCCCGAAAAGCAAAAGAGGAAATACGCATGTGATCACCTACCAAGATAATTTCACCAAATATATCATGCTAAGAGCCGTAAGGGACACAAAAACGAAGAGCACCTGCGAGTTTCTAAGGGATGCGCTCTCAATATTCGGAAGCCCAAAGTTACTGATAACAGATCGGGGAACAGCTTTCACCGCCAGAGATTTTGAGGATGTCTGTAAGAACAACGGCATAATACACGTCAGGAACGCAACAGCTACTCCAAGAGCAAACGGTCAGGTAGAAAGAAGCAACTCCACCATTACAACTGCAATAACAACTAGCTACAAGGAACCCGAAGGAAAGGATTGGGATAACCGAATAAGAGAAATTCAGTTTGCGTTAAACTCCATATCGAACAAGACTACGAAAAGGTCACCACATGAACTGTTAATGATGTACGAGCCAAGAAACAATTTACAAAACCACATAGTTTTGGCGCTACAAGAAGACGAAGAAATTGCAGAAGAAGAAATGCAAGAAAGAAGGGAGCAAGCGCTAATAGAGATAGAAAGACAACAAGAAAGACAGAAAATACGATTCGACAAGAAACACAAAAAGCCAAAAGAATACAAAACTGGAGATCTGGTACTCGTACAGCGAGAGTTCGCTGCAACCGGGCTACCCAAAAAACTGATGCCCAAATACAAAGGCCCATACCAAGTGGCAGAGAAGCTACCACACGACCGATACAGACTGCGAGACGTACCAGGCGCAGAGAGAACACAAAGAACCTTTGATTCAGTGTTTACCACTGATAGAATGAAGCCCTGGTGTCCTATTGACGAAGATGCAAGCGAGGAGGAGGACGAGAGTCCTAACTCTTCGGAGAAGACTTTTTGTTTGTTACAGGAGGAGTACACAGGAAGTCCACCCCAGGCCGAGGACGGCGGGTAAGTCAGGAAGGGCCGACTGTTAACAAAGATGTTGGTCAGCGCCATCCATCCGCCCTGCAGAGAACTGACTCCGGCCGTGATGCCTGCGTTGGCAACACTGTGGTAGTTCGTAACGTAGTAGTGGACGACGGACATCTTGACTAATGAGATTACCATGTGCTTAACCTAATTTATTTATTGTAATTTTGTTAATAATGATTAAATGTAGTTTAATAAAGTGATTTTTACAATGAGTGTGAGTTTTAACACGCCCAATCTGTCTATTGCTGACAGAAATATTCTAATCTTTACCTATAAGGGATGGTTTGATAATTTTTATTTGGTTGTGATAATTGATTAAATGAAAGTATGGAAATAAAATATATAACACAAATAGATACACATATTTTTATTCGTTTTGAAATATCACAAGTCTGTTGAACATTTTTCTTTTCGCCACCTTGTGTATATCTAACAATTTAGCACAGTAATAGCGTCTTACGTGTGTACGCAGTACCGCGATATATATCTTTCTCACTCAGTAAGGGTTTCCACACATTTTACACACGAATAGCGCATCCTTTACTTAATCATCCTAGGGTGTAGTTCAGTGTAGGTTGGGCTATTTGTATTCAAACGAACACACCTCTAGATTGCTTAAGTTGAGCAGTTAGATCATGATCATGTGACTGCAAGATCAAGTTTGAGCTGTGCTGTCCGATCTCCACAAATGAACGGCTATTTGTCAAAGAAAAAATATTGTTTATTTTTGTTAATGCGTTGTTCTCCGCCTAAACATTTCCTACTGCAATTTCGTAGGTAATACTATCTAAAAAGAATACCAGTATATTTTTTGTATTTATTGATTATTTTTTATTTGTTCACTAACCAGATCCATATAAAATGTAATAATTATTTAGAATATTTGAATATTAATAACACTTGTCTCCTTTATTTAGAGGTTATATTTCCTGCTCTACTCTACCTGCTCCACCTCTTGAGACTGAGCAAGTTCAGCTTGCTCGATCTGATCCAGTAAGTAGCTCTGGACAAACGAACACTATTATATCAACTATTCTTACACAAACGAACGCCTAAAATGTTGCTAGACTTGCTCTAATGTGATCTAAGCAGACAAACTAACAGACCTTAACTCTTTGCAGTACGGGAAATTCAATATAGAAAAGACCTTTGAGGTACAAGAAAAAATAAATAAAAACATATTATTTTCTAATTATTATTTTATTAGTTATACGTAAACATAATAATTATTATAAAAATTAAAAAATATAATATATGCCATTGCCATAAAATGGGTGGGTTACTTTTTATCCCACTGTACCTTAAATTTATTTTTTATTTTTGCTATGATAAGATTGAAAACATGTTTTTTTGGTACCTAAACATAGCGGTACCTTGCATACGGAGCACATCCAATTAGTTGGAACTTTTGACTCTTTACTACTGCACAGAGCACATCTACGTCTTGTTGTCCGAAGTGGTTAATGAGAGCTATTCTGAAGAGGAACTGATAGAGACTGGCATAACTTGCGCTTCCTCATTGCAAGTGACATTTCCATTGGAAGTGAAAGACGTTGCACTAAAGAAGGGGCAACTAGTTGATCTATTATACTTCTTCTAAAGTTTTTCATACATATTTTTTGTTTGCCAAGTAATTTTTGTAGGAGAAAGGCATTTACAACAGCTGCATCAAGGAAGAAGAAAAATATCCTATGCCACCATTTTTTACTCTTACGATCTATACCGTAACGTGCCTTCATTTGGTTGAACTTGTCAACTCCATTCATGTATTTATTGTAATCTGTAAGAACTTTTGGGCAAGGTATTTGTGTGATAGTTCCATATTTAGATTTCCGGTTAACTTGAGTGAGATCTTCCAGGTTAGATCTCCTAGATAGTTAATGTCTACCGGTCAGATACTAAAAAAATATTTTAACCAAATCTAGACCTAACCAATCGTTCACAAACCAAAAATGTTCACAACAGCAATCATGTACCACGTGCGATGATATCAAAAGTTAACAATATATAAAATATACCGCGTAAACGGACTGTTAAACAAAATATAACATACTAAAGTTCATTGTGCACAAAGAATCGTTTTACAATACTAAATGGGATTGTTTCCGTATGTACACAAGAAACAAAACTAGTTAGGTTCTCAAATACGGCTAATTATAAAGAATAATAATAATAATAATATGACATTTCAACATTTTACGAACCAAAAGATATACATACGTAACTGAATTTTACCCTAAACTCATGTACATACGTTATCTAATAAAAAATAAAAATTCTTATCAAAAATAATTATTTTTTATATGCATAACTTAAACGAATATTCGATCGACTACTAACCAATATTCGACCGAATATGAAAATTACGAATACGTCATATACTAACCGAATAGTAGGCACAACTCTAATTTTAACTAAAAGGTTTAATTCCATCTAAAACTATAGTTAGAGTGACCAGATCTTAAAACTACCAAAGTGCATGTGGCTCCAATCCTTAACTTATCATTGATTTTTTTTTTTACACGTAAAAAACAAATAACAGATATATGCATGATTATGAACAGGAGGACCAGAATGTTCATGTATGGAATTCTGGAGACTACACTGCCTTACGGGCAAGAAGAACAGGTAAGAAGTATAAACGTCACATGTGAGAATTTTACTTATGATTATTTAAATAATTTTATATCTAGTATTAATATATGGCAATACTGTTCAAACTGTTTAAATCTAGTTGGCGAAGAAGCAACAGTAACTTCTAATAAAGTATTATAGCTAACTCTTATTATATGCTAAAAAAGTTTTGAGGAAGGTAAGTATGTTAGTGCCACATTCTGCGATCTTAGTATGGCGTTTGATATTGTAAACCACGACATATTAATAAAAAAATTAGAGAATGACGGGATCAGAGGAACAGCTCTCATTTTTTAATTCTTATCTTGAGAATAGATGGCAACTAGTTGAAAGTAATAAAAAACGCTCTAATTTTCTCCAAATAAAATCCGGAGTTCCTCAAGCCTCAATTTTAGGACCAATTCTTTCTCTAATTAAATAAATGACTTACCCGATGAATAAAAATATTCTAAAACTATTATGTTTGCCGATGACACTACCATTTTAAATGTCAATTTTAATACAAACACAGCAATAGCAGTTCCCCAATTAGAACTGGCACAAGCATAAAATTGGTTTAGCAATAATTATCTTAAATTAAACTTAGAAAAAACTAAAAACTTTCAATTTCATGCAAGCATTACCTATGAATCTGATGAAGAGATCCGTTTTTTAAGGTTTACAATAGACTCAAAATTATCGTGGATAAATCACTGTGTGTCACTAATAAGTAAAGTTTCAAAGTCTCTCTTTGCTTTAAAGAAACTTACTCCAATTGTAACAAGAGAAGCAGCTATAGTAGTGTATCATTCCCTCATTAATAGCCAGCTTTCTTATGGCATTCTGTTATGGGGAGCATCCCCTTCCGCCAAAGATGTTTTCATAACGCAAAAGAAAGCCATAAGGATCTTATGCAATTTAAATAACATGCCTTCCTGCAGACCTTATTTTAAAACATTAAAAATATTAACTATCCCCTGTATGTATATATACTATTGCTAAATTTATGTCAAACAACATGCCTTAAAATTCATTAAAATAAATCCGGGTGATAGGATTGTTACCAGGTATGGTAACAACCTAAAAATTCCTAAGCTAAGACTTAAATCTAGCAAAAATAGTGTAAAGGGTATGAATAACGCGCTCTAGCTGACAACGAGTCAACTAGAGATATCAACACCGGGAGACGCGGGAACGCGAGATTTCAGGGAGTCGGGGTCGAGAAGTCATGAGCGAGAGATGAAAATGTGTAGTGTTGAGTCTAATGGGATGAGATTTCTAATAAGAGTTCTGTGTGTGTGTGTGTAGTTTTCCCAAAATATGACATGTATGGTGAGTGAGATTAAACAGTATTTTAAACAATCAACGCAATATTTCAATATCAACAACCGAATCCCATACCTCTGAGGACCGCTACCCCTCAGAAGACGAAGGGCGGGCGAATAGGGAACAACATCCACCCTCCCCAGCTGCAGTTTTTGCAGACAACCCTTCCCGAGGATACTCAAACGCCGTATCCAGGTCGCCAATATAGCGGTGGCCGCCGCGGTGTTTAGTGGACTCATCACAATGGTGGCAGCTATATGGGATTGTTGAATTGATTTTGCATGTTTAATGTTAAGATTATTGAATTTGCATGTTTGATTTTTAAGATTTTATAATTTAAAGTGTTTAAAAGATTAATTAATATTATTTTGTCCTACATTTTATCATCTTGAATTGTTTGTTTTCTTTTGCTTAATAGCCGAAACGTGTGAAGGTTGTGCTACAGTTATAGTATTGTTGTGTTATCGCATTCTGTAATAATAAAATTTTGTTTATGTGATCATTTGCTGACTAATTATTATTGAGGAAAAAAGTTTTGAGGAATTTTGATTTTATACTAAATCTAATTGTTACTTTAGAAAATAGTTTTGAACAATTTTGGTTATTATTAAATTTGATATTTGATTGAGATTTGGTTAACGCGATTTTTCATATAATACGCGTTTTGTTTGAATTTACTTGATCTATTTCTATTAAATAAATAATTATAAAAAAAGTACAAAAATGGCAACGAATGCAGATACAACACCAATCATGTACCGAACCATTGGTCAAACGTTAGTAGGAATACCGGAATTTTCTGGAAAACCTTTCGAAAATATAAGGGAATTTTTCTCTAAACTCAGTCAAAGAGCTACAATTGATGCATGGACCGAAAGTCAAAAACTAGCCGTAGCAAAATATCAGCTTACAGGAGATGCATTTTTATTTTTGGAATCGGAACCACATTTAAATTCGGAAGATATTAGTTTCGCGGAATTCAAGAATGCATTTATTAAGAAGTATACACGGAAAATTATACCAGGTCAAGGTCAAGCAGAAGTTTCAAAATGTGTACAGAGGCCGAGAGAAAAAATTTGTCAATACGCAACCAGATTAAAAATTAAAGGAAAAAGGCTTTTGGAAGAAAATTTAAATTATATTGACGGAGAAAACACATCAGAAAAAGAATCTGTGAAAAAGAGACATGAGAGGGACTTAATACACCAGTTTCAAAAGGGGATAAATGAAGATATTGCAAAGTTAATATTGCTGGACGTTAGCAAAAACCCAAGAATGTCGTATGATGAAGTAGTGGAACTTGCTGAAAAGGCTGAGACAAGCATCGAAATACTTCAAAATTCACATAGACTTAAAGATGCTATGGTTTTGCAATCTCCTTCTAGAAGGCCAGTCACATGCTTTAAATGCAATAAAACTGGACATTTTGCCAGAGACTGCAGGTCGCAAACCACTACGTCGATTTCGTGTTTTCATTGTGGGAAGACAGGACATTTTGCCAGAGACTGCAGGTCACAAAACACTTCTACGATTTCGTGTTTTCAGTGTGGTAAAACTGGACATTTGGCAAGAAACTGTCGGTCGCGAGAGCAAGAACAACAAGACAGACCAAGGAATAGAGAAAATCCGTCTAGGGAAAGAAGTGAAGACACAGGAAGTCAGGGAAGAAATACTACACGGTCTTTAAACGGTTTTCGTCCTTCGGTCACACCCCGGAACGAGGGACCAGTAGATCAGGCTTAAATAGTATACTCATACCCCGCGTCGAAGTAAATCACTTAGATGATAAAAACGATCCATGTGTCATTGGTTGTAAAGTTAATAATTTTTCGTCAAGATTGTTAGTGGATACAGGCGCGGCGGTAAGTATTCTTAAAGAGCACATAATTTGGAGGACAAGGGGAACTATTTATCGAAACAAAGACACTACGGTAAAAGGTATTACAGGCGACGAACTTCAGTTGGTTGGACTTTCAGAAGTACAACTTAAAATCGGAGATGACGACTTTCCAGTTGAGTTCATGGTATGTAAAGATGCACTACCATTACAAACCGATGGATTGTTGGGCCGAGACATATTGAAGCTACTAAATGCTGTGATCCATGTAAACCAAGGTCTTCTCGAAATAAATGGGAAAAGTTTTTATTTAAAGGAAAACTCCGAAATGCACACTGACGACTCCAGAGAAAATGAAGAAATATGTTTGTGTAATAGAAATAAAAAGAATAGCAGAGTAAATATGACTACTCAGACGCACAACACAACGGTTGGTACACAAACCTATGAAAAAGAGGAAGATTCAGAAGACGAAAGAACAGCGAGAATAATAGTGAAGAAATTTGAGCCAAAGAATGATCAAATACAAAAGTTAGTAAGAAATGAAGAGAAAGTAACGTATCAAGAAAATAAAATAAAAGAAATACAAGGAAATTTATTTGACGCGCCAAATGATCATTCATTAGTTCATTGCGTAGCGGAAGATTTTAAAATGAGTCGTGGAATTGCAACTGAATTTAAACGACGATTTAAAAATGTAGAAAATTTAAGAAGATTAAAGTTAAAAACTGGAGAAACAGCCGTGTTAAAAATAGATGAAAAAGAAAAAAAGTACGTATACTATTTAGTGACTAAAGAACATAGCTATCAAAAACCTACTTTGGACAATTTAACAAAATCATTGCAGAAACTGAGGAGACACTGTCTAAGATACGGAGTAACCAGGCTAGCAATGCCTAGAATTGGTTGTGGGTTAGATAAGTTAAAATGGTCACAAGTTAAAGAAATTTTGAACGAAGTATTTAGGAACACACCGGTAAAAATAACAGCATATAATCTAGCAGGGAAGAAGAAGAATAATAGAACAAATACAAATAGAAAATCGGACCACTTGGCAGGAATTACAAGCATTCAGGAAGAACCGACGATTGAAGAAACCCATGAACATGAAAAATTCAAAAATATCAGGATGAGGAAGCTCGAAGAAGCAGATATACCAGGAAAATTGTGTAGTCAAAAGTTGCCTTCATCTGTACCAGAGGTGAAGAGCACTACTTGCGATAGGGTGGCTGGTACCCTCCCTGTTCGTATGAAACATCCAGTTGACATACCTCCTAGGTGTCAGTATGTATGCACAGCCGTTCAGGAAATTAATAATCCTGAACACGACATCTTGATCGAGCCGATTGAAGTAATGATTCATGGTATAGTAGTTGCAAGATCTGTATGTAAAGCAACATCCGAAATTAAGATCTGTGTACTGAATGTGTCAGATGAAACAGTCCGATTATCTAAAAACCAAACAGTTGCCTATAGCGAGAAAATAAATTTACCAAAAGCTTCGTTTAACGCGGAAAAGAATAAAATTAATATCGTAAAAACAAGTAATAGAAAACCGGTAGTAAACAAATTTACTTTAGAACATTTGGATAATGTGACACGGAACAAATTAATGGAGTTACTTGAAGATTACCGAGATGTATTTGTGACAGATGACAATAAAATAGGATGCACAACAAAAGTACAACACCGAATAATTACTGAGAATGTACCTCCAATAACTAAACCACCATATCGAGTCCCATTCAGTCAAAGAGAAGAACTAAAGAAGCAAATAAACGATATGCTAGAACAGGGAATAATACAAGAATCAACGTCACCGTGGTCTTCACCTGTAATAATGGTAGCCAAGAAAGCAGCATACGGAAGAAATAATAGAGAAGAAGTTAATAGAACTGAAAATGGTCATCGCACTAGAAGTAAAGGTCCAGTCGAAGATCATCCTTGGGTGTTACCCAAAAGAATTTAATTAATCGAGATAGATCAGTAAGACAATAACCAATCAAATAACCATAAATGTTCAATTAACAATTAAAAATGTATTATACTTAATATTAAGAATTTTTTTTTGTAAGATTTATAAACTAGTATAAGAAAAAAAAAACGGCTCTATTTTGTGAAATTATGGCCGGAAAGATAAGGCGGAATATGCTATGGTGGAGACTATGAGAATCGAAGAACGATAATAGAATTAAAGCAACAGTAGATTTTTTTTTTGTATACCTAAAATTAAAACATGCTTCCAAAATAGAGAATCCACCATATTCATATAAAGACTTTTCTTATCAATTTAGAGATCAATCATTGTTTGAAAAAAAAAATACTCTATATATTTTATGTCAAGATTTATGTAATTTTTAATTTTAAAGATTTGATTTGTACGGGAAAATTACTACCACAGGAACTGTAAGAATTTTCGGTAGAAAATTCTTAAAAGGGAGGAGGAATGTAAAGGGTATGAATAACGCGCTCTAGCTGACAACGAGTCAACTAGAGATATCAACACCGGGAGACGCGGGAACGCGAGATTTCAGGGAGTCGGGGTCGAGAAGTCATGAGCGAGAGATGAAAATGTGTAGTGTTGAGTCTAATGGGATGAGATTTCTAATAAGAGTTCTGTGTGTGTGTGTGTAGTTTTCCCAAAATATGACATGTATGGTGAGTGAGATTAAACAGTATTTTAAACAATCAACGCAATATTTCAATATCAACAACCGAATCCCATACCTCTGAGGACCGCTACCCCTCAGAAGACGAAGGGCGGGCGAATAGGGAACAACATCCACCCTCCCCAGCTGCAGTTTTTGCAGACAACCCTTCCCGAGGATACTCAAACGCCGTATCCAGGTCGCCAATATAGCGGTGGCCGCCGCGGTGTTTAGTGGACTCATCACAATAGTACTTGTTACTGGGGTCGGAAGCTCTTTAATAGTCTTAAAAAAAAAAAGAGATTTTAGTTAATAAAGCATATTACTCTATTAACGAGTACATTGATGACCCTTTATCTTAGGATATATTTATGTTTGTGTTGGAAGAGATAAGTGGTAATTGTTGTATAAACTAACAGCGCAAAGTATATGTAATTATGGATTTACTATTTATTTGTATGTGTAATCAATAATTGTTTTTTTATTAACTTGTACATTTAATTATTATATTATTTTTTCTCAACTTTATCTACTGTATCACACTTTAACTTTGTATTACGTGTAGAATCTTGTGACAATTCCATAATGTATTATCATTGACGGAAATAAAGATATTATTATTATTATTTATAGTTGAAGGTAATGGGATTCGGACCAGTCAGAAAATAAAAACAAATTTATTAACTTCGCTAACGTTTCGATTTTATTTAAATCTTCATCAGAGCTTAGTTAATAGTCACGATATAAAATAAAAGTTTTAAAATTAATAACGAACACATCATATTGTCCGGTTATTGAACTCAGAGACATTGTTTATCTCTGAGTTCAATAACCGGTTCTATTACCCTTACCTTCCCATTACCTTCAACTATAATTACTAACTTACGGACGTAACTCATCTAATCAAGATTATTATTATTATTATTATTTATAGATCCAACTGGTCATCTTGTTGAGGATACAGGGGGCTTTTTGCTTTAAAGGCCGTAAGTAGTATACTTGTGCTATTCCTTTGACAAATTGGACTTTGGACCGTGGTCATCCGCATGTAGAGATTACGGGGTCCGACTTGACCTTGGAAGAGTCTTTCAAGGTCATGGGGTTCCACTTGACCTTGGAATAGTTTTTTCAAGGTCATGGGGTTCCACTTGACCTTGGAAGAGTTTTTTAAGGTCATGGGGTCCGACTTGACCTTGGAAGAGTCTTTCAAGGTCATGGAGTCCGACTTGACCTTGGAAGTGTCTTTCAAGGTCACCAGTTACAAGAAGTGCCCGGAGGTGCTGGAGAAGTCGCGGACAGCATCCCCATAGAGACAGCTGAAGAAGGTCAAAGGTCGTTGCCTAAGAGGTTCTAAACAGGTGGTTCCGAGTGCGCTGAATTCAAAAAAGGTCTTAACATTTCGCCCAGAAATGTATGAGCGCGTGAAATTCAAAAATGTCTTAGAGTACACGCAAGGCTAAGCGTATAGTGAAAGCTGTTGCTGGTAACGGGATTATCCTTATGTTATCAATGATACCTCGTACAGTACAGGCTGGTGCTGATTTCGCAGAGTTGACTGCCAGCGCAAACCAGCGTCAGTAACAAGCTACCAGCAACAAGCAACAAGCTTTCACTATACGCCTAGACCGTGTGAACTTCTTTTAACAGGCTGTTATTTTTTCCTTCTCTCCTGTATTCTCTCTATAATTAGGGTCATTGAATAAAACATAGTTTTTATATTTTTCACATGTGAATTTATTGAACACATAAAAATATACAAATATATCATTTCACACTTTTTTAGTCGTCTCGACCGATCAGGATAGGTACAGAGAGGGTGGTGAATAAGATAGCGAATAATTTAAAATATCCAATTTTTATTTTTTATTTATTAAAATATAAAATATAAATTTTTCATTTTTTTTTATTTTCTTTTTTGTCACTGAAGAAACTAAAGTTCATTTACCGTAACTATGAAATGACGTCACAGTTGAAAAACTCACCTTGTTGCCAATTCGTAAATTGTCAAAAAAAGTTAGGTTATATCGAACAACCAGGTTGACACCTAAATGTCATCCTGACAAATAACGATTGAACAATCCAATTTCAAACGGGCAACATTGAAAAAAAGTACCAAAATTAAATAAATAAATGTACTAACGGAGTTATGGATTTATGTTGATTAAAACATATCATAACGTTGGTACTTAAAATAACCAAGTGTGACGTCATCTCATATTTATTGTGAATGGAGTTTACTGTAAACATGCTTTTTTTTCCACGATTCTCTGAAGAATCTCCTCGCTCCACATGGAAAGCAGATAACCTCATCCTCCTATGCCTCGCCACCACATTCTGAACATTTATATTTTATTGGAATTGGCATTTTCTGTAAAAATAACGCATATGAAAATTATTGAAAATTCTTACATAATATTAATGATGAAGGACCTTTTTTTACTGTTGGTAGTTTCTTAAATCTTCTTTACAGTTTAAAAACTGGGATGAGATTAACTTCTTGTGATCATTCCATGTTCCAATATAATATACAAGTATACCATTACAATGTTCACAATCGAGATTTTCTGCACTGTTAATAAGTGATTCAAATGAGCCCTGTTAACTCTGAAATTGTTTTCTTTAATTTACTACCCATTATATTTGAATGATTTTTCTACAGAATACATTCATTTGTGAATAATAAGTTTTGAAGAATCTAACAATGCTTTATTCTTCATCTTCTTTCCAGAATGTATTTTTCTGTGTTTAGTGAGAGTTGATGACACAGAAAATGCTTTATCACACTGCTCACATTTGTAAGGTTTCTCTCCAGAATGTACTCTTTTGTGTTTAATGAAGTCTGACGAAGCTGAAAACGCTTTACCACACTGATCACATTTGAATGGTTTCTCTCCAGAATGTACTCGTTTGTGAATAATGAGATTGGACGATACTGTAAATGCTTTATCACAATGATCACATTTTAAACGTTTTTCTCCAGAATGTACACGTTTGTGATAAATGAAATGTGATGAAAATGAAAATGCTTTATCACACTGATTACATTTGAATGGTTTCTCTCCAGAATGTATGCGTTTGTGTCTTTTGAGATTTGATAAATGATAAAATGATTTATCACACTGATCACATTTAAATGGTCTCTCTCCAGAATGTATTCGTTTATGGCTAATTAGTTTTGATGGACATGAATATGCTTTATCACACTGATCACATTTGAAAGGTTTCTCTCTAGAATGTACGCGTTTATGAGAAATGAGTTGTGATGACCTTGAAAATGTTTTAGAACATTGATCACATTTAAATGGTCTCTCTCCAGTATGCATACGTTTGTGCCTAATTAGTAGTGATGAATATGAAAAAGCTTTATCACACTGATCACATTTAAATGGTTTCTTTCCAGAATGTATTCGTTTGTGTTCCGCAAGATGTGATGTCCGTGAAAAACACTGATCACACTGATCGCATTTCAACTCTGAAGACGTGCCTCCAGAATGTACTCGCTTGTTTTTAATGATATGTGATGACCTCATTGTCGTGTGTTTTTTATACTTGTCAATGGCGAATGACTCACAACTCTCATCTGATTCACTGGAAGATGTTCCACCACTAGCTGTAAACAAATTTGCATTGAATACTGAGACAAAAATTCTGAAAAAAATAAAATTAATTTCTGGAATAAACTTTTCCTGCATGTGGTTAGGCTATAAAATTATTTAGTCGATGGTATGGAAGATACCAGAATGGTTCCGTATTAATTTTATATCAAAAGTTCAAGAGAGAAAAGTTATGCAAAATTAAATTCTCTATACTATATTAGAGCGTAAACTTCGGCCAGATCCCGTGGTCATATAAACTGACGCTAGCTCTGCAAGTCGGTTGGTTACAAGCGAGTTCAATAAATACAAGCTAGGGAGAAGTCAATATTTATTTATTTATTTATTTATTTATTTATTTATTTCATTTATTCAACAGCCCAAAGGCCAAAAAAAAATGTTATACATAAAAAAAGAAAATAAAACAAAAACATATTTGTACAAAGATATTACATGAAACAAATAGTTTAAAAAGAATAATATAAATACGTATAATGCAAAACCATTGGAGTTCAGGTCTGAACAATTGCGAACTCACACGTGCTAGGAAACATATGTTACAAGTTATAGTAATAGATTTATGAATGAATAAGTTGTGCAGACCAGTAAGTGTGGTATGTATTATCACAGCGTAGACACTGCCGAATAAACTTGTTGCAAGACATCAGTAATCTATTACGCAAACTATACACATATTTCCTAAGTACAGTCATACAGGTATTAACATCATTCATGACAAACATGTCACTTGCACTGCAATATTTAGGTAATCCATAGATAACTCTAAATGCATTGTTGTAGCAAATGTACTTTTGGTTGTATTAACCCAAAGCGCAGAGGTATAAAAACTGCCGCAAAACGTGTTGAAAAGGTATTTGCGTACATCAGAACTGCATCTAGAGAATCTATGGTTCAACATATTGGCCTTAACAGATATGGAGCGACACTGTCTGTCAATATCAGCGGAATCACTCAGATCATCTGAAATGATATGGCCAAGATAACACACAGAATGGACTCTTTTTACACTAAGACCATTTAAGGAAACAATTGGTATCGTGTATCTCTTCTTATTTTTATTAGTCACCTCTCTTTTTATTAGTCTCCTATCGCCATAAACATGAAGCACTGAAGAATGAGAAAATTATTTGACATTATTTGTTTTACAAAATCATTAAAAATAGATGTAGCGCTACAAGACAATTAATTATTTTTGGAATCAAATTCAAACAATTTAAAAAGATCATAATACATTATTTACTATTAACATAGTCTAATATATTTGTAAACAAATGTTAAATTCACAATGGCATCCGATGATCAGTCGGTTCAGAATATTTTGCAGCGGAAAATACAATAATGCATCTACATTTATAAAACTATTACCCGATTTCCCGTAAGTTCAGTTAAGTTTCTTTTCTAAGTCCACAAACCTGTACAATTACTGATTTTAAGTGTATCTTCGCAAACTCCGGTCGAGAATAAATTCAAGGTCAGCGATTTAGTCCTATAGAAACGGTGGATAAAGAATTTTTAAACTGAAGATTTGGAAATATTTTGAAGAGGGTGAAAAATAAAATGTTTTTTGTTACTCAACTTAAATTTTTTTTGAAGAGACGTTGATTTTTTTTTTTTATTAGTTGCTTGTTGGCTTGGGAAGTATCCGGAAAGAAACATGGACAAGGTTATCAAATCCCGCCCAATCTTGAGAACCAGAACCCGTTCGTGATGTTTGGGAGAAGTGGATTTGGGATAAGAAGCCCGACGAAAAGTAAAGAAACTGGAGTAAAAAGACAGAGTAGTTTCTGACCCCCCTCACATCCGCTCCAGGACGAGGCATGAGAGTAGGTATGGGGGCGGTTGAGCCTGGGAACCAAATCGAGACCGTGGGCATTTTCTTATCAGTGCGGCATCCTTTGATGTTGCCGACACCTGGTCAGGTGTTAATTACAGGTGTGCAATCAGGTGACCTGATTTTAGACTGGTGTGTTGTGGGGTAGCCTAAATTTTAGGCGCATAAGAGAAAATGTGACGTCAGAGATAACAGGGGCGTACTCAGAAAATGTTTAAATGCAGGGGGCACTCAAAATTGTATTCCTCGCTTTTCAGAGTCAACAATGTCATTCCGCACCCCGCGAGGTCAGAGGTTAACGCTCCCCTGCGAGGTCAACAAATGTTTTTGAAAAGGGTCTTAACCATAATTTGAAAAGTGCGAGGGCCCAAGTGGCACACGCAAATTATAGATATTTCAGTTGCATCTTAAACTGAAGATTACTACTGCGAATGATTTTGTATTAGGATAGCATATACAATATTATAGAAGGTAATCAGAAAGAATGTTTACAGTTTAAAATATAATCCGGTTACCATTGCAAATTTCTGTTCTCCTAATACCAAAGTGGCGCACGCGTTACTCATAGATTCTTTAAAAGACGGCTGCCAAATGCTGTGTTGTTGTGAAATGTTGCGAGTTGCGAGTGACGTCATGCAAGGGTACCGGCAACCCGTAAATATTTTTCGAAAATATTTTTGAAAAAAGGGCCTTACCGTACTTTTGAAAAAAGCCAAGGCCCAAGTGGAAGCAAAGGTTCCATATCCGGCGACTGCGCGCGCATAGCTCTCGTAGATTCCTCAAAAGACGACTGCGCGCCGATTAAGGCCTTTGTTATGTGTGCTATATTTTTGAAATCGCGGCGAGCAGGTCGTCAACTTGAAATCATATTCATGAGCCAAAACGGCTTTATTTAAAAAGTATCGTGGATGGACCCGTGCCGGGGCGTAAATCAAAGTCAAATGAAATTGAAAAATGCGAGTGACGTCATGCAAGGGTACCGGCATGCCCGTAAATATTTTTCGAAAATGTTTTTGAAAAAAGGGCTTTATCGTACTTTTGAAAAATGCCAAGGCCCAAATGGAAGCGAAGCTTCCAAATCCGGCGACTGCGCACGCGTAGCTCTCGTAGATTCCTCAAAAGACGACTACGCACCGAGCTAAGGCCTATTTGGCGCACAGCAACAAAGGCTATTTGCGCCTAACGCAGCCCATCTAAATGACTAGACTTAGTATTAAAAACAATAAATTAGACAATAAATAAATAGATAAAATCATTAAAAACACGCATACTCAATAAAAGAAATCTTGCACGGACAAACACTAATAAATAATATAAAAAGTCTGTTCGAAAATTTGAACAGGCTAAGGGTGATGGTAAGAGGCTGTAAAGGGACCAATTACCATCGAATATCACAGTTTAGAAATAGAACACATTAAAATAAGGTGCAAGACTTCACACATAAAACAGTAAGTTCGATTCCCTCAGGAAGAGTATCAGCCTGTCCATGAGTACTCTGTCGTCACCATAAGCAACTGACAGGTCATAGCACAGGCCTAACCTCTCCCTGACATCCTCGAATTGTACACATTCAGTTAAAATGTGTAACACAGACAAATCTGTGTTACACGTCTCACAGATAGGGGACTTTTCACCTCGAAGGAGGTGTCCATGGGTCCACCAACAGTGGCCTATACGGAGGCGTGAGCTGGAGGTTTCCTTCCTGCGGTTAATCCTGTAGGAAGAACCCCATGGTTTAACGTCTCCCTTAATCTGTCGTAACTTAACGTTCTGTGTGCGGCTCCACTCATGTTGCCACATGTCTAAAACCAGATGTTTCAGATGACTCTTTGCGTCATCTGGGAATGTGAAACTCACATCAATCATAGGTCTATAGGAGGCGGCTTTTGCAGCGACATCAGCCGCTTCATTGCCTTTAATACCAACATGTCCCGGTATCCAAAACACCTCTACTCTCACATTCTGAGCATTCAGATTATGGAGTAGCAACCCAATCTTTAGTACAAGAGGATGCACTGGATCTGGATCTTGGATACTGTTCAGAGCGCTCAGCGAGTCAGTCAAGATAACACTTGACCGACTTTGCTCTGACGAAACAAAACACAGGGCCTTGAAAATAGCGTACAGCTCAGCAGTGTAAACACTCGTTATGGAGTGCAGACGGTACTGAAACTGTTGACGTGGGTTCAGGGAAACGAACGCACACCCAACCCTGGTTCCGGATTTTGATCCGTCAGTAAATATGACAGTATCCTCGAACCTAGGGACCAGTGTTCTTTGTAACTCATGTTGGTATTCGATAGGCAACGTAGTATCTTTATCAAACCTAGTTAATGTGAGATTCACAAGCGGACGCGGCAGCGTCCAGAGTGGAACAGCACACAAAACGAAATTAGCCATTTCTGGCATATTAAAATCAATATCGCCCAAAATGTCGAAAGTCCTCAGACCAAAAGGCCTATTGGCTTTTGGTTTTCTGTCATAAGTCTCTGTATGCCTATTTTGTAGAATAGGGTCATACGCGGGATGATCTGGCTTGGCACTGAGTGCAGCCACATACCGCAGGGATAGAATTTTACGACGATTGTACAGTGACGGTTCGCCTGCTTCACACAGCAGGCTTAGTATTGGGCTGGTGCGAAATGCACCTGTGGCCAATCTAACCCCAGTGTGATGTACAGTGTCAAGAATTCTTATCTCTTGGTGTTTAGCTGACCCATAAGCTAGACATCCATAGTCCAGCTTAGAGCGCACTAGAGAACGATATAAACGTAACATGATAATGCGGTCTGCACCCCATGTCTTGGACTGAGGACCCGCAACAAATTGAGCGAATTTTGACATTTTTTCTTGACGGACAAAAAATGTGCCCGCCAACTTAGACGAGTGTCAAACACGAGACCCAGAAATATGGCAGTATTGGTAAAGGGTAACTGTGCTCCATTGAGTGTGAGTGTAGGATTGGGATGTACACCCCTTTTCCTACTAAAATGGACACATACAGTTTTACTGGTCGAGAATTTAAAGCCATTTTCGGTTGCCCATGTATCGAGACGATTTATAGTCAGCTGAAGCTGACGTTCGATTGTACTAGTCTTTTGTCCGGCGACAAACATACCAATGTCGTCGACAAATATCGAACTCTGTACAGGCAATCGAATACATGAAGCTGCACCGTTAATGGCAATCAAGAATAAAGTAACGCCCAGAATAGAGCCCTGTGGGACCCCATTGTCCAGTACGAACATTTGTGATAGGGTATTTCCGATCCGCACCCTGAAGCGCCGGTTCGACATGAAGTCATATAAAAAACATCAAGCGTCCCCGGAGACCCCAGGAATGCAGAGTACGGAGAATACCATAAATCCATGCAGTGTCATAGGCTTTCTCAATATCGAAAAACACAGCTACCAGGTGTTTGTTTTCAACGAAAGCATTCCTGATAGCTGTCTCTAGTCTGACCAGATGATCTGCTTTTGAGCGGTGACGGCGAAAACCGCACTGTGTGTTGACCAGAAAGTCGTTTGATTCTAAAAACGAAATCAGACGCTTGCTGATCATTCGCTGCTGAGCTTGCAGAGACAACTGGTCAGCGATATAGGTCTATAGCTAGAAGGCAAGTGTTTATCTTTCCCGACTTTGGGGATAGGAATTATATGAGATTCCTTCCACTTGGTCGGGCTCTTGCCCTCAGTCCATATCCTATTATAGACATTCAAAAGCCTAGACTTAGATGATTCCGGAAGATTACGGATCATACGATAATGTATCGCATCTGGACCGGGAGAGCTATCCTTGCACTTTCACATCGCGCTATCTAGCTCTTCACAAGAGAAAAGCAGGTTATATGCCTCGTCATTCCTAGAGAATAAATTTAGAGGTATAGATTCTAGACATGCTTTACGAGTTAGAAACTCGTGTGGATAATGTTCGGAGCTAGAATTGAACGCAAAATCAGATGCCAAAGTGTTAGCAATTTCGACCGCTGATGTAACCACGTTACCATTTACTGATAGTCCGGCAATGGCTGTAAATGTATTTCGACCGGAGATTTTCCGGACCTTCTCCCAAACTTTGGCCACTGGAGTGGCAACGGTAATGGTGGACACGTATTTGCGCCATGATTCGCGTTTGCTTTCTTTCACAATCCTCTTAGCACGAGCTTTCGCTCGCTGAAAAGCCATCATGTTTTCCTCTGTTGGACAACGACGGAATGTATTGAAGAGGTGTTTCCTTTCACGTAGCGCCACGTCGCATTCCTCGTTCCACCAGAGAACGGGAACTCGACGGGGCTGAGTGGATGACAGCGGTGTGCTGTTTTTAGCCGCGCTTGTGGTGGAATCCGTGAAATGAATCACCTCCTCGTCTACGGTCAAGATAGGAATATCCTCATGAGAGAATGATTCCGCAAACTTGGTCCAATCCGCTTTCCGAAGAACCCACTATGGCCAGCGGGATTCGATAACGGTATTGAACAGAGGCTTTAAGAGGATTGGAAAGTGATCACTACCGCAAAGGTCGTGATGCACAACCCATCTGAACAACGGAGCTATGGCTCCTGAAACGACGCTCAGATCTATAGCACTGAATGTACCCGTTGCTGCACAAAAGTGCGTGGGTCTGCCGTCGTTCAAAAAGCTCAAATTCAAATTGTTTAACATATTTTCCAGGTGACGTCCCCGTCGATCGTTCCGCACTGATCCCCAACACACATTATAGACGTTAAAATCACCTAGTAGTATGAAGGGTGGGAGTTGATCGATGACATTCACGACATCTCGGATGTCGGTTCGAATGCCAGGGGGAAGGTAGATAGAACAAATCGTCACCTGGAGGGGAAGTGCAACACGAACTGCTACGACCTGCAACTCCGTGTCAATGTCTACAGGATCGTGGTACAGTGTGTCTCTAACGAGAATAGCCACGCCGTCACATGCTCTTGCCCCCGCAAGGAAATCCGTGCGAAACACGGAGTATCCTCGCGGAGAAAATGTGTCGGTTTCCTTAAAGTTTGTTTCCTGTAGAGAAACACACGAAGGCGCAAAATCTGATATTAAAAGTCGCAGTTCTTCATAGCGCTGAATTACACCATTACAGTTCCACTGCATTAGTGGGCCGCTCATTTCTGTTTAGGGGAGTTACCCCGCAACCTAATGATTTTTGGTTTACCCTTAGGTTGCGGGTCTACAGCCATTTTCTCGGCTACACTTTCATTTGGTAGTCCAGGTGTTTTAATGGACACACTGGACTCCTTTTTTGATTGTTTGGTTCTCACTGGTATCCAGTGAGAACCAACGGATCCCTTATCAGTCTCATTTTCAGGAGTAACTGATGAGGGTTTTGTAGAAGCGACCATTTTCTGGTCGCTTTTGTGGAGAACACTGTGTGGTCTTCTCCTTAGGTGGTCGGGAGAACTGAGGTTGAATGCGTTCTCCTATATGGGAGGGGGATTTATTCAGACCCGATCCCCCTGGTTGTGGGGTCTGAACACTGGTCTCTTGAACCGATTCCGCCACCTTTTCCGTGTCGGACTTTTTTGGCGCAGCTGTCACTGACGCTTTTACTGTTGGACGAAGCACTGACTCCGTCTGAGTCTGGACACTTGCTGTCTTCTTTGCAGCTACTTGTGCGAAGGATTTCGCAAAAGTGACCGGCGCAGTCTCTTTATACCTCTTCTTGGCGTCGAAATACGGAATTCTATCTTGCGTCTTGATGACCTGGATAGCCTTCTCTTCTAAGTATGTTGGGCAGTGACGTGAAGTCGATGCATGCGCAGCTTTACAGTTCACGCAGTGTGCCGCGTTTGGACAGGTTTCAACTTCCTGTTGGTCCTGCCCGCAGTTGGCACAGATGGACTGTTTGCCACAACGACTAGAGGTGCGACCATAACGCTGGCACTTGTAGCATCGCATCGGGTCGGGATAGTAGGGGCGAACGTTACATACGTTGTACCCCACCTTAACCGATGCTGGACACCTAGTACCAGCGAAAGATACCACCATAGAAATAGAAGGCTTACCATTTCGGGGGTTAAGTTTCCTACATTCAATGACACCTTGCGATACCATTTCCTGCACAAACTCTTCCTCCGTAACATACGCAAGGTCACGGTCTGTAACGACGCCTCGAGAAGTATTCAGTGCCTTATGTGGCTGTACCGAGATACGATCCTCGCCAAATCCTTCGCATTTCTGAAGCGTTGAAGATGCCTCAGTTTCTGCTTCAATCAATAATGTGCCATCTGAAAATTTTCTTACCGACCTAATACCAGTTGGACACGTTTTTCCCAGCGTTCGGGCAACAAAGAAGGGGGACATCTCTTTAAAAGATTTACCCTCTTCTTGCACCTTCACGACAAGAAAACGAGGCACTGGCGCACAAAACTCAACTGATCTGTCTACCTTCTTGGGAGAAGTCCTTACACATCCCTCATCGGATGACTGAACACCACGACGAGGTCTCTTGTTTGATTTTTTCCGGAGTTTACTCTCAACTTTGGCGGAATTTAAGAAATTTTTATTCCTCCGGGTAGACGCCATACCCGTATATTAAGTTTCATCACCCTGCCATGCCCACCCACCAGGGAGCCCCACACCGGGGACGTTGGCCGCAAACCGGCTCATTGCGCCAGACATGTCAGGATGATATAGAATCGGAGGAAGTAGTCACGGGCTGCTCGACCCGCTCGAGAACCAAGAGTAGCCAACTCTGGAACCTTGCGAGCTGCATCCACTCCCACAGACCCCCGAATACTTGTCTAGTGGCACGGCATTACCCCAGCATCCACGATACAGTAGTGGAGCCACTCTATTCATGAACCGTGACACCGATTGACTGAGTTGACCAGACTCAGCCTCCCGTTTTACCGAATCCGAGGCCAAAGAAGGCGTGTTGGGATCGTACTGTCCGCGGGCAGCAGTCTCCCTCAACCGACCAGGTTCCTCTTCTCCGGCGTTACGGGTCTCCACGCACGGCAAACACGTGGGTAGGAATTTAAGTGGGAGATAAAAGAGACAACAGATAAGCCTATTCCCACAATCGGCTTCTCTGAACTGTTTCCTCCCAAATGATATGTGATTCAGGGTACGTGGGATCATCAGGCTCAAAAGCTCTATATGGTCAGGTGATGCGACCATTATGAACTTCCCTTGCGTGATTGAGGGTACGCGGGATCATCAGGCCCGAAAGCTCGACAAATGGCCAGGTGTTTTAGCCATTATGAACTTCCCCTGCGGGGCAGAACGGCAGCTATGCAGTCTTGATGGCACCCACGGAAGCCAGTTAAAACGTAGCGATCCGCATGTTAGTGGAGAGATACGCTGGATTGGAGAAACTTTTTCAGAGTAAGGACAAGCAGGCAGACTACATAATTGAGACCTCAAAAATCTCCACAAGAAAAGATACGAGCGTAATAGCTACAGCCGTTTATGTCCTCCCGCTCGAGCTTATGGAGGAGGTAAGTAATCAGAGAGACGTTTGCTCTAAACAGGGTTTCAGCCAATTCCAGAAGCTAAAGCTGATGACAAAGGACCATTCGATGGAGGCAACCCATCTGATTACCTCTAAAAGATGCGAGGCCGAGAAAGTCAGGAAGATCAGTGAGGGGTTATTCTCCAGCACAGAAAAGAAGATCGTGATCTTATCTAATAAAGAGACAGGTACCGAGAAGCAGCGCCAAAGACCGATTGATGGCTCTCCGATGATCAAGGCAGGAGGGAAGACTTACGTGGAGCTGCTGAAATCTATAAAGGAGAAAGTAGATTTCGAAAAGCTGGGCATCTCCATAAAAAGAATTCGGAAGACAGAGAATGGCGATGCAGACCGAAATCAAGCAGAAGTTTGAAGACTGAGAGGTCTCCCGAGGAAGACAAATGAAGACTACCGTCTTAGTCTATGGAACTGAGATAAAAGACGGTACCAAGACTGCTGTCACCCAAGGAGTGGGGATGCCTGGCTCGTCGGCTGAAGTGGAGGTCAAGGCGATGAAAGCTGGAAGATATGGAAAGCTTACCGCAAGGGTGGAGTTGCCAAAAGCCGCGGCGGCCCAACGAATAGACAGGAAAAGCCTCAGGGTTGGTTAGGTCAATTGTGCAGTGAAGGAGTTAGTGAACGTGACCAAATGCTTCAACTGCTTCAAGTACGGACACAGGTCTAGGGACTGTAAGACTGCTGAAAGCATGAGGGATACGTGCCTTAACTGTTGACAAAAAGGTCACATAGTCAGAAACTGCAAGAATAAGCAGCACTGCACTACTTGCGGCATTGAGGGCCATCGATGGGATCATCTTCGGTGCCCCCATTTCAAAAAAGGGGTCGAAAGGTTAAGGAAACCAAACCAATGGAAGATCGACCAATATACTACACGCAAGATGTTCCTTAAGATGATACAGACCAACCTGGGTAGCGGCAGGGCAGCCCACGACGTGGCTTATTCGTTTGCCGAGGAAGTGGATATCGACCTGCTTCTGGCGGCGAAGCCAAACCGAGACCTGACTAGAAGAGAGCCGTGAATTGTCGATGGGCCGGGGGATGTAGCGGTGCTACCGATGAGAGGAAGGCTGGAAGTGTGTAGTATTGTGCGGGGGATTGGGCATATCTGCATTGGTCTACGCAGCTACGATCCTCACGTGGTGTACATTTCACCGAATATACCCATGGAAGAGTACCAGCTTAGAGTAGACACCATCATGAATCTGGTCAGGACCAATGGCAGGGAGGCCGTGATTGCAGGAGACATCAACGCCAGATCATCGATGTGGGGCTCCCTAGTAGTCGACGCGCATGTTGAAGTCTGTACGGAGAGGACAGTCGCACTAGACATTGTGGCGCACAACTGTGGAGACCTCCCAACGTTCGCCAGAGGAAGGAGTATCTCCTTCATAGGTGTGACATTCACCATGCAACGGCTGGCACGACACGTGGCAAAGTAGAGAGTTCTCGAGGTGGAGAACCTCACCCTCCACCGCTACATCCACTTTGAAGTAGTAGACGGATCAGGCGCTAAACGACGGGAGGAAGCGACAAAAAGAGTTGCGGGCTGGAGTGTCTTCAAATCCTCTATCGCTCAGCTAGTGGACTCCATGACCGAGGTGCAGAAAAGGTACCCCCACAGTAATGGCGCCGAGGCATTGGCGGAGGCGCATAAGGCCAGCGTGACGCTGGGACCGACGACCAGAGGCTTATGCCTTACTGGTGGGAAGACAGCGTTGGACAATTCACCGAAGTTCACCAAAGCGAGAGCAGGACAGAGCGAATCAGCTATAGAAGCTCTAAGCAATGAGTACAGAAACTCGCGCAAAGACGTCAAGAGGGCGATCGTCGCCGCGAAGAGGAGGCACTGGCGAGAGCTCCTATTCACAGTGGAAGCGAACGTAAGGAGTACGGCATATCAAGTGGTAGTGAAGGACCTAACGAGAATTAGGCCCATCGAACTCCCTGAGAACAGAAAGCTAGAGATTCTAGGCCACCCTATAGTAAGGGAAGCAGCAATAGCCTTTGCGGTGAAAGAGCTCGAGATAGCGGTGAAGAGCAGGAAGACGAAGAAACTCTAAGATAGTAATTAATTAATTAAGACTCGGAATCTATAACGAGCTGCTGCGCAAGCATGAATTTCCAGAGGAATGGAAGTCAGCATCTGCCATCCTCATCAAGAAGATAGGAAAGAACCGCGACGAACCTGGGTCATATCGACCCGTCTGCTTAATAAAATTTCGAAGGTCTACGAAGTCTTATTTCAAAAAAGGTTGGAAAGGTGAAATTGAAGGAAGAGACCTGCTGAACGACATGCAATTTGGATTCCGCAGGAAAAAGTCGACGAGCCAGGATCTGGGGAAGGTTTATGATGCCCCCCAGAACCGTTTTGCCAAGTGGCATGTCCTCATCACTCTGGATGTCATGAATGCATTCAACACGGCAAGCTGAGCTCTGATTCTACAAGAACTCAACAGACAAAACAACTTGACCTACCTCCAGGCAATAATGGCGGATGCACACGCTTGCATGAGCGTGGGCCAGCGTAGGCCAGGGCGAGTAGAATTCTGAGAGGGCGATACAGGGAAACCCGTTGAGTCCTCTATTATTCAATTTTGCGGTGGACTAGCTAACATTTAGCTCAACTACCAGGGGTCAAAGTGGTATGAATGTACCAGGAAAGCGCGTCGCATACACCGCTTCAGCGGCTATTGTCCGCTCCAGTGCTGCTGGAGGACCAAGAGCCATAGCTGGCTACATCCCTAGAAACAAGGGCACAGTTATCCAAGGCCAAAGGATGGAGCTGAATCCAACTAATTGCGTGTCCGTAGCGGCGGCTACCGCAAGGGGCTAGTCCATGTCCCGCACCAGCTCCACCTATACTTTTGGGCGTAGTAAGTTGGAAACTGTGAAGGACCTCTAGACACCCGGTGCCTTGGACATCAGTTCTCGGCAACAGAAGCACTACTACTTGTGAAGCTGGTTAACAGCACTCATGCGTGCGTCCCTAAAGCGCGACCGGATTTCACACACTCAGAACATATCACTCGCCTCGCCTGTACTATGGTTTTCAATTCCCTGCCTCTGCAGTGAACGCCTCTTGCTGAGGTGGGATAGTCTGCACAGAAAGATGCTCAAAAAAACCTGCATAAGATCTGCGGATGTCTGGATGGTTAAATTAGGCCGAACTAGCCTATCCGCTGGGAAGTAAGTCCCACAGGATAGATCTTCTGCGGACTTAGAGGCTAACATGGTTTTTAGTCGGTAGGCCTTTGGGAGAATCAGGCACTACCAGCGTACTGGTGCTTATAAAATGTTTCCCATGTAAAAAAAAAAAAAAAAACAATTCAGTTAAGTTGATTATAAATTTTACTTCTGTGCATATATTAATTTTGTGTTATGCGTATTATGTGTTAAATGTGATTTTTGACTGACCTGTATCATGTTCGTCTCCACTCTCTACATAGTTACTGTCATCTGTATACTCAACATTGATGTCAACCGTCTCAGCGATAATATTAGTGCTGTAGTTATACTGGGACGTGTCGTCAGTAGATGATATGGTATATGAATTCCGAGTATCACGGCTCTCTAAAATATAAATACTCGTAGTTATTACTAGCGATGTACCTGAATTGATGGATGTAATAAAAACAACATGGAGCTTAGGTATCATAGCTACAGGGTGGACAAATAACTTCAATACAAAACAATAAATATTTTTATATAAATACTTTATTTGAATGTTTTAATTATTTATGGCATAAATATGTCAACCAAATTCACTATTTTTGCTGCCAAATAAATACGGGTTCTTTCAAGGGCATTTCTCATAACCTTTATACAAATTTTAAGTTATTTTTCAGCTATTGCTACTCAAAGATTGTTCATAACTTGTTCAATTGATGGCTTGTTAGCACAGACAATGCCCACAGATTATATATGGATGAAAACTTGTACGACTTGGACAATGCATTTACGAGGGACATTCAATATTTAAAAAGACAAATTAATGTAGAAAAAAAAAAAAAAAAAAAAACTGTGGATTTTACAAAATGAGACATTTACTACTTCTCAACATAATCCCCACAAATATTAATACACTTGTCCCAGCGATGAACTAGTTTTTTTATACCTGATGCAAAGAAATCTTTGTTTTGTTGTTTGAGCCAGTTTCTCATAAATTCTTTGACTTCCTCGTTGTCGCTGAACTTTTTTTCTAGTAATGTCTCCTTGAGTGGACCAAACAAATGAAAATCAGAGGGAGCTAAATCTGGACTGTAGGGAGGATGAGATAGTATATCCCAACCCATTTTTTCAATGGTTTCTTGGGTCAGCTTGGCGGTATGAGGGCGAACATTGTCTTGGAGCAATATCACTCTTTTTCTGTGAGATCCACGACGCTTTTCTCTCATTGCTGGCTTTATTTTGTTCATCAGCATGTCTGAGTAGTACGCGCTGTTTATTGTACGCTGATCTACCAAATATTCACAAAAGACGACACCTTGGCCATCCCAAAAGTGACATGACTTTTGCCCGCAGATGCTTCCGTTCTGAATTTCTTTCGGACAGGTGTGCTTCCATTCTATGCTTTGTCTTTTGGACTCTGGTTCAAAATGGTGAACCCAAGTTTTATCACCCGTTAAAATCTTGTTTAGAAAAGGGTCACCTTCCCTTTCATAGCGTTCTTTCAAGTCTGTACACATTTTGAGTCTTGTTTCCTTGTGTTGTTGAGTTAACCTCAGGTTCGACCATTTTTGAACTGTTCTACCCATTTATAAAAATTTCCGCGATTCATACAACTTTCACCACACTGTAAAATCATTCGAGAAAAGATTTTAGCCGTATTTTCACCTACAGAAAGGAAAAACCGGAACGCTGAATGTGGAAACTTCAAGCGGACACGCCATCGTTAAATGCAATTTTGGGGTTATAAAAAAAAAAAAAAATATATCTGTCAGGTGTTCTCTGTCATAAAAGTACCAAGCTCCTCCTACAAATCGTTTTTTTTTTCTAGATCAATTTGTGTCTTTAATTATTGAATGTCCCTCGTATTATACGAACACAACATTTCTCGAAATATTACTTAGCATTACAATAGTTAACTTATGTTAGACAAATTTATATAAATAAATATTTACCTATTCTATTATAATACAAAATGAATAAACAACTTTGGTGAGTAGCATCAAAATATATTGTGGGACTCATAAATATCATAAATATAAAATGTTTGTAACCATTGGTTGGACACCATAGCTTATTTTCCAAGCATTACGTATGTTCCATCTTCCTTCTATCCGTAACATCAGTGATTTAACCAGCTTCACTCGGGTAACATGTCGATGAACAACTTTATATCTTCACATCTTCCAGTAGTCATAAACATCTTATATTGCTGCTATTTATGAGTCCCACGACATTTAGATGCCACACACCAAAATTATCTATTTATTTTGTATTATAATAGGAATATGTACATAAAGAGAGGTCCATCGTGTACGCCGGATTTAATTTTGAAATGAAACACAGTAAATTATAATTTAATTGGGAAATTTTTATTGATTTATAAAGTAGATATGTTGACATTAATTATGGAATACGATGTCGGTCAAATGGCCGCCTCGGCTGTGCTGGCATACCCTGACCCTTTTGATAAAATTTACGAAGACTTTTTGCAAGGCAGTTGGCTCAGTTTCAGAAATAACGCGTTGGATCTCTGTTTTCAGTTCAAGAATTGTTTGTGGTTTGTTAGCATAGACCTTGGACTTAACAAAACCCCAAAGGAAAAAATCGCATGGCGTCAAGTCGCAGGATCTGGCCGGCCAATTAACGTTAGCATTTCTGGAAATCACACGACCAGGAAAATGTTGTCTTAACAAATCGATGGTTTCTCTTGCTGTATGGCATGTGGCACAATCCTGTTGAAACCACATTTCTTCAAGGTTCATGTCGTCCAATTGATCCCACAAAAAGTTAGATATCATGGTACGATATCGTATTCCATTTACAGTTACAGCTTGGCTAGACTCATTCTCAAAAAAGAACAGTCCAATTACACCTCCAGCCCATAACCCGGCCAAACAGTGACTCTATGTGGGTGCATCGTTTTTTCATGTATAACACGAGGATTTTCACTGCCCCTAATTCAACAATTCTGCTTATTAACAAAACCATCCAAATGAAAATGGACTTCATCGCTTAAGATGATGTTTTTAAAAGAATTGTCATTCACTGTTTGGTTTTCCATCACCCAATTAACGAATTGTCTCCGTTGCAAATGGTCTTGTGACTTGAGCTCCTGAGTTAATTGAACTTTGTACGGGTGGAGGTGAAGGTTTTTGGTGAAAATTCGTTGCAAACTGGTTCTGTTAATGTTCAATTTATGAGAACGACGACGTGTTGATGTTCCTGGATTCTCATCGATACTCTCACTTACGTCTGCAATGTTTTCGGCCGACCGCAAAGGACGAGGACGCGGTTAGTTTGTTTGTTCATATCCTAACCAGTTTCCACAATTTTTTTAATTAATCTTCGAACGGTTGACTCATTAATTGAAATATGAATACCAAGAATTCCACGAACTTTTCGAACAGTCTCCGCATAACTTTCGCCAATTTTGTAAAATGTTTTAAGAATAACAATACGTTGTTCTTTTGTATAGAGATCCAGTTTTAATAAGCTCAATAACAGCAGATGACAAATGTCAAATATTAGAGATGCCTACAAAAAAAAAAAAAAAAAAATGGAGGGAAATTTAAATCCGGCGTACCCGATGAGCCACTCTTTATTTATTTATACAAATTTGTATAACGTAAGGTAACTATTGTATTATTTAGTAAACGTTGTGCGCCTTTAATAAATACATTGTCCAACAAGCCGTACGAGTTTTATATCATATATTTATTGGACATTACATACTCTACATATGATTAAATTTAGATTATAAAAGTTTGTTTCCTTTATTTTAATTGCCGTCATTTTCCAATTTTTATACAGGACTTACTAAAACTAATGAAAGTATGAACTATTGAACTCGTGTGCATGAACTCAGTACAAGGATACTGTAAATACCATTATTGGAAACTCACAACTAACACAATAATATTAAGTTATTGACTGACCTGTATCTTGTTCAGATACACTCTCCTCATATTTATCGTCATCTACACCTTCAGGTTTGATGTCGATCTCCTCACTGATGATGATATTAGTGTTGTAGTTATACTGGGACATGTCGTCAGCAGATGATATGATATATGTCTTCCAAATATCGAGACTCTCTGAAATATAAATACTTACAGTAACAGTTACTCAATGTTTTCAATGTAAACAAGTTTCTCATTCCAGTCCCCAAACAATATTTTTAAATTAAATTTATACTAAAGTGAATTATTTTAGTATAACAACAATATATTTATCCAGTCCGCTAGTAGGTGGGACATGTCTTCAGTAGATGATGTGCCATATATCTCCAATATATCGCTATATTATTTATTAGTTTTTCAACATACCTAATTTTCTTAAAACCGCATGCTTTCCTTCTTCTATTGAGACCTACACGTTTAATGAACCACGGCGGAAATCATGTGTATATATTATACTCTTAATAAAACAATATGAAACTCCCTGCAATTGCAATTTTACACTGGGTCAGCGAATACATACAGAGTAGTGACAGTAATCCTATTAATTTACTGTCCATTATGAAGAACATGGATGTTGTCGGCACATATTAAAAAACTGCCACCATTTCAAAAGTATCATATGATATTAAGAAAAATAGTGACATAAGAACACATTACAAAAATTTATACATGTATAAACGTAAAGAATACTACACAAGGAGAGAATTTATAGATCTTTTAAATGACTGAAGGTTGGTTGAAAATGTATTAGGAGAGTGATCCTAACGAGACAAGTTATTTAATGAAAAAGAAATACGATTGATAGGAGAATTAGATGCTGAATTGGTTAAATTAAAATTGATTGTTCAAATTTTATTGGTGCGCGTGTTGTATGTTGGAATTCGGTATAAAAAAAAAAAGATAATAATTCTGGACTGTCTATCATATTATTGAATATTTTATACAACTGATTTAAGTTCAATAATATTCTTCTACTTTCTAAGTTGAAATCGGGAAATTTATATTGTATATAATTTATAAACCTATTTAGAATTGTTTCAATGCACTTTATGTACATATAGTATTGCGGGGACCAACATACAGTCGCAAATTCTAATCGACTTCTAACAATTGTGAAGTACAATGTTACTAATGTTTTAAGAATCTTGAAATCTCTTCCGGTTCTAATTATAAATCCTAACATTTTATATGATACACTGATTGTGGAGTATTTCCCAGTGCACTTAAGTGCTCAAAAATAGTTCCAGTATTTAAAAGTGGTTCAAAGATATTAATAGACAACTAGAGGCCAATTGCGGTTCAGAGTTGTTTTTCCAAAATTTTTGAGAAACTATTCCTAACTCGATTAATGTCTTATTTAAATAAATATTCTCTTCTAGAAGATTCTCAACATAACTTTGTTAAAAATAAATCAACTGTAACAGCAATATATTCATTTCTTCAGAGCATCTACCAAGCCTTAGATAATAAAAGCTTAAGTCTTGGCATGTTTTTCGATTTATCGAAAGCATTCGACACATTAGATCACAACATACTATCTGAGAAACTCCGTTTGCTTGGAATATTTGGCATACCCAACAATTGGATTATGTCATTTGTCACTAGCAGAGATCAATTCGTGTCAATAACATCTGCATCGTAAAACTCTAAATCGGCTACTCGTGGTTCCCTTTCAGGGGTTCCACAGGGCTCGATCCTTGGTCCTGTGTTATTTCTGCTATTTGTGAATAATTTACTTCAGCATCTATCTAATCGAGTACTTTGCCAATATGCCGATGACACTAACCTCTTGATTAACTGTCCTAATCCACAAGACCTTCATACGCGAGCTAATGACCAATGTTGCGTATACAATCAATGGTGCATAGAAAATAAACTTCGTTTGAACAAAACCAAAACAACCTTCCTAAATTTTCAGTCTTCAAAATACGCAAATTAGTAGCCCATTAATACGAATTCCAAACTCAAATTCTCTCCAGCAATCCCAACAACTCAAATTTCTAGGATTTATAATCCATCAAAATCTTCGTTGGTTTCCACATATTGATTATATCAATACTAAACTATCAGGATCATGCTATATGCTAAAGAGGCTCTGGTACTTTATTTCACCTTCATTATTAAGATCAGTTTATTTTGTGAAATTTCATACAAATATAAATTATGCTATAATTTTCTGGGGACTATCAAAAGAAGCTATTAAAATTCTATTCCAGCAAAAAAAAAAAAAAAAAACTTCAAATATTAACATTTACTCTATACAGAACTTCCTGTAGAAACTTATTTAAAAATCTTAAAATATTAGCAGTTCCCTCACTTTTTATATTAGAATGCGTATTTTTTGTCAGAAATCATTAAAGTAACTTTAATATAAATAGTGATTATCATAATCACAATACAAGGAGTAAATCTAGCTTGAATATTGAGAGGCACCATACTACTTTGTACGAGCAAAGTCCTCGTTTTCAAGCTGCAAGATTGTATAATAAGGTTCCTGATAGCATTAAAATTATAACCAATGAGAAAATATTCAAAAACAAGTTTAAGAAATATCTACTAGAATACACATTCTATTCAATCACTGAATATTTAAATTACAAAGCTGACTAGTGTTAAATTTTGCATTCTGTTAAATTGTAGAATATCTACGTATGTACACATTATACTGACTTGACCTCTGTATTTCTAATGATCACTAACAAGCTTAGTAAAATATTATTATTATTATGGGGTTTGTCAGGTCTTGACAAGCGTCCACTAATCTCAAACTTCAGCAACATTTTGAGCCGCGTCATACTAAAGACTAGTGGAGCTAAATACACACGACTGCATCCCAAACCCTGGCGATATGCAGCCGCGGAAATTACGCTAGATCCAGTGCCCGAACAATACGGAGTGACCCGAGCAGCACTGCTTTCTGCATCCTGCAGGTCAAAGAGTTGGCAGAAGATCTGCAGACGGGAATGGACTCGATTTCACTTCGATAGGAGGCTTTCATACCACCCAAAACACCAACAATCAATATTATTATTATTATGGGGTTTGAAAGGTCTTGACAAGCGTCCACTAATCTCAAACTTCAGCAACCTTTTGAGCCGCGTCATACTAGAGACTAGTGGAGTTAAATACACACGACTGAATCCCAAACCCTGGCTATATGCAGCCGCGGTAATTACGCTAGATCCAGTGCCCACACAATGCGGAGTGACCCGAGCAGCACTGCTTTCTGCATCCTGCAGATCAGAGTTGGCAGAAGATCTGCAGATGGGAATGGACTCGATTTCCCTTCGATAGGAGGCTTGCATACCACCCGAAACACCAACTATCACGACTACAAGCTTAACTTTATACCCGGGATACATTATTTATATAATTATTATTACTATGTTATTGATGTGAGTATTATATATTAATTTGGAATCTAAAGTGACTCCAAGGTCTTTAACTCATGTGAAATTACCAATTTAAATACCTTTCAATTCAAACAATTTCGCTTTCAATAAAGGAAATTTTAAAGTGTTTTTAATACTAAGTTTTAGTTTATTTACAATCGTATATTCATAAAATCTATCGAAATCTTCTTGTATTACTTTGCAACCTTCAGTAGTTAAATATTAACTTATTACATAAGCATCAAAAAAGACCTACTGACTCTACTGACCAGTGTTTGCGACAGTTGCCCTCTCTAGTGTATTTTCTTCACATCCACTCGTGTCCGCAGGTTCAAACTTGATGTTAATCTTTCCCGTGTTCGTGTTATCATGATATACATCTGTAGCTCCAACTGTAATATTAAAAATAAAAATTATTTTAATTACAATCGATTTTTTTTCAATATTTTCATTTTGTAAAGATATAAAATGTATATATGGTTAAATTCAAAAAACTAAACAAAAATTACACTACCGAATGTATCTAAAAAATATATATAACCTAATTTTAAAAAATATTTTCTTTTAAGCTATAAGCTTCTTCGCTGTAAGGAGATGTCCCCCTTGGTTTCCTACAACTTTTTATGAACTATTTTTTTTTTTATAACTCTAATAATAAACAAAATAATGTTTCGCTATTATACCCTGAATACACATTACAAATTTGCGTAAATATTTCTGGTAATACAAGATATGAAAGAAATTTTCCAAATTTAAATTTATTGAAAATAGATTAAGAAGCATCATCTCATCACAAAATCTAGAACAACGGCGAGAAAATATACGAAACATCTAGGATTAAACCCAAGGAAGATCTTGCTCCAGGACACCATCTACCATACAAGACATGGAAATCTCTTATTAGAGATTTATTAGTTGTTAAATAACCATAAAAAGGTTGACAAGCACTGATTTACATCAGTAGTTCTAAACTTTTATAACATGACGGCACCTTTATATAAAATATGAAAATTTCAAGGCACTATACCCTTAATTCTCCATATTAAGTCTGCGCGAATTCTAGGAAATTGTACGTTAATTGTCCGCAGGCGAGACTGGGCGAGTCACAGAAACTAGGACCAGCTAGTTACAAATATTTATTAATAAATGTTTACAAATTATAGCAGGCTTTCACTGGCCAGATTCCATCACTAATAAAGACCCATGGCAGCTTAACAATGACAGATTCGGCAAGAAATCGAGAAGCATATAAATTTTTTTATATATTATAATGTGAACAAACAAAGTGATATGATACCTGTGTAATCATCGTTTTCTTCCTCTTCCATTTTCACCGTGTAACTGTTTTTGAAGTACTCTTCCCAGGCCTTATTTGTTACACAATGAGTCTCATCACATCTTGGTAATATGTCTGTACTGCTGCACTGTTTTTCAGTTTGCTGACAATTCGTCAACAATTCTTTTTGTTCTTTGAAATCTGTCAAGTAAATACTTAACACTCCGCTGGTTTCAGATACAGAACTCAGTTGTGATGTGTAATTTATATATATTTGATTGTTTCGCAAACACTGTTGACGAAATTCATAAAAATTATTCACTTTACTGCGGCATCCTGTACATATAACTCCCTGATATTGCAGCACTGTGGATACCTAAAAATAATTAAAACCATTGTATGGAGAATTGACTGGTCTATCCTATCTATAAACGTACTGTTGCTATGTTATATACTACGTTCATGAAACTTTTATATATATTCTATATTCCCTAGACCTTGCGGCGTTCAGGGTATTAACCATTACATTCATGAAACTTTTAACCGGCTTTTAACTTCACTATACATATTTATTCTGGTATCACAGGACTGTTACTAAAAACTGTTTAAAATTATTCATAACACTAAAATGTTACTGAAGTTTTACCTATATTAAGTACTATGCAAATATTAGTTGAAAACTTAATTGATTGACTGGTAATGGGGGTAAATCGTTCAACTGGAAATATACATAACGAAAATTAAATGAAACTATAACTGGACGTTTCCTGTTGGAAATTCTAGTTAGTTTCAAATGTAGTCATCAAAATGGTCCCAGGTTATTCATGAGATACTCAATAGAAACAAGAAAAGAATGTTAATTTGTTACCCCATAAAAACCCCACCAATAGCATGTGAACAGGGCTACCGCGCGTGTTTAAACCACCCGTGTGCAAATATTCACAGGGCTGTGTCCACTAGAATCGTATCCAAAAGACGCAATGTGCAAATTTTCATCAATACTTGTGACATTTAGACTCGATTCTAGCAGTGTGTGGTCTCATTAATGACCGCACAAGAGCCGACACACACGCGGCAGCCTGCCTACACATCAATAAAAAAAATCCTTATAAAACAATAAAGAAACATTCCTAACTTAATTTTGATGAGTGCGTCAATAATAATGAAAATAAATGTTCTTACCATTTCTGGAAATAATAATATCAGCCTGAAATAATAGTTTAAATTCTTACAACTGTTGAAAAGTCGTTGTAAATGATTATCATGTTTCAGGCAGATACAACAAATATCTTTTAAAAAATACATTATAACTGCAAATGCCTTACAATGTTTTTATTTTCTAAATCATTAAAATATTTGTGGTTATTTGGACTTGCGTGAATTATATTCAGTTTGTACCAGTCCGTGTTGATTATGGTAGGCCTAACTTATTCCATGCTGAAATACGAGAATATTTTTTGTTATTGAGAACTGAAAATAACTGAAGTGACGCCTAGCCGATTATTTTGGAAATAACAGAATAGGGATTTGCAACTAAGCACCCTACCATCTGGTGAGCGTTTCATGAACTTGTGTACTACATATAACATTTCGTTTTGTGTATTGGTTTTGTATGAAGTTTGTTTTTAAAGATTTATTATAATCATTGAAAAATGTATAATACATATTGTTGTGTGCCTATGTGCAATTCATTGAAAAGAAGAAACCCGGAAATATCGTTTCATTTGTTTCCACCAATATCAGACACCGTTCGGTTCGAAACAAAAATGGGAAAGCAAGAGGTTGGGAATCGACGCGATGTTTAGATAAACAATTTAAAAATTGGAAAAAAAGTGAGCCCTTATATCAAAGTTTGCTCATTACATTTTAATGATAGTGACTACAAAAAATATTTTCAATTTTGTATTTATTATCAGATATCTTGAAAATTCCTGTTATTGTGTGTGGGTTTGTAATGCACAAGTCTGTAGGCATAATGCATAAATATTTATGAACTCTCTGTTTTTTTCAGTGACTCCACACAATATTATATGCCCAGCATTTTAGATTTCTACCCCTTGGTAAACAACACGGGAATTATTATTTCCCCCAATATAGTTAAAATAATCGACAATGGAAAACTGTGCCGCCATAACTTAAAACCAGATCACAAAATGTAGTATTTAAGAGGTTTACAAGTAATGTCACTTAAAAAAAATGTTCTCACAATACGTGTGTATACTTACTTGATTATAAAATTTTAAAACAAAATCAGAAAATCCCAAACAATTATTTATTTTTTGTGGTTTTTTGATACACTTTTCGCTATTATTTACTAGTAAATGTCAAGTGGTATCTGATTTAGAATGGTTTCAAAAAAATCCGCGTGGCGCTACGATCACAGTATAACACAGTAGGCCCACTTGTGGCGGTACCTTTGATCTCGGCGTACCATATTTTCGTGACCTCGAGCTGCCTCGTCCTGACCAACGTTCTAAAGAACGATATAGACTATTACGCGTATGGATACGGACGAATAAGCTTTATATGACAACTAACAAAAGCATTTTGCATTTTACGACTCTAAAATGAATTTAAAAAATATTATACAAAAACTATTGAAAGTAGTATAATAATAAAGTAGGAAAATTACTTAAATATAAAATATTATTTAATATTTTTTAATTTATTCACTTCGCAAAACTGCGCGACCTAACCAGGAGTCACACATGCGCATGAAAAATCTGGTACAGAAAAACGGTCGAGTGAAACTACTGGGTATACTGTGCTACGATCTTAAAATTTTGCCCCTATAAGATTAATGAGGCTTAGGTCAAGAGTGCGACAAAAAAAAAAATAAGTTGGGAACAATGAAATTTTTGCCAACTGTAATCAGAGATGGGCGTCTACGCGTAAACTTGAATTTTTTACATCTACGTGTAAATTTACCGTAGACAGCGTAGAGAAGTGTAGACTGTGTAGACACGTAGAATCTAGCGTAGAATAATGAAAAGTGAGGTTATGTAACGTTTAAAAAATAAAATACCACCAGTTTTAAGTAGAAGAAGAAGTAAAGAACACAAATTTATGATTTTTGACAGCTTCCTGATCCTTCCTGATTAAAACAACTGCTAACTTTTAATTTTAATTTTACTTTAATAGTTCATACAGACAGAAAGCAAGTAATTTATATAGGGGAAAAATTTTAAGATCGTAGCGCCACGCGGATTTTTTTGAAACCATTCTAAATCAGATACCACTTGACATTTACTAGTAAATAATAGCGAAAAGTGTATCAAAAAAACGACAAAAAATAAATAATTGTTTGGGATTTTCTGATTTTGTGAAGTGACATTACTTGTAAACATCTAAAATACTACATTTTGTGATCTGGTTTTAAGTTATGGCGGTTTTCCATTGTCGATTATTTTAACTATATTGGGGGAAATAATAATTCCCGTGTTGTTTACCAAGGGGTAGAAATCTACAATGCTGGGCATATAATATTGTGTGGAGTCACTGAAAAAAGCAGAGAGTTCATAAAGATTTATGCATTATGCCTACAAACTTGTGCATTACAAACCCACACACAATAACAGGAATTTTCAAGATATGCGATAATAAATACAAAATTTAAAATATTTTTTGTAGTCACTATCATTAAACTGTAATGAGCAAACTTTGATATAAGGGCTCCAATTTTTAAAATTGTTTATCTAAACATCGCGTCGATTCCTAACCTCTTGCTTTCCCAATTTTGTTTCGAACCGTACGGTGTCTGATATTAGTGGAAACAAATGAAACGATATTTCCGGGTTTCTTCTTTTCAACGAATTGCACATAGGCACACAACAATATGTATTATACATTTTTCAATGATTATAATAAAACTTTAAAAACAAACTTCATACAAAACCAATACACAAAACGAAATGTTATATGATGTACACAAGTTCATGAAACGCTCACCAGATGGTAGGGTGCTTAGCTGCAAATCTCTATAGTCCATAACAACATACGATTTGTGAGATAACATTTTTGGAAACAATATATGTAATTAGAACTACATAAAATTGAAATAAACATAAACATTAAAGTAAATTTAAACTATTACCATTCTATTATTTCAAATATTACATTTAAATGTACTGCGCATGTACAGTTTACATTCTACATTCGATACGTAAACAAAGGCATATTCTACTTGACATGTTTACGCGTAAAATCTACATTAGTCTACATCATGTATTCTACGCGCCCATCACTGACTGTAATGAGTTACTAGAAGTTATCCCTATTACACGATAACAAGGGCTTGGGTCACCGGTCCGACAAAAAAAAAAAAGAAATTAAGTTGGGAACACTGAAATTTTTGCCAACTGTAATGAGAAGTTACTAGTTACCAGAAGTTATCCCTATTACACGATAACAATGATGAAATTATTGATTTTATCATAAATTTCGTTCCATAAAATTCCAATATAGTACTCTTATAACACATATAACATCATTCTATTTCCTACAGTAGTACTACTATATTTTTAACGATTGCCTTCAAATAATAAATTTTAGTTCTACAGATTTTGCCTCTACAATGTTACCACTAGATAAAAGTGAAATGTTTTTCCACTTTTTTTTTGTAATATTGTCGTAATGCACGCAAAATAGCGCGCACTACAAATTAAAGTCTGTTTTTATTATACACTAATTTATAATTAAATACTTTAATTGAACATATAAGTAAGAACATATTGATCTATGAAATACGTTTCTATTATTGTAAAGCGAATAATTAGAATTTGAGAGAAAACAAATATATAGATTTTTAATATAATTTAAGAAAAACATTTAACTGAAGGAGATCAAAAGTGTTAGAAGCCAAGAATAAATACGCCAATAATAATTCGAAATAAATATCTCGAATATTAAAGACATTTAATTAAAAAAACGCCTTACATAATAACTGATATTTTTAAATCTGATATATCAGTAGAATATAATTTTACCTACGAAAACCTGGTCTACAAGATATGCATGGAAATTTAGAACATTTAACTCTTTGACTGATTTATTTTTATACATTTTTGCAATGAATTTGTGCGGATTGGATGTACCTGAATGATATTAATTATAAAAAGGAAATTAGGAAATATGTAAATCCATTATATTTAAAATAACATACATACAGCGACTTGAAAAAGAGGATAGTGAGACAACTATAGTCTCCATATAAATTATATTTAACCAGAACTGTAAAATAATGATTATTTTTGTAATCAACTATTTGTGGAAAACCATTACTCATATAACCACAATCAGAAATTTGATTGAAATTACTAAAAAAACAGAATACAAAATTCTTGATACGATTAGAAATATTCAAAAAGTAATCAAATCTTTACAAAACTATGTTAAAATTTGGAATTTTTCATATTCTCAAAATATTTAGGTCTACGGCCAACATCGCTCTTAATTTTCCCTTCCCTTGAAATAAAACATTCATAAATAATAATCAATACCTACACTTTATTATTCTAAAAAAACATTAACTTTTTCTTACATTAATCTTCACAAAATATTACAATGTAAATAAAAATATATTTTACATACATGTTTATTATTTGAAAACATTTATCGTACGTATATGCAAGGCATATATTCAAAATAATAAACCAGTTAGATTAAAAAAAAAAAAAAAAAACTAAAAAATCTGACGAAAAAAAAAATTAACTGTAGTTGTAGCCCTAATTATTTTAATAATTATCATACAATTTGTTGATTTTTAAAAATTGTTGATGTGGTCGTTTGCCAAAAGTAGAAAATAAGTGAAATCTTATTCTGTACCTGTTATCCTACTATTCATTTTAACAACCAGTATGGAAGTATTTCAATATTTTAAGAACTGATATGCTCGTACCGGTTGAATATCGTCACTGCATAAATTTAAGTATTTATTACAATATAGATAGTTTAACACATTGGTATGCGAATTTTTGTGACGGTAGGTCATGACAATGTTTATTTAATAATTTAAAATAAAAATACGCCGTTAACCTGCCAAAATTAAGGTAAGCTTAGAATTGCAATAAGGCGTTTACGAAAACTCTACCGATATCTATCGGTAGAGTATAGAGCAGTTGATGTTCCCGGTATCCGCGAACATCAACTGCGTTCGAAAACAATTTCGGTGAACGTGTATAAGCATGTAGCTGATTACCGACCGGTAGGTTTACTGGGGAAGATTTACTATACCCCACTCAATATAACCTTATTCTAGCTAAACTATTCTAACATAACTAGTATTCTAGCTAAAGCCTAGCCTAACCTAACCTTTTTAAGGATTATTTAAGCCTTCTGTATAGAGGCAGCACATAAGGTTATGTTCAGTAGGGTATAGTAAAGATTGGCCGATGTACCATATTCACCGGTAGAGTTTTCGTAAACGCCTAGTGATTTGGCCAAGATACACTTTACGTATGCATATTTATATATAAAAAGAATGCTGTTTGGATAGCAGGTACACCAGATCTGTATCTTTTTCACTAGTTTATTGCACTATAATTTATTATTTAATTATTAAAATTAATTTAGTTAACTACAACTTTTCTTATGTCTTTCCATTTGAATCCGGTCGCAGTAGCACTACAAATATTGTAAGTCGCAGCAAGAAAACCTTTTTCACTGTGCCCAGCACGTATTTTCTCGTTCTGATATTATAGTCCAGGCCTTATAGTGTTACATCGGACAGTGTTTCTTTGTTCCTCATTTTTTATCACATTTGACAATCTTATATCAAGATTCTTTGTAAGCAACGGTTTTGAAAAACTTCGCAAAAATAATCTGGAATACAGAAAAATATTTAAAAAGTTTCCCTCAATAGTCAAAACCAACATTTTTTAATAATAAATAGTTTAAATGTCATTTATAACATTTCAATCTATTATAATATCTACTTACATTAATTATTTAAAATATGTACATATGTTTTTTGTATGTTTATTAAAGGTTAAAAATAAATGACATCAAAATTTTACTATAGTGCGTTCAAAGGTGAGTTTGCAGTACAGGGCATATAGAGTAGTTCTTTTTCATACTCTCTAATAGGTTTACACAATGACTCCATCCTTTTCTTGCTTGTCGACGTTGCCAGCTCTAAAACCCGCTGATCTGTGAAGACGCAGTATTCTACAAATGGCAATTTGTTTTTGTTGAGTGTTATTTTGAGTTTTATAAGAGTTGATTTTTGTAAATCATACGAGTTTTTCATTTTATTATAATTGACACATTTGACACTTTTACAACATTTGGCAACACCGCTCCCATTTGCCATAAGAGCTATACTGCAAACTCACCTTTGAACGCGCTATAGTATGTAGTTCTAAGTTTATAATAATAAGGTCTAAATTAATATTATATATAAACAAACCATATGTATTGATGTAATTTACTTTCTAATTAATGTTCTTTATTAAATTGTTTACAAAATACTTCATAATTAATTAAATATTACATGAATATGTTAAATTAATTTACGGATTTTAGAAATGTTATCCAATAAACACGGCTTTTACTTTTCACATATTTTTTTATTATTTCGAAGTTGGGAACACTTTCCGTATCATCTTTAGCACATTTGACACAGACTCGGTGGTTTTTGGGTACTATTCTACTTTAGCAAACCCACCTTATTGCGCATGCGTGCAGTGTTGCCAATAGTAAAATGTAATATTTCAATTTTAATAATTTAAATTTAATATTATCTGTCTCATTTTGTAATACGAAACTAAAAGGGAAACTTAATTTTTTATGTTGTATATTTAAAATATCATCTTAGGGTGGTAATACTGAAGTGGCATCTTCCAAATATTTGACATGTCAATCACAATTTTGACATGTAAATTTGTTATCTGACATATGTAGTTTTTGGTTGAATATAACCTCGATATAATAATACTTAACCATAAATTTAAAAGCCAGATTTACAAGTTCATATGTTTCCATAAAAGTCTATTTACACCACAACAGTCACCAAAGTAACCAGATCTAGTTTCGTATTACAAAATGAGACAGATTATATCAATTTATTAAATGAGTTTATTTATAAGATATAAATAAATAAGTAATATTCATTTAATTTCTACTGTAATTATAGTTTTAACATATTGTCACGTGGGTGGTATGATTGAGACGCAACTCCTGGTTTCAACATAACAAATTTATTAAATATGTGTCACATTTACAAAATAATGTTTGAATTGGTCCATGGAGTTGGGGAAGTCTTCGGTCCACCCCGTGTTGGTCAGGATCGGTTTGGACCTATCTCCGAGGCGGGGGCTACCCATCCGGGAGTCGAGGAGCCTGGAGAAGTCTTCTCGCACTCACATGGTCACTACTTGCTTGGCTTCCCTCTCGATACTAGAATCTGGCGTCATTCTCTTGGTCGTCACCTTCTGGACTAATACGTGCAGCGGAGTTGGCTATGTTCCACTGCTTCCATATTTTGTGACTTCCAGCCTTTTTGTAACGAAAATTAACCCAGTTCCAATATTCATTCGTCATGACAAATATTTCCTCGTTATGAAAATGCGATGTCTGCATTTTCGTAATCAGGCCACATATGTCAGACGCTGACGAATAGTTTTTAATCAGACAGCTGTCCGTCACAATGTCTAGATGTCGTAATCCTGACCTAGGATTACCTATGTGACAATATTGAAGAAATAGAAATGATTTCCAATGAAAATCAAAAAGAAATTTGGCACAGAAGAATGGGTCATCTCAATTATAAAACTTTAGGAGATATGGAGAAGAATGAAATTTTAAGGGGATTAAAATTGTATGTAAAAGAATGTCCTGGAATATATGAAGAGTGCATTCTTGGAAAATCCGTAAGAGAAAATTTCAAATATACAAATGCAAAAAACACTAAAAATATTTTAGAATTATTGCACATGGATCTAGTAGGACCGATTTATTCACCATCTCTTGGAGGATCACGATATTTTTTAAACATTGTTGACGGTTATAGTCGAAAAATAAAAGTTTATTTTTTAAAAAAGAAAAGCGACACAGTTGAGAAAATTAAAATTTTTATAAATGAAGTAGAAAATAATAAATCTACGAAAGTCAAAGCTATTAGAAGTGATAATAGTACAGAATTCAAAAACTACAAGAAGAATTACAAGAATATTTGAAGAGAAAGGGAATAAAACATCAAAAATCTATTCCATATGCACCTGAGCAAAATGGATTATGTGAGAGAGCAAATCGGACATTATTGGATACAGCAAGAACATTGTTGATTGCCGCCAGGTTACCAAAAAGTTTTTGGGCAGAAGCTGTTGCAACTGCTGCTTATTTAAGAAATCCTTGTTCAAATAACAATAACATTAAGACACCACAAGAATTATGGGAAAAAAAGAAACCTACGGCTGCTCACTTGAGAGTATTTGGATGTTTAGCATATGCTTGAAAACCTAAATTATTTCCAAAGAAATTTGATTCAAAATTTACTCAAGCAATTATGACGGGGTATGCAGAGAACATGAAAGCATATAAATTATATGATCTAGTTTCAGAAAGATTCTTTTACACTAAGTTACCGAAATTCCAAGAAAATAAAAGAGGTTATGAAACCATCGTGGTAAACAGAAACGATAAAGAATACATTAAACCTGATGTTGAATCTGCAATAACTTTTTTGAACTATGAAAATGACACGAATAAATCAAATAAAGCTTTATCAGATGTTCAAGAAGAAGAAGAAAAGAAAGAAAAAATGAATACGTTAGAACAAAATCAAAACGCACTGGAAGAAAATATTGAAGTGGATTTATACCCTAGAAGATCTGGAAGAATAAAAAAGGAACCAGATAGAATCGTATTAAATCCTGCTAAGAAAAGTTATTGTAATAAAATTGAAGTTACTATTCCAAAGAACTACGAATAAGTTAAGAAGAGTGAAGATAATGTGGAATGGAAAAAGGCTATGGATGAAGAATTTAATTCGTTGACGGAGATTAAAACATGGGAAGTCGTTCAGAAAGAAAAAGGCATGCATGTTCTGAAATCAAAATGGGTGCATGCACTAAAAAGTAATGAAATGAATTAAATGACAAAATACAAGTCAAGATTAGTTGCGGTTGGATTCAGCCAGAAAAAGGGCATAGAGTATGATGATATTTATAGTCCAGTAATGAAACTCACATCTTTTAGAATCATTCTAGCACTATCTGCAAGACACAACTTATTTTTAAGGCAACTAGGTATAAAAACAGCATGTTTGAATGGTATTTTAAAAGAAAATGTTTATATGGAGTTACCTAAAGGATATTAATATGAAAAAGATAGGCAAGAAGAGGTATGTAAACTGAAAAGATCTATTTATGGTTTAAAACATTCTGGCAGAGAATGGAATTTAACATTAAATAAAAAATTAAAAGAAATTGGATTTAAAAGATTAGAATCCGATCTTTGTGTTTATATTTATAACTACAGAGACATTGATAAACAAATTTATTAAAGAGTTAAATAAAGCCTTCGAGGTAAAGGATTTGGTAGAACCAAAATATATGTTAGGTTTGAGAATAATCAGAAGTGAAAATGAAATCAGTATAGACCAGACCAAACTCATCGAAGAAGTAAAAGAAAAATATAAAATGAAAGACAGACAAAGAAATATAAAATGAAAGGATACTTAGGTACCTTAAAGCTACAAAAAATTACAAATTAACTTATAAAAATAAAATTTCGAATCAAATCATGGGACGTTAATGCGCTAACTGGAATAATAAGCAAAATGAAAATGGAAAATCAACCACTCGATTTATATTTTTGCTGGGAGGAGGAGCAATATGTCGGAGGTCAGCGAAACAAGATGTTGTGGCTATGTCTACGTGCGAAGCAGAGTTTATAGCCATGTGCGAAGCAATCAAAGAAGGTATATGGATTCACAAATTATTGGAAGAACAAAAAATGAAATTTTACTTTATTGTGATAATCAAGCGGCAATAACTGTTGGAAAGAGACTGAATACTAAGAGAACAAAGCATATAGAATTGAGATATTTAAAAATAAGGGAAGAGATAGAAAAGGGACGATTCAAGGTGGAATATGTGGAGACAAAAAACATGTTAGCAGATTTTCTAACTAAAAGTGTTGGAAATGTCAAATATAAGCAATTTTGTGGAATGGTTGGCTTATGTTAAAATGCCCCCTTCGTCGTGCATAAAGGGGAGATTGTTAGGATATGCACTCTCACGCAGGTACATTTTATATAGGTAACCATAGAGATATGATTTGACATGATGTATGAAATAATATAATGATATATAAAAACTGTGTAAGTAATAAATATAAATAAAGTTATATTCTAAATATTCCAATAATAACCATAACAAGGTTATCAATTCTGCGTATATTAACAAAATAAAAACGTTTCTTGATTATACCTAGGAAATCCTAAAAAGCTGCTTAACGCGTGTCGTTTAAAAATTAATATCGGGCCAGGCATGTCCCGCGGGACATATGCTGGACATCAATGGTATAGCTGTTTCTGATTATACCTAGGAAATCCTAAAAAGCCGCTCAATGCGTGTCGTTTAAAAATAAGTATCAGACCGGATACGGGCCGCGGGCCATATGCTGGACATCAATGAACATCAATTGTTTCTGATTATACCTAGGAAATCCTAAAAAGCCACTCAATGTGTGTCGCTTAAAAATTGGTATCGGGGCGGATACGGCCCGCGGGCATATCATTAATTGACACAGCATTCTTAAATCAAGCCAAGGTATATACTGACTGGAGAGCTAAAAGCTATATTCTCGCTAAGTGAGCTGCTTGGTGGAGGTACGTCGTTCCCAATCTCCCACCACTCAGGTCATGACCCACCACATACCGTAAGACCCGCTAGCACCCAGGAACTTAGCGTTAAGGTCTGACACACAGGAATTAGGGCTTTTATGTATATAAATAGTTATTTAACGTTGAGCAAAAGAATACTCCAAATCTGTTGATAGTCCCTGGAGGGTAAACAATGTTTGATTCGCCATAAAAAGACCTTATATAGCATTTTCATTGAAACGTATTACTATTTACATAAAAAATTATAAATACTATTACATAAATATTAATAAATGCTATATAAGAAAACTCTTTGTGTTTCATAAAAATGAACAAATGCTGTATAAAGAATTTTAAGCGATATATAAATTAAAATAAACGCTATATGAAAATGCTATTTTTTTTTTAAATGTTAAAACAAATACTAATATAAGGTTAGCATTAGAGGGTAAGCAAAATGGGCAGAACTTCCAGTGTTACCAATATTTATTATGTATACGAGTTAAAATAAATAATTGTTTGGGTGATACCTTACAGATAATGCATGGAGTCCCACAGGGTTCAGTTCTGGGGCCGCTTCTGTTTATTATATATATCAATGATTTGTTGAACTTGAACCTCGTGGATGCTTACATATCCTCTTACGCTGATGACACGGTACTGTATGTGCCTGGTTCAACGTGGAATGAGGTGTATGCAAGAATGTCGGCTTGTCTTACGACTATAAAATTTTGGCTTGACAACAATATATTGTCTTTAAATTCTAATAAAACTCACTTTATTACTTTTACATGCAATAATAAATCGTATCCCTCTGATGACAGGATTTTAGTTCATGACTTAAATTGTGCAAGAGAAGATTGCAATTGCAGCATGGCTATAACTAGAACAGAGAGCATAAAATTTCTGGGAATTCATATTGATTGTCATCTTGGGTGGCATTATCACATTAATTATATTACCAATAAAGTACGTAGATTCTATTTTTTATTCAAAAATCTGAGAACAGTACTCAATATGAAGATGTTAAAATCTATCTATTGTGTTTTCTATCAATCTACACTGATGTATGGGCTAATCACGTGGGGTTCAACTAATGAAACACATCTAAAGCGTTTAATCACTGCAGTAAATATACTGCTTAGAATTATACTAAAAAAACCAGCTCGGTATTCAGTAACCGCTCTGTATAACGAATTCCATGTATTCACACTAAATGAATTATATTTCTTAAGTTTTAGCAAATATATTTATAAATATGGTGGTAATGATATACTTATCTTCCCAGAACACAACCATGAAACTAGACTGAATGTTAAAAAAATATCTCTAAATTTTTTTGCAAAGAAAGCAATAGGACAATCTAGTTTTATGTATCATATTTCTAAGGTATATAATATTTTACAAGAAAATATGAATGTGTCTTTGCTTCTTCAAGCCAATTATTTTTCCTATGTTAAACATGTCAAAGATCTTATGGTATGCAACAAAATTCCTAAAATAATTTATTAAGCTAAGTTAGTATATATTTAAAATGTTTTTTCTTCTTCTTATTTTGAATATATATATATATATATATATATATATATATATATATATATATATATATATATATATATATACACTATATTTATTTCTGTAACAAAAATCTATTTATATGTACTCTATCCGCCTCTGATAATGCGACAAGCTGTGCTTAGCTTTATCAAAGGCTAAAATATGTATATTTATAACGGAATAAATTATTATTATTATTATTATTATAACTGGTTCGACTTACTAGATTTTAGCGACATTTGTAAATTTTAATAATGCATAAAGGAAACTTTTAAGAAATCTTTATCAAGGTGATCATTTTAGAACACTATTTGGTTATTTATGACAGCCGGTACGCAATATCAAAAATATCTTGTACCATAAAATTTTCAAGACTCTATCTTTGGCATACATTTAAGCTGAAATTTAAATAAAAATTACAACCTATTTCCAATCAGATGCTACTACACTAATATTATCATATAGGATTCTTAATTTATCATTTAGAATTTAATCATTTTTATAGCGTTGTTATTTTTATACATATATTTTATTAAAAGAAATTTGGTTACCATTTAAAAAAAATAAAATTGATAACCAAACAATTAACACGTTGAAAGCTCCCAAGAACAAACAACGAATCTATATTATAATTATTATTATTATTATGGGGTTTGTCAGGTCTTCACAAGCGTCCACTAATCTCAAACTTCAGCAACCTGCTGAGCCGAGTCATACTAGAGACTAGTGGAGCTAAATACACACGACTGCATCCCAAACCCTGGCGATATGTAGACGCGGAAATTACGCCAGATCCAGTGCCCGCACAATGCAGAGTTACCCGAGCAGCACTGCTTTCTGCATCCCGCAAATCAAAGAGGTGGCAGAAGATCTGCAGACGGGAATGGACTCGATTTCCCTTCGATAGGAGGCTTTCATACCACCCAAAACACCAACTATCAGGACTACAAGCTTATTATTATTATTATTTATTATCCAAATCATACATTATATACATAATACACATTAATGTTATCAATGAACAGTAATAATTAGTGATTTGTATGAGGTTTAGAAAAACAATAATATAGCCTCCATAATTATGTTATTTAAAAAATTGAGAATAAGCACATACACATACTTGATAAATTGGGCAACCGCCACGAAGAACCCAAAAAGGTTTGTTTGTGGCTATATTATTTATTAGTTGTATATGTAAAAAACGAGGGTGAAAGTTAACTAAACGAGTCGTAGTGACAAAAAAGGATCTTTTATGGAATATTGAATGGAAGAATGTTGTGGTATTTTGAGCAATCTTTTAATTATTAGTTTTTATATTATACTAATTTTATCAATATTCCGTTCAAACATTAGAGTGCAATATTTCTCTTATGGGAAATGGAAGTGATGTTGCCAAATGTTGTAAATGTGTCAAATATGTCAATGAACCCACAATATTATTTGGAATTTTATGTTCTTTTTGGTATGTCACTGAAATTAAATGCATCTCTGAACTAAAATTAATAACCATTTGTAAAATACCGCGTCTTCACTGATTAAGATGAAGGAAAATGATAGCGTTATTGGTAAAACCCGTTAGAGGGTATGAAAAAGAACTACTCTATTTGCTCTGTACTGCATTCTAATGTTTAAATGGACTATTTGACAATCACTAACAACTAACACTTCTGTGATAAGTACATTTGACCCGTCCAGACGAAAAATGGTTTCGGAACAAGTTTATTGCTGTACTAATGTCTATTTGAATTATCTAAACATTTTTTGTCTTAAAATATATAATTTGTAATTTAATATACATTAGTAGGTAATGCGACACCTTGGACAGACAGTGCACGACCCCTAGTTCCAGATATCGCCAATCTATAAACTAGGAGGCGCGTACTGTCTGTCTGTCCAAGGTGCCTCATCCCTACTAACATTTCTCTTCATTTAGACACGGTTTTACGGACATTTACTGAACAATCCTTCACTCCGAGGCGTACTGTAACTACGCGCAGACATATAAACGATATCTTGATACAATCTTTAGGATTTATTATTCATCAAAAATGAATGGTTTCTCTCCAGATTATTTTTGCTTTTGTCAACCCAGATTTTTCATTGCCTTAAATGTTTTATTGCAATGTTCACACTCTAACAGTTATTCTAGAGATTGTGTTTGTGTGCGACTAATGAACACTGTTAAATCTAAAAATGATCTCTTACACCTTAATACCTATCACATTTGAATGGGGCTTCTCTCCAGATTTAATATGTCTTATCACATTAGAAACGTCTTGATTGTGAAAATGCTTTATCACACTGATCACATTTCTATGATTTCCCGTCAGAATGTATTTGACTATGTACAATGAGCTTTGATGACCGTGAAAATGTTTTATCACACTGATCACATTTATATGGTCTCTCTCCAGAATCTATTCGTTTGTGTTGTGTAAGATTTGTTGACTGTGAAAATGCTTTATCACACTGATCACATTTAAATGGTTTCTCTCCAGAATGTACGCGTTTGTGTACAATGAGATATGATGATCGTGCAAATGCTTTATCACACTGATCACATTTATATGGTCTCTCTCCAGAATGTACACGTTTGTGAGAAAGAAGGATTGATAGCATTGAAAATGCTTTATCACACTGATCACATTTAAATGGTTTCTCTCCAGAATGTATGCGTTTGTGTACAATGAGATCTGATGATCGTGCAAATGCTTTATCACACTGATCACATTTAAACGGTTTCTCTCCAGAATGTATGCGTTTGTGTACAATGAGATGTGATGATCCTGCAAATGCTTTATCACACTGATCGCATTTAAATGGTTTCTCTCCAGAATGTATGCGTTTGTGTACAATGAAATATGATGAATGTGCAAATGCTTTATCACACTGATCACATTTATATGGTCTCTCTCCAGAATCTATTCGTTTGTGTTGCGTAAGATTTGTTGACTGTGAACATGCTTTATCACACTGATCACATTTAAATGGTCTCTCTCCAGAATGTATTCGTGTGTGTTCAGTAAGATATGATGATCGTGCAAATACTTAATCACACTGATCACATTTCTATGATTTCCCGTCAGAATGTATTTGACTATGTATGTATGCGTTTGTGTACAATGAGATTTGATGACCGTGAAAATGTTTTATCACACTGATCACATTTAAATGGTTTCTCTCCAGAATGTATGCGTTTGTGTACAATGAGATAAGATGATTGTGCAAATGCTTTATCACACTGATCACATTTAAATGGTTTCTCTCCAGAATGTACGCGTTTGTGTACAATGAGATGTGATGATCGTGCAAATGCTTTATCACACTGATCACATTTATATGGTCTCTCTCCAGAATGTACACGTTTGTGAGAAAGAAGGATTGATAGCATTGAAAATGCTTTATCACACTGATCACATTTAAATGGTTTCCCTCCAGAATGTATGCGTTTGTGTACATTGAGATCTGATGATCGTGCAAATGCTTTATCACACTGATCACATTTAAATGGATTATCACCAGAATGTAATGGTTTGTGTCTTTTGAGACTTGATGTCCGTGAAAATGCTTTATCACACTGATCACATTTAAATGGTTTCTCTCCAGAATGTATGCGTTTGTGTACAATGAGATGTGATGATTCTGCAAATGCTTTATCACACTGATCGCATTTAAATGGTTTCTCTCCAGAATGTATGCGTTTGTGTACAATGAAATATGATGAATGTGCAAATGCTTTATCACACTGATCACATTTATATGGTCTCTCTCCAGAATGTATTCGTATGTGTTCAGTAAGATATGATGATTGTGCAAATGCTTTATCACACTGATCACATTTAAATGGTTTCTTTCCAGAATGTAAGCGTTTGTGTACAATGAGATATGATGATCGTGCAAATGCTTTATCACAGTAATCACATTTAAATGGTTTCTTTCCAGAATGTACACGTTTGTGAGAAAGAAGGTTTGATAACATTGAAAATGATTTATCACACTGATCACATTTAAATGATCTCTCTCCAGAATGTATTCGTATGTGTTCAGTAAGATATGATGATCGTGCAAATGCTTTATCACACTGATCACATTTAAATGGTCTCTCTCCAGAATGTATTCGTATGTGTTCAGTAAGATATGATGATCGTGCAAATGCTGTATCACACTGATCACATTTATATGGTCTCTCTCCAGAATGTATTCGTTTGTGTCGCGTAAGGTTTGTTGACTGTGAAAATGCTTTATCACACTGATCACATTTAAATGGTTTCTCTCCAGAATGTACACGTTTGTGAGAAAGAAGGTTTGATAACATTGAAAATGCTTTATAACACTGATCACATTTAAATGGTTTCTCTCCAGAATGTATGCGTTTGTGTACAATGAGATCTGATGATCGTGCAAGTGCTTTATCACAGTGATCATATTTAGATGGTCTGTCTCCAGAATGTATACGTTTGTGTCTAATTAGTTGTGATGAATATGAAAAAGCTTTATCACACTGATCGCATTTCAACTCTGAAGACGTGCCTCCAAAATGTACTCGCTTGTTTTTAATGAGATGTGATGACCTTGTTGTCGTGGGTTTTTTATACTTGTTAATGGCAAATGACTCGCAACTCTCATCTGATTCACGGGAAGATGTTCCACCCCTAGCTGTAAACAAATTTGCATTGATTACTGAGACAAAATTTCTGAAATAAATAAAATTTATTTCTGGGATATAACATTTAAATCAAAAATTATTTAGTTGATGGCATGGTAGATACGAAACCAGAATGGTTTCGTATTAATTTTATATCAAAAGTTCAAGAGAGAAAAGTTTTGCAAAATTAAATTCTCTATACTATATTAGAGCGTAAACTTCGGCCAGATCCCGTGGTCATATAAACTGACGCTAGCTCTGCAAGTCGGTTGGATTCAGGCGCGTTGTGGGAGCGGTAAGTTCAGAAATAAAATTACATTATTATTTAAAATAAAGTTATTCAATTAGTTATAAATATTCAAATTATTTGAATAGAAAAACTAATCAATTTTAAGATAAACAGCTTCAGAGATTAGTTGAGTTTTATCGTATTTTCTTTTAGTTAAATGTTGAAAGATATGGGTAGAATTAGGGTGGTATATTATATGATTTGTTTAAAATATTGTTATTGTTTATCTCAAATAACATGGGCAAATGTTTATACAGATGTTGATAGGCGACTATATATTTTCAGTGATATGGACTTCGTAGGTAATTAGAGTCAAAATTATTTATTTGGAGTTATGAATTATTGGGAATAGAAATATGAGTCTTCAAGATAAGTTAAAAGGTTCTTGTTGTTAATTGGAGAGCTGATTATTTTTACAACGACAAAAAACGGAGTTCAGAGATCAAATTATTAGTTTAAGAAAAGGGCTGGAAAAATCTTGTGAGAGAAAGGGGAGTCGCGAGTTAACCATCACCGGAGTCGGACGAACCTCCCAAGCATTTTGGTAGAGAAATCCGGTAGTGTGTAGCGAACCAAAAGTAAGAAATGTTGAGGACAGACTTAATAAAATAAACGAACTTCGTTAACGGGTTAAACACTATGCGTGTTGTGAGGTGTTTAGCGGCTTGTGAGGTGATAACGGTGATTGCGAGGTTTATGTATCTCTCGAGAAGTATCTCTCATGGGATTTTGTAGCCAGCATTAAAATATAAGATCTAGTGTAATTAATAACTTTCAGTCTTTAACTAAACATTAAACGTAGATTAGGTAAAAATCAGACTTTAATTCAAAAACCCTTATTCCTGCCCTAAAGAATCTAAGCAATCGACCGGCGGACTATTTAGGGTTTCAGACTTGATACCGCTCGCAAATCTGAGAATCCACTATGTGGAGGGCCTTTCAAAGTAAGTACCATGAAGTACAATGAAATTACTTAAATTCATTAAGCCAACCTGGACGTTTCGACCAATCCTAGAAATGCCCCCACAGAGTGAAATAAATACAAGCTAGGGAGAATTCACTATTAGTCACCTATCGCCATAAACATGAAGCACTGAAGAATGTGAAAATCATTTGAAATTATTTGTTTTACAAAATCATTAAAAATTATAGATGTAGCGATGCAAGACAATTAATTATTTTTGAAATGAAATTCAAACAATTTAAAAAGATCATAATACATTATTTACTATTAACATAGTCTAATATATTTGTAAACAAATGTTAAATTCACAATGACATCCGATGATCATTCGGTTCAGAATATTTTGCAGCGGAAAATACAATAATGCATCTACATTTATAAAACTATTACCCGTTTTTCGCAAGGGATAAGTTCAATTAAGTGCACAAACCTGTACATTCACTGATTTTCAGTGTATCCTCGTAAACTCCGGTCGAGAATAAATTCAAGGTCAGCGATTTAGTCCTATAGGAACGGTGGATAAAGAATTTTTACACTGAAGACTTTTGAAGAGAGCGAAAAAAAATGTTTTTTGTTACTCGACTTAATTTTTTTTTTTTTTGAAGAGGCGGTGAAGAAAGAGATTTTTCTCCTTTTTTTGTTACTCGACTTTCGAAATTTTGGAGAGACGGAGAAAAAGAAAAAAGGTTTTTTTTAAAGTACCCCACTTAATAAACAAAGAATTTTTGAGGAGACGTTGAAATTTTTTTTATTATTAGTTGTTTGTGGACTTGGAAAGTATTCGGAAAGAAACATGGACAAGGTTATTAAATCCCGCCCAATCTCGAGAACTAGAACCTGTTCACGATATTTGGGGGAAGTGGATTGGGGGTAGGAAACCCGAAAAAAGTAAAGAAACTGGAGCTAAAAAGACAGAAAAGTTTCTGACCCCCCTCACATCCGCTCCAGGGCGGGGCAAGAGGAACAGGGAGGATACCCCCGAGATCGACTCTGGAGCAATCAAAACCTTTATAGATCCGCGGACGATCTGTTTAAGCTTACACAAGTTTATGTCCACACTAAGGTGGAGACTAAGAACGCTGTTAAAGCTCCAAGAAATTATTGTATTGTACGAGAGGAACGGGGCCAAATTGACCGCCGAATCGAACGCCAGGCTCAATTCAAGAGTAGTCAACAAAGAATCGAGGTCAGTAAGCACCTAGACCGACAAGGAAATGAATCAAGTTCAGAAGAAGGGCATTAAAGTAGGAAAGTCAGTGAGTACCCAAACTGGGAGTGATGACTCAAAGAAAATAGTAGAAGAAGCAATCCAGAGTGCAAGCTCTGAAGACCTAGACAGAGGCATGGAAGAGAACAGGCCTGAGTAATGTTTTAATAGGACGGAGCTATAAACTGTCGACCTCAGGCAGGCGAAGATAAACGGCAGCTATGCAGCCTTGATGGCACCCGAGGAAGCCAGTTCAAACGTAGCGATCCGCAAGTTAGTGGAGGGATCCGTTGGACTCGAGGAACTTCTTCTGAGTAAGGACAAGCAGGCAGACTACCTTATGGAGACCTCAAAAATCTCCACAAGAAAAGATACGAGCGTAATAGCTACAGCCGTTTATGTCCTCCCGTTCGAGCTTACGGAGGAGGTAAGTAACCGAGAGACGTTGCTCTAAACAGGGTTTCAAACAATTCCAGGAGCTAAAGCTGATGACAAAGGACCATTCGATCGAGGCAACCCATCTGATTACCTCTAAAAGATGCGAGATCGAGAAAGTCAGGAAGATCAGTGAGGGGTTATTATTCTCCAGCACAGAAAAGAAGATCGTGATCTTATCTAATAAAGAGACAGGTACCGAGAAGCAGCGCCAAAGACCGAGTGATAGACTTACGGGGAGCTGCTGAAATCTATAAAGGAGAAAGTAGATGTCGAAATGCTGGACATCTCCATATAAAGAAATCGGAAGACAGAGAGTGGCGATGTCCAATAGAGAGTAGAGGAAGGCGAGTCCAAGGCCGAAACCCTGCAGACAGAAATCAAGCAGAAGTTTGAAGACTGACAGGTCTCCCGAGGAAGACAAATGAAGACTACCGTCTTAGTCCATGGGATTGAGGAGACAAAGATAAAATACGGTACCAAGACTGCTGTCATCCAAGGAGTGGGGATGCCTGGCTCGTCGGGTGAAGTGGAGGTTAAGGCGATGAAAGCGGGAAGTTATGGGAAGCTTACCGCAACGGTGGAGTTGCCAAAATCCGCGGCGGCCCAACTAATAGCCAGGAAAGGCCTCAGGGTTGGTTAGGTCAATTGCACAGTGAAGGAGTTAGTGAACGTGACCAGATGCTTCAACTGCTTCAAGTATGGACACAAGGTTAGGGACTGCAATTGGGCATATCTGCATTGGTCTAAGCAGGTACGATCCTCACGTGGTGTATATTTCACCGAATATACCCATAGAAGAATATCAGCGTAGAGTAGACACCATCATGAATATGGTCAGGACCAATGGCAGGGAGGCCGTGATTGCAGGAGACATCAACGCCAGATCACCGATGTGGGGCTTCCCAGTAGTCGACGCATATGTTGAAGTCTGGACGGAGAGGACAGTCGCACTAGACATTGTGGCGTACAACTGTGGAGACCTCCCAACGTTCGCCAGAGGAAGAAGTATCGTCGCCGCAAAGACGACGCACTGGCGAGAGCTCCTATTCACAGTGGAAGCAAACGTATGGGGTACGGCATATCAAGTGGTAGTGAAGGGCCTAACGAGAATTGAGCCCATCGAACTCCCTGAGACCAGAAAGCTAGAGATTCTAGGCTACCTGTTCCTGCAGAGGAGCGAAGAACAGCCTAGCATCCTTATAGTAAGGAAAGCAGCAGTACCCTTTGCTGTTGAAGAGCTCAAGAGCAGGAAGACGAAGAAAGCTCCTGGTCCAGACGGGCTACCGATTGAAGTCATTAAGATACTAATTAATTAATTAAGGCTCTGAATCTATAACGAGCTGCTGCTCAAGCATAAATTTCCAGAGGAATGGAAGTCAGCATCTGCCATCCTCATCAAGAAGGAAAGAACCGCGACGAACCTGGGTCATATCGAACCATCTGTCTGCTCAATAAAATGTCGAAGGTCTACGAAGTCTTATTTCAAAAGAGGTTAGAAGGTGAAATTGAAGGAAGGGGTCTGCTGAGCGACATGTAATTTGGATTCCCCCCAGAACCGTTTTGCCAAGTGGCATGTCCTCATCAGTCTGGATGTCAGGAATGCATTCAACACGGCAAGCTGGGCTCTGATCCTAGAAGAGCTCAACAGACTAAACATCTTGACCTACCTCCAGGCAATAATGGCGGATGCACATGCTTGCATGAGCGTCGGCCAGCGTAGGCTAGCGCGAGTAGAATTCTGAGGGGGTGATACAGGGAAACCCGTTGAGTCCTCTATTCTTCAACCTTGCGGTCGACTAGCTAACATTTAGCTCAACCCGCAGGGGTCAAAGTGGTACAAATGCACCAGGAAAGCGCGTCGCATACATCGCGCTTCAGCGACTATTGGCCGCCGCAGTGCTGCTGGAGGACCAAGAGCTATAGCTGGCTACATCCCTAGAAACAAGGGCACAGTTATCCAGGGCCAAAGGATGGAGCTGAATCCAACTAATTGCGTGTCCGTAGCGGCGGCTACCGCAAGGGGCTAATCCATGTCCCACACCAGCTCCACCTATACCTTTGGGCGTAGTAAGTTGGAAACTGTGAAGGACACCAGGTACCTTTGACATCAGTTCACGGCAGCCGGAACGGCCATGTTAACATTGCACTACTTGTGAAGCTGGTTAACAGAACTCATGCGTGCGTCCCTGAAACGCGACCGGATACTTCCACACACTCGGAACATATCCCTGGCCTCGACTGTACTATGGTTTTCAATTCCCTGTCTCTACGGTGAACGCCTCTTTCCGAGGGGGGATACACTGGACAGAAAGATGCCCAGAAGAACCTGCATCAGATCTGTGGATGTCTGGAAAGTTTAGTTAGGCCGATACTAGCCTATCCGCTGAGAAGTAAGTCGCACAGGATAGTTCTTCTGCGGACTTAGAGGCTAACATGGTCTTTAGTCGGTAGGCCTTTGGGAGAATCAGGCACTACCAGCGTACTGGTGCTTATAAAAAATTTCCCATGTATTAAAAAAAAAGTTCAGTTAAGTTGGTTAGAAATTATACTTTGTGCATGTATTAAATTTGGTGTTATGCGTATTATGTGTTAAATGTGATTTTTGACTAACCTGTATCATGTTCGTCTGCACTCTCTACATAGTCATTGTCATTTTCATAACCAGATTTTCCATTTTCCTTATATTCACTGTCATCTGTATACTCAACATTGATGTCAACCTTCTCAGCGATAATATTAGTGCTGTAGTTATACTGGGACATATCGTCAGTAGATGATATGATATATGAATTACGAGTATCACGGCTCTCTAAAACATAAATACTCGTAGTTATTATTATCGATATACCTGAATTGATGGACGTAATAATAACAACATGGAGCTTAGGTATCATAGCTACAGGGTGGACAAATAACTTCAATACAAAACAGTAAATATTTTTATATAAATACTTTATTTGAATGTTGTAATTATTTATGGCATAAATATGTCAACCAAATTCACTATTTCTGCTGCCAAATAAATACGGGTTCTTTCAAGGGCATTTCTCATAACCTTTATACAAATTTCAAGCTATTTTTCAACTATTGCTACTCGAAGATTGTTCATAACTTGTTCAATTGATGGCTTGTTAGCACAGACAATGCCCACAGATTAAGTATGGATGAAAACTCGTGCGACTTGTTGGACAATGCATTTACGACGGACATTCAATAATTAAAAAGACAAATTGATGTGGAAAAAAAAACAGTGTATTTTTACAAAATGAGGCTTTTACTACTTCTCAACATAATCCCCAAGAATATTAATACACTTGTCCCAACGATGAACTAGTTTTTTTATACCTGATACAAAGAAATCTTTGTTTTGTTGTTTGAGCCAGTTTCTTTTTTCACAAATTCTTTGACTTCCTCGTTGTCGCTGAACTTCTTTCCAAGTAATGTCTCCTTGAGTGGACCAAACAAATGAAAATCAGAGGGAGCTAAATCTGGACTGTAGGGAGGATGAGGTAGTATCTCCCAACTCATTTTTTCAATGGTTTCTTGGGTCAGCTTGGCGGTATGAGGGCGAGCATTGTCATGGAGCTATATCACTTCTTTTCTTTGAGATCCGCGACGATTTTCTCTCATTGAGTAGGGCACTGTTTATTGCACACTGATCTACCAAATAATCACAAAAGACGACACCTCGGGCATCCCAAAAGACGGCCAACATGACTTTTCCCGCTGATGCTTCCGTTCTGAATTTCTTTCGGACAGGTGAATTGGTGTGCTTCCATTCTATGCTTTGTCTTTTGGACTCTGGTTCAAAATGGTGAACCCAAGTTTCATCACACGTTAAAATCTTGTTTAGAAAAGGGTCACCTTCCTTTTCATAGCGTTCCTTCAAGTCTGTACACATTATAAGTCTTGTTTCCTTGTGTTGTTGCGTTTACTGTTTCGGGACCCACCTTGCACTTGTTTTGCTGTCAATGATAACGTGATGAACTATGCTAACACTTACTGCAGTAATACGTCGGTCTTCACGAATAATTGTCGTCAATGCGGGTTTCAAGCGAAGTAGGTGACACTTCAACTGGCCGGCCAGGACGTTGCTCGTCAGTCACTGAGGTTCGACCATTTTTGAACTGTTCTACCCATTTATAATTATAAATTTCCGCGATTCATACAACTTTCACGATACTGTAAAATCATTCGAGAAAAGATTTTAGCCGTATTTTCAGCTTCATAAAGGAAAAACCAGATCACTGAACATATGTTCAACTAATGTGGAAACTTCAAGCGGATACGCCATCGTTAAATGCAATTTTGAGGTTATAAACAAAACAATTTGTATCCTTCAGGTGTTCTCAGCTCATCCCAGTGATGCCAACCTAAAGTCATGAAAGTACCAAACTCCTCCTACAAACCGTTTTTTTTTTTTCTACACTAATTTGTCTCTTTAATTATTGGAATGTCCGTCGTATTACAGGAACACAACATTTCTCGAAATACTATTTAGCATTGCAATAGTTAACTTATGTTATACAAATTTATATAAATAAATATTTACCTATTCTATTATAGTACAAAATGAAAAGACAACTTTCGTGAGTACCCAGCAAACATTCAACCATCGGCCGAATGCCGGCAAACTGCTTTTTCTGTTGGTAAATTGCTAGCACCAAAAGTTTGTGCAACACCAGTATTAATAATATCCTTCACATTTGTATTTCGCACTCCTCCTATATGAAGTACTTTACCAGCATTTTATAAGCACTCCTTATTTTTGTTAATATGTTACCTTTTACTTTTGTTTTCAAAAATTTTTAAGTATCTTTCCTGTTCTTTTTTATTCTAATAAAGTCGATAAATTATTGTTTTACACAGCTATCGTCTCTTCTTCACTCATACTTTTTACTTAAAACCATACTTTTTTTAAATGTTTTATTTAAATAACGCGCCAAGTGTAGTTCATGTGACTCATATGATTTGTGTGGTGTTGCCGCGTTTATTTATGTAAACGGTTTGTAAAGAATATAAAATCAGAAGAATTATAAGTGTTATAGAACGTAATATGGAATATAAAACCGATGCGATATTGTCAACTTTATTAGTTAAATAAATTTATTCAACGATGGTGAAAATGGTCAAATGAGTATTTATTTTGCACCTAACCATTAATTTATTTTAATACTGGGTAAGTACACATATGTTACATTTGAAATAGTAGAGAGTGGGTATAATATAAACACTGGTCCGACAGAAATAAATCCTACAACTAATGTGATTATTTTGCACTTAACTGCTGCTGGGCCGGTAATTGATACACCAATGGGCCAGCTAACGGCCACGGGGACATCGTGGTACTGGCCCAGTGCGAAATGATAGCACTGGCCCATTACTTTCAATGCCGGGGAGTATGTGCTTCAACAGTACTGGCCCGTATAAAAATGTTTGCTGGGTATCATCAAAATATCGTGGGATTCATAATTACCAAAAATATAAGATGTTGGTGACCATTGGTTGGACACCATAGCTTATTTTCTATGCATTACGTATATTCCGTCTTCCTTCTATCCGTAACATCAGTTACTTAACCAGCTTCACTCGGGTAACATGTCGATGAAAAATTTTATATCTTCACATCTTCCAGTGGTCACAAACATCTTATATTGCTGCTACTTTTGAATCCCACGACATTTGGATGCTACACACCAAACTTGTCTATTCATTTTGTATTATAATAGGAATAGGTACATATTTATTTATACAAGTTCCTTTAATAAATACATTGTTCAACAAACCGTACGAGTTTTATATCATCATATATTTATTGGACATTACATACTCTACATATAATTAAATCTAGATTATAATGGTTTATTTCCTTTATTTTAATAACGGCCATTTTCCAATTTTTATACAGGAGTTACTAAAACTAATGAAAGTATGAACTATTGAACTCGTGTGCATGGACTCAGTAAATGGAAACTGTAAATATCATTATTGGAAACTTACAACTAACAAAATAACATTAAGTTGTTGACTGACCTGTATCTTGTTCAGCTGCACTCTCCTCATATTTACCGTCATCTACACATTCAGGCTTGATGTCGATCTCCTCACTGATGATGATATTAGTGTTGTAGTTATACTGAGACATGTCGTCAGCAGATGATATGATATATGTCTTCCGAGTATCGAGACCCTCTGAAATATCAATACTTACAGTAACAGTTACTCTATGTTTTCAATGTAAACAAGTTTCTCATCCCAATTCCCAAACAATATTTTTAAATTAAATTTATACTAAAATGAATTATTTTAGTACAACAATAATATATTTATTCAGTTCACTAGTAGCTGGGACATGTCTTTAGTAGATGATGTGCCATATATCTCCAATATATCGCTATATTATTTATTAGTTTTTCAACATACCACATTTTCTTACAACCGCATGCTTTCCTTCTTCTATTGAGACCTACACGTTTAATGAACCACTGCGGAAATCATGTGTATATTATTATAAAATATTTTGAGAATATTTTCATTATTATTATTATTTTTATTTTTTTTTTGTAAATGTATGTATATCTTTGTGTCTGTTTTGTAAAAATGTATTTTGTATTTATGTTTTTAAAGGTTAAGTTGGAAGACCAGCATTAGCTGAAACTTCGTCGGAATAAAGTTGTTTATTATTATTATTATTATATTATTATACTCTTAATAAAACAATATGAAATTTTACACTGGGTCAGCGAATATATACAGAGTAGTGACAGTAATCCTATTAATTTACTGTCCATTATGAAGAACACGGATGTTGTCGGCACATATTAAAAAATCAGCTGTGGCCACCACAGAACCGACCGCCATTATAAAGAACTTGCATAAAATACATTCTAACAGCAGAGTAGAAATAACTTCGCCTAATATTTTCTAACAGAGATATTATTTATCATGACCATGGAAACGTATGCAACGTATAAGTATGAAAAAATTGAGACTTGAGAAAAATTTCGAAAAATATTACAAAAATTTTTCGAATTTTATCGTTTAATTTAAAAACGTCTCAAATAAAAATTATTACTTTTTTCGAAATATTTTTCTGTTGCTAAATATTCGCAAAAATATTAAAATCGACACGAATAAACTCCCATTTCTAGTCAACCGATTTTTACCAAAAGTTGATCAACTCGTACCATTGATATCAAAAGCTTAAATATGCAGTTTCATAAAAATCATTTTAGCCGAATTTGCTCTGCACGTGTACACAGACAGACAGATAGACGGACGGACAGACAGACCGACAGACATCATGCTAAACATAGTCAAAACGTTATGTAGGGACCTCAATTCGTGAAGATCCATCGATATCTCGAAATGTCAAAATCGGTATGATCACAATACCTCCCTTATATATGTTGGCGGTCGGTAAAAACTGCCACCATTTCAAAAGTATCATATGATATTAAGAAAAATAATGACATAAGTACACATACAACAATTTATACTTGTTTAAACATAAAACATACTATACAAGGAGAGAATTTACAGATCTTTTAAATGGCTGAAGGTTGGTTGAAAATATATAAGGAGAGTGATCCTGACGAGACAAGTTATTTAATGAAAAAGAAATAAGATTAATAGGAGAATTAGATGCAGAATTGGTTAAATTAAAATTGATTGTTAAAAGTTCATTGGTGCGCGTGTTGTATGTTGGAATTCGGAATAAAAAAAAAAGATACTAATTCTGGACTGTCTATCATATTATTATTAATAATAATAATAACATTTATTGAAAAATATCTGGAGGATAATACGTTTTTACAATTAAAATTAAATCGTACAGAAAGAGAAAAGAGACAGTTTTAACAAAATTGTGCATTATTTTTACATTTTTTTTTTTTACACCAAAATTAGATATCTTAAGGTTAATACATTTTAACAGTAATTAAATGAAACAGAAGAGTTTTACAAAAAGTACGATTAGTTTTATATTTTTAATACAGTAACTTAAGCAAATAATATTGATACAGTATTGAGATTTGAATTGAGTAAAATAAACTATGATTAAGTAATAGAATAATAGTAATTGTAAATATTATATTTAATTTTTTTTAAATTATTTCAAATATTTTTAACAATTAACCAACCGAAAGTGTCAAGCATTAGGCGAATGGGAGTTAATCTACCACACCTCAAAATTACTCTCATGCCTCTATTTTGAAGTTTTTGGTGAGCCTGTATACTCGTATTGTCAAAAAGAAATGAAATAGTAGCACGATAATCATAATGTGGTTGTATGATTGATTTATAAGTTATGGACTTAGCCCAACATGTAAGATGTTTGGAAACGCGAGAAAAGAAATACAATTTTTTTGAGATTTTTAGATGCATGTCATTTCATTTTTTTATGCATGTATTGAAAATAACTCTTGAAAAATAAGCAACAGTCTAATATGAGTCCTAAGTATTTAATTTCATTAACAAATTCTATAATTTCCCATTCATTGTTAGTTTAAAATTTTGTATATCTATATTAAAAAATTACCAGTTATTATCATTGCTTTTGTTTTATTAACATTAACTTTCAATTTATTAGTAATTAAATATGTTTCAATTTTTTTTTTAAGCTCTTCTGGACAAAATCACACAGTGTTACTGAGGTAATATCATTCAAATACATAATAAATATCAAGGGAGCCGAAACACTTTCTTGAGCACATCCGTAATTGTTGGGTTTGGTAGATGAAAATACATTATTAATTTTAGTTTTTTGTGATCTATTTGATAAATAATCGCTTAGCCAAGCTAATACTATTTCGTCTATTCCATACATTCTTAACTTTTTTAAAAGTCTGGCTCTATCGATTGTCTCAAACACTCGTTTCAAATCCAAAAACACGGCAATTATAAACATATTCTTGTCTAGTGATTCTTTCCATTCTGTGATAGTTAGTTGTAGTGAAGTTGCACATGAATACCCAGGTCTAAATCCTGATTGATTTCTGAAGATAAGTTTATTATCATTAAAATATTTGATAAGTTGATTATATGGCGCAGTTTCCAAAATTTTACTCATACAAGGCAAAGTATTTATTGGTCTATATTCGCTTGCTTTGTTAGTATTAGTAATTTTAGGTATAGGTATCACAGTAGTAGTTTTAAGTTCTTCTGGCAATTTATCTGTTTCTAAGGAAGTGTAACTTGTGTTTCATTAATATGAAGTGTAATATAACATGACCGGCTACTTGAAAAATACTTTTAACTACTTTACTATTTAGTATGTCATGTTAATTGTATTTATTATTGAGTTTACTAATAATTTCATTTAATTCCTTCATATTTACTTTTTTGAATAAATTTAAGCTACACGTTACCTTAAAATTTTTCAAATATTCAGTGACATCTACATTAGAATTAGGAATGCTATTAACAATTTCTTCAATACTCGTTATAAAGTAGTTATTAAAATACTCTGCTTTGTTTTTTTGATTATTGAATATTTTATACAACTGATTTAAGTCCAATAATATTCTTCTACTTTCTAAATTGAAATCGAGAAATTTATATTGTATATAATTTACAAACCTATTTAGAATTGTTTCAATGCACTTTATGTACATATAGTATTGTGGGGACCAACATACAGTCGCAAATTCTAATCGACTTCTAACAATTGTGAAGTACAATGTTACTAATGTTTTAAGAATCTTGAAATCTCTTCCGGGTCTAATTATAAATCCTAACATTTTATATGGTACACGGATTATGTTATTGATGTGAGTATTATATATTAATTTGGAATTTAAAGTGACTCCAAGGTCTTTAACTAATGAGAAATTACCAATTTAAAACACCTGTCAATTCAAACAATTTCGCTTTCAAATAAACGAAATTTTAAAGTATTTTTTAATACTAAGTTTTAGTTTTTTTGCAATCCTATATTCATAAAATCTATCGAAGTCTTCTTCTATTACATTGAAACCTTCAGTAGTTAAATATTAACTTATTACATAAGCATCAATAAAGACCTACTGACTCTACTGACCAGTGTTTCCGACAGTTGCCCTCTCTAGTGTATTTTCTTCACATCCACTCGTGTCCGGTTCAGACTTCATGGTAATATTTCCCGTGTTCGTGTTATCATGATATACATCTGGAGCTCCAACTGTAATATTAAAAATAGAAATTATTTTAATTACAATCGGTTTTTTCTCAATATTTTTATTATGTAAAGATATAAAATGTACATATGGTTGAATTCAAAAAATTAAACAAAAATTACACTATCGAATGGATCTAAAAAATATGTATAACCTGATTTTAAAAAATATAACTTTGTGTCCCAGTTTGAGAAACACTGCTTTAAAATATATATTTTTTTTAAGCTATAATTTCCTTTCCTATAAGGAGATATCCCCCTTAAGTTTTTATTTACTATTTTTTTATATCTCTAATAATAAACAAAACAATGTCGTTTCCGTAATATACCCTGTACACACATTACAAATTTGCGTTAATATTTCTTGTAACACAAGTAAATTTTATAAATTTAAATTTAATAAAAATAGATTTAGAACAACGGCGAGAAAATATACCAAACATCTGGATTGAATTCAAGGAAGATCTTGCTCCAGGACACCATCTACCATACAAGACATGAAAATCTATTAATTGGATGAAAACTGGTGTTTCCAGATGCAAAACTAATCTAAGAAATGGGGCATACAGCGAGAGGAGGATGTGTTGTGCGAGTGTGGACAGGTACAGGACAATGTTCATATGCTCATCTGTCCAAACATGGATGATCCTTGTAATATGGAGGATCTAATTTCTGCTGACTGTCAAGCAATAAATACCGAAACATATAGGGGAAACTTTTTAAGATCGCAGCGCCGTATGCGGCAAAGCTGGAACACTCGAAAGCCACATTAAACTGTTATTCGTGTATTTGTTTACGTGGTGAAAATGAACACGAGTTATATTTTTCCTGTTTTCCGAGCTTATTTTAATTTAAAGGTAATCTACGATTTACAAGATATGTAATAATATACTATTCTAAAGAAATTTCAAGGATATTTTTAGTTTTTCATTGTATTTTTAATTCTTTTTGACTGTCTGTCAATATAATAACAACTAAAATATGGTAAATATATTAGTAAAAATTAATATCTCTGCCTGAAAAAGTAGAAGGGCCTTTTAATATATCAACTGATGATTTAGGAAAATTTTGGGTGCGATAAATGCTTTTTTTCAGTCTTTTTTTGGACGTAAAAAATCACTTTCCATAAAATGCAACGGGCAAACATGCCTGCATGGGTTTGGATTTTTGCCCATTTTTAGTTTTTGAGTCCATAAAAACCTACGATCCACTTTCTCTCTGCCTCCAAACGTCGTTTCAATTGATATTTTTTTCAATTTAGGTAAATTATGGAATGTTGAAGAAGGATTCTTCATTATTCACGATTTACATTGCGGCACACAACAAAATTGATTGTTTTTTTTTTCCATGATACACAAAAATAAAACACAAACAACAAAAAAACACGTATTTCTCCATTGAACAAAACAAAACAATGTGGCTTTCGTATCTTTCACAAATTGCCACCAGATGTCAGGGCGCTTAGGAAGTTTCCCCTATTGACAAAATGTATCGTGACGTCCCGGACACGAAAAGTAAGTATCTACAATCTTATATGCAGACACCTTTATTTTGGACGTTTGCCATTGCTGATAGTACTAGGCTAGAATAGTACAATATAATGAGTATTAGTATCAAAAAGATATAATACTTCAAGAGTAATAATAAAATTCGGACGTTTCGGAAACTGCTCAACAATCTGTTTCCGTCTTCAGCGATCACGAGAAGTGATAAACATTTCAGTTTTCTTCGAGTTTTTATACCTAGTATTGTAAGAGTGGGAGCAGGTTATAGGTGCGTTGCTATTGGTTGGGTGGTTGGGATCAGGTATGGGTAGGGACGCGACTACCTGCTGAGTATTAACGACCGGATTAAGGTTGTTTGTCACATTATTGTGTGGTAATGAGTTGTTTGTTACTGGATTAGTGACTTGAGGATTAACAGGATTGTTTTGAATAATGGAAAGCCAGAGTTGAGGAAATTCTATGCTGGCTTGGCTGACAGCATCTCCAGAGTTTTCGATCAAAGCAGACTCTTTCAATTTTCTCTTGAACTTGTTTTCCTCATACATTAAGGGTTTAGCATCTTTCCATTGGAAATGGTGTTCATTTTCCCAAGCATGTTCAGCCAGTTTGGAACTGTAAATTTCGCCCTGTTGAACTTTCTTCTTATGCTCGTTTACCCTAACATGTAGAGGTCTGCAAGTCTCGCCAATATATTGTTTCCCGCACTGGCAGGGAATAGAGTAGACACAGTTTTTGTTTAGGACAGATTTGGGTTTTGTACACGATAGGATAGATCTTAAAGTCGAACTCGATTTGAAGGCTACTTGGATATTATGCTTCTTTAGTATCTTACCAATTTTCTCAGATACTCCTTTATAATAGGGCATAGAGACATATCTCACTTCGTCAGTTCTAGGTGTGTCATTTTTCTTATGATTGATAGCATCAGTAATAATTTTATGACTGTAGCCATTATCCTGTAAGGTGGAACGGATGTTCTTCAATTCAACTTTAAGAAGCTTTTTAGAAGAACAAATTACTTTGGCTCTATTAACTAGACTCAGTGCAACAGCTCTCATAGTGCTATTATGGTGGAATGAGTTGAAATTAAGATATAGACCTGTATGTGTTGGTTTTCTGTAGACCGTGGTTGCTAGAACCCCCTTGCCATTTCTGATTATCAATACATCTAGGAAAGGCAGTTGATTGCTAACTTCCAGTTCAACAGTAAACTTCATGTTAGTGTGTACTGAATTTAGGTATTGATGGAATTCGTGGAGTTTATCTTTACCATGTGGCCATATAACAAAAGTATCATCGACGTATCTTAACCATTTATTCGGTTTGTACTTGGCTTCTTTTAAAGCTTTCGCTTCAAAATGTTCCATGTATATATTAGCAATAATAGGTGACAGTGGAGAACCCATAGCCATGCCATCCTTTTGTTGGTAATAATCGGTTTCCAGTTGAAAATAGGTAGTTTTCACACAAAGTGTTAATAACTCCATAATGCAGTCAACTGAATGATGTGTTCGAGTAGATAACGTCTGATCGCACTCTAGCCTTTCTCTAATAACTACTAGAGCTTCATCTACAGGCACATTAGTAAATAGACTCTCAACGTCAAAGCTTACCAGAATCTCATTACGTTTTAATTCTAAATTCTTTATAACACTAACAAAATGCTCCGAGTTTTTTACAAAGCTCTCACTCTTGCCGGCTAGAGGTGTTATTATTGACACCAGGTATTTAGCTAAAGTATAGCATGGTGAGCCAATGGAGCTGACAATAGGCCTCAAGGGGACGTTTTCCTTGTGTACCTTAGGTAAGCCATAGATATGAGGAGCTTTGCTATAATGCGGAGTTAATTTAGATCTCATTTCATCAGTAAATTCACTTTTGAACCTCCTAAGTGTAGTGTATACCTTAGTTTCCACCGACTTAGTAGGGTCTTTCTTAAGTTTCTCATATTTGTCATCCGTAATATTCGACAAAAGTTTTTGCTTATAGTCATCGGTGTTTAATATGACTGTAGCATTGCCTTTGTCTGCTGGTAGAATCTTAATGTCCACATCTTTTCTGAGTTCTGCGATAGCCTTATACTCAGCTTTAGTGATATTGTTAGTGGGAGCCTTAGATCGTTCTAGGACGGAACGGACTCGCCAGCGGACCTCTTCCTTTATTACGGGTTCGAGAGTATGACAAGCTTGCTCTACAGATGCTATGATATCTAATTTATTGATGGATTTAGGATTTACAGCAAAGTTTAACCCTTTACGGAGAACTTGCTCTTTTTCAGTTGTTAACTCTTTGCCAGAGAGGTTAACTACCGTTTTCCTAACCTCCACATTACGGGTGCTGTCAATTTTTTGGGTGCAGACAATATTATTATCCTTTATTTTTAAAGCTAATAAATTATTAAGCTTTTTCACATGATGTTGTTTGAGTCGGGCACTCAATCTGTGATATTTGTTTTTTATATTGCAAAGAATTTTGTCTACATCAATTTTTGGAAATTCACTGTAGAATTTCTCCGTCATGTCCTTGATATTGTTACTTATTCTAAGTTTATTGGATCTGTGAAACCAGATCCTGTCCTTAATAATAAGTGTAGAAGCTTTATCTAAAGCTTTGTCTATTTTAAAACTATGAAAATTAGTTTTAAGTCTTAAGCCTTTAGGAATTAAATCTAGGTTCTTACATCTAGTGAGGAACGTAAGATGGTTTTGTTCCTTCGCCAGCTGAATATATAATTTCTCCAGCATTCTGAAATGTTTGTGTGTTCCGGGCCCAAACCGGATATTAATAATATCTTTGAAATTATTTTGCAATGGTCCAATATTAATGCAGACACCTTTATTTTGGACGTTTGCCATTGCTGATAGTACTAGGCTAGAATAGTACAATATAATGAGTATTAGTATCAAAAAGATATAATACTTCAAGAGTAATAATAAAATTCGGACGTTTCGGAAACTGCTCAACAATCTGTTTCCGTCTTCAGCGATCACGAGAAGTGATAAACATTTCAGTAAAGAACGATCTTAGAACGGTCTTAGAACGATCTAAGGCTCCCACTAACAATATCACTAAAGCTGAGTATAAGGCTATCGCAGAACTCAGAAAAGATGTGGACATTAAGATTCTACCAGCAGACAAAGGCAATGCTACAGTCATATTAAACACCGATGACTATAAGCAAAAACTTTTGTCGAATATTACGGATGACAAATATGAGAAACTTAAGAAAGACCCTACTAAGTCGGTGGAAACTAAGGTATACACTACACTTAGGAGGTTCAAAAGTGAATTTACTGATGAAATGAGATCTAAATTAACTCCGCATTATAGCAAAGCTCCTCATATCTATGGCTTACCTAAGGTACACAAGGAAAACGTCCCCTTGAGGCCTATTGTCAGCTCCATTGGCTCACCATGCTATACTTTAGCTAAATACCTGGTGTCAATAATAACACCTCTAGCCGGCAAGAGTGAGAGCTTTGTAAAAAACTCGGAGCATTTTGTTAGTGTTATAAAGAATTTAGAATTAAAACGTAATGAGATTCTGGTAAGCTTTGACGTTGAGAGTCTATTTACTAATGTGCCTGTAGATGAAGCTCTAGTAGTTATTAGAGAAAGGCTAGAGTGCGATCAGACGTTATCTACTCGAACACGTCATTCAGTTGACTGCATTATGGAGTTATTAACACTTTGTGTGAAAACTACCTATTTTCAACTGGAAACCGATTATTACCAACAAAAGGATGGCATGGCTATGGGTTCTCCACTGTCACCTATTATTGCTAATATATACATGGAACATTTTGAAGCGAAAGCTTTAAAAGAAGCCAAGTACAAACCGAATAAATGGTTAAGATACGTCGATGATATTTTTGTTATATGGCCACATGGTAAAGATAAACTCCACGAATTCCATCAATACCTAAATTCAGTACACACTAACATGAAGTTTACTGTTGAACTGGAAGTTAGCAATCAACTGCCTTTCCTAGATGTATTGATAATCAGAAATGGCAAGGGGGTTCTAGCAACCACGGTCTACAGAAAACCAACACATACAGGTCTATATCTTAATTTCAACTCATTCCACCATAATAGCACTATGAGAGCTGTTGCACTGAGTCTAGTTAATAGAGCCAAAGTAATTTGTTCTTCTAAAAAGCTTCTTAAAGTTGAATTGAAGAACATCCGTTCCACCTTACAGGATAATGGCTACAGTCATAAAATTATTACTGATGCTATCAATCATAAGAAAAATGACACACCTAGAACTGACGAAGTGAGATATGTCTCTATGCCCTATTATAAAGGAGTATCTGAGAAAATTGGTAAGATACTAAAGAAGCATAATATCCAAGTAGCCTTCAAATCGAGTTCGACTTTAAGATCTATCCTATCGTGTACAAAACCCAAATCTGTCCTAAACAAAAACTGTGTCTACTCTATTCCCTGCCAGTGCGGGAAACAATATATTGGCGAGACTTGCAGACCTCTACATGTTAGGGTAAACGAGCATAAGAAGAAAGTTCAACAGGGCGAAATTTACAGTTCCAAACTGGCTGAACATGCTTGGGAAAATGAACACCATTTCCAATGGAAAGATGCTAAACCCTTAATGTATGAGGAAAACAAGTTCAAGAGAAAATTGAAAGAGTCTGCTTTGATCGAAAACTCTGGAGATGCTGTCAGCCAAGCCAGCATAGAATTTCCTCAACTCTGGCTTTCCATTATTCAAAACAATCCTGTTAATCCTCAAGTCACTAATCCAGTAACAAACAACTCATTACCACACAATAATGTGACAAACAACCTTAATCCGGTCGTTAATACTCAGCAGGTAGTCGCGTCCCTACCCATACCTGATCCCAACCACCCAACCAATAGCAACGCACCTATAACCTGCTCCCACTCTTACAATACTAGGTATAAAAACTCGAAGAAAACTGAAATGTTTATCACTTCTCGTGATCGCTGAAGACGGAAACAGATTGTTGAGCAGTTTCCGAAACGTCCGAATTTTATTATTACTCTTGAAGTATTATATCTTTTTGATACTAATACTCATTATATTGTACTATTCTAGCCTAGTACTATCAGCAATGGCAAACGTCCAAAATAAAGGTGTCTGCATTAATATTGGACCATTGCAAAATAATTTCAAAGATATTACAATCTTATATGTTATTATTATTATACAATGAAATAAGCAGAAGCCTAAGGCTTGTGTAGCTTCATTATACATAAGACGAAGTACATTAATACATAAGAAAATATAGTTAAAGAAATACATATTACTAATTACAAAATACAAAAAAAAAAAAAAAAAAATAGAAAAACAAGTAGTTAATTTAACACGACAGAATTAAATGAATCTAAATTATTTTTGAAAATATTAATGCTGCTTGCATTGACAACTTGCGAAACTAAACACACGATTGGATAAAAAGTTGGCACGCACATTCATTTTAAAAGTATCACGGCGCAACTTAAATTTGTTACCACGTAGTCTATTGTCATTGTTGAACATAAAAAGATCTGACATAACACAATTAAAATAACCAGATACACAACGGAACATAGTTATTAGGTCGACGCTCTTCCAGAGATGAAATTCCAAGACACTGTAGTCGTTGTTCGTATGGCTTACTTATAAATTGCAAGAGAAATTTGTAAAAATATTTTTGACGAGCTAATAATAGATACACTGTTAAATAAATTAGAAGTAAAGTCTATGGTAGTTATTTGAAATATATCTAAATTATAAAATTAAAATAATTTTCAGATATGGACCTTTTATTTAAAATTCCGTCGGACCAACTTGGGCTCTAAATCCACACCTGTACGACCAAGATATATCATGAACTCTTCTACGCTGAGCCTTAGGTCTCGTCTGCAGTGCGGCAAAGTACGATTCGCTGGTTTGGCCGACTAGCCATTACGTTACCAAGCTCAACGATCATCTGAACGCATGTATGTGCATTATTACAAGCTGCATTAAACCTACGCCCACTTACTGGATTCCGATACTAAGTCCCACACACTGTAGCCCAGATGGTTTAAACTAAAAAACTGAAAAAATTCTAAGTAATGTACGTTTGTGTGAACCGGAATAGTTTAATCAGATTATATTTTCGGAAAATAACGCATTTTTTGTGTTTTTTGCTTAACCATTTAAAATATTTAATTACTTATGTAACGCACTAAACCAGCATGCTTTGATAGTGTAATGGCTAGCGTTCCCGCGTTCTAATTTACAAACTAGGGTTTGATCTGGTCTTGAGACAATTTTTTTAGTTTTTTTTTTGCATTTTTATTTAGTTTAAATTATTTTTTAAAAATTCTAGTTATATTTGGACAAATGTTGCATTTAATTTTTAAAAGCGTAAATTTAATAACTAGTGGAAATTGTTGACATTGAATACACGAAATAAGAGGGACGGAGTTATGACTTAAACCAACCAATGGAAGCCATTGGCGCAATTTTCAGAATCTTATTTTGATACTAATACTCATTATATTGTACTATTCTAGCCTAGTACTATCAGCAATGGCAAACGTCCAAAATAAAGGTGTCTGCATTAATATTGGACCATTGCAAAATAATTTCAAAGATATTACAATCTTATATGTTATTATTATTATACAATGAAATAAGCAGAAGCCTAAGGCTTGTGTAGCTTCATTATACATAAGACGAAGTACATTAATACATAAGAAAATATAGTTAAAGAAATACATATTACTAATTACAAAATACAAAAAAAAAAAAAAAAAAATAGAAAAACAAGTAGTTAATTTAACACGACAGAATTAAATGAATCTAAATTATTTTTGAAAATATTAATGCTGCTTGCATTGACAACTTGCGAAACTAAACACACGATTGGATAAAAAGTTGGCACGCACATTCATTTTAAAAGTATCACGGCGCAACTTAAATTTGTTACCACGTAGTCTATTGTCATTGTTGAACATAAAAAGATCTGACATAACACAATTAAAATAACCAGATACACAACGGAACATAGTTATTAGGTCGACGCTCTTCCAGAGATGAAATTCCAAGACACTGTAGTCGTTGTTCGTATGGCTTACTTATAAATTGCAAGAGAAATTTGTAAAAATATTTTTGACGAGCTAATAATAGATACACTGTTAAATAAATTAGAAGTAAAGTCTATGGTAGTTATTTGAAATATATCTAAATTATAAAATTAAAATAATTTTCAGATATGGACCTTTTATTTAAAATTCCGTCGGACCAACTTGGGCTCTAAATCCACACCTGTACGACCAAGATATATCATGAACTCTTCTACGCTGAGCCTTAGGTCTCGTCTGCAGTGCGGCAAAGTACGATTCGCTGGTTTGGCCGACTAGCCATTACGTTACCAAGCTCAACGATCATCTGAACGCATGTATGTGCATTATTACAAGCTGCATTAAACCTACGCCCACTTACTGGATTCCGATACTAAGTCCCACACACTGTAGCCCAGATGGTTTAAACTAAAAAACTGAAAAAATTCTAAGTAATGTACGTTTGTGTGAACCGGAATAGTTTAATCAGATTATATTTTCGGAAAATAACGCATTTTTTGTGTTTTTTGCTTGACCATTTAAAATATTTAATTACTTATGTAACGCACTAAACCAGCATGCTTTGATAGTGTAATGGCTAGCGTTCCCGCGTTCTAATTTACAAACTAGGGTTTGATCTGGTCTTGAGACAATTTTTTTAGTTTTTTTTTTGCATTTTTATTTAGTTTAAATTATTTTTTAAAAATTCTAGTTATATTTGGACAAATGTTGCATTTAATTTTTAAAAGCGTAAATTTAATAACTAGTGGAAATTGTTGACATTGAATACACGAAATAAGAGGGACGGAGTTATGACTTAAACCAACCAATGGAAGCCATTGGCGCAATTTTCAGAATCTTAATGAACCTTGCTATATAAAGAAAAAAAAAATACTGCACATATTTAGAAACCTGGTATTAGACATTCAAATAAAAATTAACAAAAAAAATATTTTAACATAAAATTTGTTTTGGAGTCCCAAATTATCATCAATCATTTTCTAAATACCTGCGAAACCCTGAAATGTGTGAAAATTCACACTTCACATCAATTTTTTTTTTTAAATAATGCATAGTGTGTGGCCCACACAAAAAGATTGCCAAGCACTGATTTAGATCAGTAGTTCTAAACTTTTATAAGATGACAGCACCTTTATATAAAATATGAAAATTTCCAGGCCCGATACCCTTAATTCTCCATATTATGTCTGCGCGAATTCTAAGAAATTGTACATTAATTGTCCCCAGGCGAGACTTGGCGAGTCACAGAAACTAGGATCAGCTAGTTACAAATATTTATTAATAAACGTTTGCAAATTATAGCAGGCTTTCACTAGCCAGATTCCATCACTAATAAAGACCCATGGCAGCTCATAGAACAATGGGAGATTCGACAAGAAATCGAGAAGCATATATATTTTCTTATATATTATAATGTGAACAAACAAAGTGATATGATACCTGTGTAATCATCGTTTTCTTCCTCTTCCATTTTCACCTTGTAACTGTTTTTGAAGTACTCTTTCCAGGCCTTATTTGTTACACAATGAGTCTCATCACATTTTGGTAATATGTCTGTACTGCTGCACTGTTTTTCAGTTTGCTCACAATTCGTCAACAATTCTTTATGTTCTTTGAAATCTGTCAAGTAAATACTTAACACTCCGCTAGTTTCAGATACAGAACTCAGTTGTGATGTGTAATTTATATATATTTGATTGTTTCGCAAACACTGTTGACGAAATTCATAAAAATTATTCACTTTACTGCGACATTTTGTACATATAACTCCTTGATAGTGCAACACTGTAGATATCTAAAATTAATTAAACCCATTATATGGAGAATTGCCTGGTTTATCCTATCTATAAACGTACTGTTGCTATGTTATATACTGCGTTCATGAAACTTTTATATATATTCTTTATTCCCTAGGCCTTACGGCGTCCAGGGTATTAACTTAGGGTGACCATTTTCTTGGAGAAGGCAATGCGGGACAAACAAAAAAAAGGTCCTCACCTCCAAAATACAAGTAAAGAGCAAAAAAAAAGGTCTTCACCTCCCAAATATAAGTACAGAGCAAAATTCGGCCCTGGGGACACCAAATCAAAATGCGGGACATTCGTCCCGCCATCATGACCATTCGGTCACCCTATATTAACCATTACATTCATGAAACTTTTAACCGGCTTTTATCTTAACTATTTATTATTCATATATACATATTTATTCTGGTATCACAGGACTGTTACAAAAACTTTTTAAAATTATTCATAACACTAAAATGTTACTGAAGTTTTACTTATATTAAGTACTATGCAAAAAATTAGTTGAAAACTTAATTGATCGACTGGTAATGGGGTAAATCGTTCAACTAGAAATATACATAACGAAAATTACATGCAATTTTAACTGGATGTTTCCTGTTGGAAATTTTAGTGGGTTTCAAATATTCTCATCAAAATGGTCCCAGGATATTCATGACATACTCAATGGAAACAAGAAAAGAATGTTCATTTGTTACCCCATAAAAACCCCACCGTGTAAACCGCCCGTGTGCAAACGTTCACAGGGCAATCTCCATTAGAATCGAACCCAAAACACGTAATGTGCAAATTTCCATCAACACTTGTCACCTTCGGACTCGATTCTAGCAGTGTGTGGTCTCATTAATGACCGCACAAGAACCGAATAACACGCGACGGCCCTTTCTACACATCAATAACAAAATCCTTATAAAACAACAAACATTCCATTCCTAACTTAATTTTGATGAGTGCGTCAATAATAATTAAAATAAATGTTCTTACCATTTCCGGAAATAACAATATCAGCCTAAAATAATAGTTTAAATTTTTACAACTGTTGAAAAGTCGTTGTAAATGACTGTCATGTTTCAGACAAATACAACAAATATCTTTTAAAAAATACATTATAACTGCAAATGCCCTACAACGTTATGCGTGTTAAGTTATCCATGGATTTGCCAGCCACTAATCAGCACGGCACGGTATATTACAGCGGACCAAATCAAGTACCGCAGTTGGATAAACTGCTTGCTTTTTACAGATAATGTCAAGTTACTCTTAAAAATGCAACATAATTAAACATAATTAATATTATTTTTGGTAAAATGTTACTGTACGGTCCGCTCTAACTTCATCCAACTCTATCCACTCCATTTACTTGCTGTAAACGACAGCTCACGTGTTTTACCAGTGTTCCTAAAACGTACTGACCGGTCTTGGTATAACTAGGGAATAGTACCTACGCTACTGTGGCATTGTTATGGTAGTGTGAGTTTGTTTCGTCATTCAACTAGATGATGGGTAGCTCGCTTCGCTCGGCTTCTTCTAACCAAACCCTTACTAACATAACCTAACCTAAGATAGTGTTTTGTCAGTAAACTAGAAGATGGGTAGCTCGCTTCGCTCGGCTTCTTCTAACCAAACCCTTACTAACCTAACCTAACCTAAGATAGTGTTTTGTCATTAAACTAGAAGATGACTAACTCGCTCCGCTAGATTTTAGACTTTTACTAACTAAAACTAACCTGATAATCTTGTTTTTAGGTGCATAGTACTTTATTTTCCCCCATATTAGCCCAATTAAAATTGTGTATCATTGTGTATAAATTTATAAACCAGAAACCATTGTTTTAGAACCACTGATAATCCTTGAATTATTTAGTGTCTTGAGCCTGCATGACACTTACGATAGTAGTAGGAGAGGGGAGAGAATTGAATGAAGTTCGAGCGGACCGTAGAGTAACATTCAACCTTATTTTTAATAAACGAATCTGTTTTACCATAATAAACATTTAAAAATATATATTTTTTTTAATTCAATACCACTGGCCAGCAACACGTTTTTGGAAATATTACGGGAAATATAAAATGTGTCACCTTGAATTCTTTACCAATTATGTAGATATAGAATAGAAATCGAACAAGAGTAAAATGAAAAATTTCCCGATATTCAGAGGCGTGCAATAAATTTTTTTTTTCTCAAAACCACTGGCCAGCAACACGTTTTTGGAAATATTACGGGAAATATAAAATGTGTCACCTTGAATTCTTTACCAATTATGTAGATATAGAATAGAAATCGAACAAGAGTAAAATGAAAAATTTCCCGATATTCAGAGGCGTGCAATAAATTTTTTTTTTCTCAAAACCACTGGCCAGCAACACGTTTTTGGAAATATTACGGGAAATATAAAATGTGTCACCTTGAATTCTTTACCAATTATGTAGATACAGAATAGAAATCGAACAAAAGTAAAATGAAAAATTTCCCGATATTCAGAGGCGCGCAATTAATTTTTTTCTTTCAAAACCACTGGCCAGCAACACGTTTTTGGAAATATTACGGGAAATATAAAATGTGTCACCTTGAATTCTTTACCAATTATGTAGATACAGAATAGAAAACGAACAAAAGTCGAATGATAAATTTCCCGATATTCAGAGGCGCGCAATTAATTTTTTTCTTTCAAAACCACTGGCCAGCAACACGTTTTTGGAAATATTACGGGAAATATAAAATGTGTCACCTTGAATTCTTTACCAATTATGTAGATACAGAATAGAAAACGAACAAAAGTCGAATGAAAAATTTCCCGATATTCAGAGGCGCGCAATTAATTTTTTTCTCTCAAAACCACTGGCCAGCCACACGTTTTTGGAAATATTACGGGAAATATAAAATGTGTCACCTTGAATTCTTTACCAATTATGTAGATATAGAATAGAAATCGAACAAAAGTAAAATGAAAAATTTCCCGATATTCAGAGGCGCGCAATTAATTTTTTTCTCTCAAAACCACTGGCCAGCAACACGTTTTTGGAAATATTACGGGAAATATAAAATGTGTCACCTTGAATTCTTTACCAATTATGTAGATACAGAATAGAAATCGAACAAAAGTAAAATGAAAAATTTCCCGATATTCAGAGGCGTGCAATTAATTTTTTTTTCTCAAAACCACTGGCCAGCAACACGTTTTTGGAAATATAACGGCAAATATAAAATGTGTCACCTTGAATTCTTTAAAAATTATGTAGATACAGAATAGAAAACGAACCAAAGTCGAATAAAAAATTTCCCGATAATCAGAGGCGCGCAATTAATTTTTTTCTCTCAAAACCACTGGCCAGCAACACGTTTTTGGAAATATTACGGGAAATATAAAATGTGTCACCTTGAATTCTTTACCAATTATGTAGATACAGAATAGAAATCGAACAAAAGTAAAATGAAAAATTTTCCGATATTCAGAGGCGCGCAATTAATTTTTTTCTTTCAAAACCACTGGCCAGCAACACGTTTTTGGAAATATTACGGGAAATATAAAATGTGTCACCTTGAATTCTTTACCAATTATGTAGATACAGAATAGAAATCGAACAAAAGTAAAATGAAAAATTTCCCGATATTCAGAGGCGTGCAATTAATTTTTTTTTCTCAAAACCACTGGCCAGCAACACGTTTTTGGAAATATTACGGGAAATATAAAATGTGTCACCTTGAATTCTTTACCAATTATGTAGATACAGAATAGAAAACGAACAAAAGTCGAATGAAAAATTTCCCGATATTCAGAGGCGCGCAATTAATTTTTTTCTTTCAAAACCACTGGCCAGCAACACGTTTTTGGAAATATTACTGGAAATATAAAATGTGTCACCTTGAATTCTTTACCAATTATGTAGATACAGAATAGAAATCGAACAAAATTAAAATGAAAAATTTCCCGATATTCAGAGGCGTGCAATTAATTTTTTTTTCTCAAAACCACTGGCCAGCAACACGTTTTTGGAAATATTACGGGAAATATAAAATGTGTCACCTTGAATTCTTTACCAATTATGTAGATACAGAATAGAAATCAAACAAAAGTAAAATAAAAAATTTCCCGATATTCAGAGGCGCGCAATTAATTTTTTTCTTTCAAAACCACTGGCCAGCAACACGTTTTTGGAAATATTACGGGAAATATAAAATGTGTCACCTTGAATTCTTTACCAATTATGTAGATACAGAATAGAAATCGAACAAAAGTGAAATGAAAAATTTCCCGATATTCAGAGGCGCGCAATTAATTTTTTTCTTTCAAAACCACTGGCCAGCAACACGTTTTTGGAAATATTACGGGAAATATAAAATGTGTCACCTTGAATTTTTTACCAATTATGTAGATACAGAATAGAAAACGAAAAAAAGTCGAATGAAAAATTTCCCGATATTCAGAGGCACGCAATTAATTTTTTTCTCTCAAAACCACTGGCCAGCAACACGTTTTTGGAAATATTACGGGAAATATAAAATGTGTCACCTTGAATTCTTTACCAATTATGTAGATACAGAATAGAAATCGAACAAAAGTAAAATGAAAAATTTCCCGATATTCAGAGGCGCGCAATTAATTTTTTTCTTTCAAAACCACTGGCCAGCAACACGTTTTTGGAAATATTACGGGAAATATAAAATGTGTCACCTTGAATTCTTTACCAATTATGTAGATACAGAATAGAAAACGAACAAAAGTTGAATGAAAAATTTCCCGATATTCAGAGGCGCGCAATTAATTTTTTTCTCTCAAAACCACTGGCCAGCAACACGTTTTTGGAAATATTACGGGAAATATAAAATGTGTCACCTTGAATTCTTTACCAATTATGTAGATACAGCATAAAAATCGAACAAAAGTAAAATGAAAAATTTCCCGATATTCAGAGGCGTGCAATTAATTTTTTTCTTTCAAAACCACTGGCCAGCAACACGTTTTTGGAAATATTACGGGAAATATAAAATGTGTCACCTTGAATTCTTTACCAATTATGTAGATATAGAATAGAAATCGAACAAAAGTAAAATGAAAAATTTCCCGATATTCAGAGGCGCGCAATTAATTTTTTTCTCTCAAAACCACTGGCCAGCAACACGTTTTTGGAAATATTACGGGAAATATAAAATGAGTCACCTTGAATTCTTTACCAATTATGTAGATACAGAATAGAAATCGAACAAAAGTAAAATGAAAAATTTCCCGATATTCAGAGGCGCGCAATTAATTTTTTTCTTTCAAAACCACTGGCCAGCAACACGTTTTTGGAAATATTACGGGAAATATAAAATGTGTCACCTTGAATTCTTTACCAATTATGTAGATATAGAATAGAAATCGAACAAGAGTAAAATGAAAAATTTCCCGATATTCAGAGGCGTGCAATTAATTTTTTTTTTCTCAAAACCACTGGCCAGCATCACGTTTTTGGAAATTTTACGGGAAATATAAAATGTGTCACCTTGAATTCTTTACCAATTATGGAGATACAGCATAGAAAACTAACAAAAGTTAAATGAAAAATTTGCCGATAGTCAGAGGCGTGCAATAAATTTTTTTCTTTCAAAACCATTGGCCACCAACACGTTTTTGGCAATATTAGGGGAAATATAAAATGTGTCACCTTGAATTCTTTACCAATTATGTAGATACAGCATAAAAATCGAACAAAAGTTAAATGAAAAATTTCCCGATCGTCAGATGCGTGCAATTAAATTTTTCCCTCAAAACCAAGTTCTTTCCGAAATGGATCGTGTAACCTCGGTTTTTATCGATGTAGACAGTCGACGAAGCCATTTCAACAATTCTTTCGTAAATAGTACTTATCCGTGCCGAGCCGAGCCGTTGTTACTACATATTTACCATATTTAACCTGATTTATTAAACTAAACGATATAACTAGGGTGACCAGATTTCAGTGAAGGAAAACCGGGACACAGGAAAAAAAAGAAGGTCCTCACCTCCCAAATCCGAAGTGAAGAGCAAAAAAAAAAATCCTCCCCTCCCAAATTCCAAGTGAAGAGCAAGAAAAAAGGTCCTCACCTCCCAAATTCAAAGTGAAGAGCAATAAAACAAAAGGTCCTCACCTCTCAGATTCAAAGTGAAAAGCAAAAAGATTCAAAAACCGGGACAATCCAGCGTCCCGAGAAAAGTTTTCGGGACACCGGGACAATTGACCGAAAACCGGGACAATCCCGGAAAACCGGGACGGATGGTCACCCTAGATATAACTGACATTTACGTGCCTGTAGTAACTATCCTTGCCTATTTTATGTCAGGTCATATTTTTAACATTTCACTTATTATCAGTAAATGAAATGTAACCACTACGACCCGGAAAATAGGCACGGATAGGTACTACAGGCATGTAAATCGGTTAGTATGGTAGATATGTAGTAACAACGGCTCGGCACGGATAAGTACTATATACGAAAGAATTGTTGAATTGGCTTCGTCGACTGTCTTCATCGATAAAAACCGAAGATAGACGAATCATTTCGAAAAAACATGGTTTTAAGGGAAAAATTAATTGCGCGTCTCTGAATATCGGGAAATTTTTCATCCAACTTTTGTTCGATTTCTATGCTGTATCTTCATAATTGGTAAAGATTTCAAGGTGACACTTTTTATATTTCCCGTAATATTTCCAAAAACGTGTTGCTGGCCAGTGGTTTTGAAAGAAAAAAAATAATTGCGCGCCTCTGAATATCGGGAAATTTTTCATTCGACTTTTGTTCGTTTTCTATTCTGTATCTACATAATTGGTAAAGAATTCAAGGTGACACATTTTATATTTCCCGTAATAATTCCAAAAACGTGTTGCTGGCCAGTGGTTTTGAAAAAAAAAAAATTAATTGCGCGCCTCTGAATATCGGGAAATTTTTCATTCGACCTTTGTTGGTTTTCTATTCTGTATCTACATAATTGGTAATAAATTCAAGGTGACACATTTTATATTTCCCGTAATATTTGCAAAAACGTGTTGCTGGCCAGTGGTTTTGAGCGAAAAAAATTAATTGCGCTCCTCTGAATATCGGAAAATTTTTCATTGGACTTTTGTTCGTTTTCTATTCTGTATCTTCATAATTGGTAAAGAATTCAAGGTGACACATTTTATATTTCCCGTAATATTTGCAAAAACGTGTTGCTGGCCAGTGGTTTTGAGAGAAAAAAATTAATTGCGCGCCTCTGAATATCGGGAAATTTTTCATTTGACTTTTGTTCGTTTTCTATTCTTTATCTACATAATTGGTAATAAATTCAAGGTGACACATTTTATATTTCCCGTAATATTTGCAAAAACGTGTTGCTGGCCAGTGGTTTTGAGCGAAAAAAATTAATTGCGCTCCTCTGAATATCGGAAAATTTTTCATTGGACTTTTGTTCGTTTTCTATTCTGTATCTTCATAATTGGTAAAGAATTCAAGGTGACACATTTTATATTTCCCGTAATATTTGCAAAAACGTGTTGCTGGCCAGTGGTTTTGAGAGAAAAAAATTAATTGCGCGCCTCTGAATATCGGGAAATTTTTCATTTGACTTTTGTTCGTTTTCTATTCTTTATCTACATAATTGGTAATAAATTCAAGGTGACACATTTTATATTTCCCGTAATATTTGCAAAAACGTGTTGCTGGCCAGTGGTTTTGAGAAAAAAAAATTAATTGCACGCCTCTGAATATCGGGAAATTTTTCATTTTACTTTTGTTCGATTTCTATTCTATATCTACATAATTGGTAATGAATTCAAGGTGACACATTTTATATTTCCCGTAATATTTCCAAAAACGTGTTGCTGGCCAGTGGTTTTGAGCGAAAAAAATTAATTGCGCGCCTCTGAATATCGGGAAATTTTTCATTGGACTTTTATTCGTTTTCTATTCTGTATCTACATAATTGGTAAAGAATTCAAGGTGACACATTTTATATTTCCCGTATTATTTCCAAAAACGTGTTGCTGGCCAGTGGTTTTGAGAGAAAAAAATTAATTGCGCGCCTCTGAATATCGGGAAATTTTTCATTCGACTTTTGTTCGATTTCTATTCTACATCTACATAATTGGTAAAAAATTCTAGGTGACACATTTTATATTTCCCGTAATATTGCTAATAACGTGATGCAGAGCCAAGTGGTTTTGAATTTAAAAAAAAATATATATTTATAAATGTTTATTATGGTAAAACAGATTCGTTTTTTAAAAATAATATTAATTATGTTTAATTATGTTGCATTTTTAAGAGTAACTTGACATTATCTGTAAAAACCATGCAGTTTATCCAACAGCGGTACTTGATTTGGTCCGCTGTATTTACCGTGCCGTGCTGATTAGTGGCTGGCTGGATCCATGGCTAACTTGACATGGCTTACAACAAGGGTGTCAAACTGGTGTTTCGCGGGCCGCATGAGGCCCAATTGTTGTATTTGTGCGGCCCGCAACGACTTCTTATACTATAATAAATTTTTATACTATATGTCTTATACAGTATAAAAATTTATTTTAGCGGAAACACCTCGTGACAGATTCTGTTCGGGCCGCGGCGTCAAGACTTTGGCAAAGGGCGGAAAACCAATAGTCAGGCAGTAACTGTTGCAGTTAGCCAAGGCCATGCGATAGTCGGTAGATCGGTAATTCCCCATGATTCCATATAATATACTCGTAAGCAGAGCTATCAAATAGCACTTTTCTATAGGTGCAACTGCAGTTTACATTACCAATACACTGAACTTAGTTGTTCGATAAAGGAAATATTTTGGCAAAATTTAATTGTTATTTCTTTACTTCCTTCAAATAAATATTCAGAAAAATGGTGGAAAATGAAAAACAGAATGAGTAATAATATAAATACGTATCGTGCGGCCCGCGTGAATTTTATTTGTTAGAAAAATGGCCCGGGGCTGATATGAGTTTGACACCCATGGCTTACAACGTTTTTAATTTTCTAAATCATTGAAATATTTCTGGTTCCTTGGACTTGATTGAATTATATTCAATTTGTGCCAGTCCGTGTTGATTAATAGTATGTTCTTTTGGGCTCAACAGTACAGTGACTATTGGGCTCAACAGCGCTATGAAGTGACGCCAAGAGGATAAAAACTGAACTAGGCGAAACGAGTAATAGTTCATTGTTTACATCTGGTTTACATGTGTTTTCTCGTGTAGTTTGTGTTGCTTTTAAACGTTAGTGATGCAGTTTGTTTGTTATATTAACTTTTGATAGCAATTATTATTCTTTTTTATATTACTTTATGTTATAATGAGTTATTATAACACAAATTGCTGTGTGTTTGGCTGTCACTCTAGAAAAGGAAGTAACAAAAATATTTACCACTATTTTCCAAATGAGAAACAATTTGTGAATTGTTAATAAATTTGATGTTGTGGAAGAGATAATAACAAACTAGTATTTAGTAAACAAATTAAATAAAAAACAAACACTAAATTATAAAAATCCTTCTCGAACATAATTAAATATCTACCCGAGTAATTTTAATGCAGAATTAAGGCAAACAGTCTTAAATTCTGTACGCAGCTTTTCTAATACATTTTCACTGAACCTTCAGTGCCTGCTTTTGTTTTTAATCAATTTATTTAGGCAAGGAGTTTCTAACAGAGGTTGCGATTCATACTATTGTAAGACAGGTTTTTAAAAGTAGACCACAGGCATTTTAAATCTGTGCTAGTTAATATTTCCATACACAATATATTGTTTCTGGAACAAAAAGAAAAACCAACAGAAACCACACAAAAAAAAAGAAAAATCAAATATTACACTCAATCAATGCCCTGATCTTGGCTTCTTTCATTTTGGTTTGTTAACCACCTGGTACAAAATAATAGGACAGCTGAAATGTGTTTGCATGTAGTTCCTGCTTTACAGGTGCAGGACATATTTAAAACTTCAACATCATTACTAAATTTTAATTTCCCAGTGACTTCGTGAGGTGGTGATCTCAAACTACTTGTTTGTAAACATAACCCACATATGTCGACATGCTCATCATTTTTGTCCAAAATTCCGCACAACGTAAGATGTCCGGCGTTTAACAACTCTTCTCCTTCAACTACACACCTAGAAGAAGGTGTTGCACTTAAAAAATTAAAATAATTTAATAAGAATAGCTGTTTATTATTCATTGCAAATCGATGATTTAACATGTAAACAAATATGGTCAACTTTCACATTACTCGTTTCAATCAGCTCTTCATAGCGCTCGTAGCGCCGCCATCGGGCATTGTTGTATCCAATATAAAGACAGTGTGGCCATACAATGGTCTCATTTTCTATTGGTCGAGCTGAAGTCCGCCATATTTCTTCCAACTTTGTTACAGATTATATATGGTTTACATGTGTATTGAGAAGTGACATTACCGTTGGCGGCGCTGTAATTCATGGCAAAATGGCTGAATTGTCTAGTATTCAGCTGTCAATATGCTAACAGGGAACAGATTAATTTAAGCACAGTACATTTTTATTTTATGAAAATGTATCTATCGACGTTCTAACAAAAAATCAACACCAGAACATATGTAATAATTTCAAATAGTACTACAAAAGCGTAGTACAATATTTTACCACCAGACTGCGTATCCGAGCGTGTAAGTTCTCAATAGCTTGCGTTTCAACAGATTTAAGTGATATTTTCAAATAATATACGTATATTTAGACGTTTAATAGGGAAAAATTGCTAAGCGATATGACATCTGGTGGGATTGAAGGAACTACAGAAATAGACATTGTGTCGCGCTTTTTTTTATAAAAAATGTTTGCATAAAAATATAATTGCATAAAAACAAGTATTAATATTGTAGCAAAATTACAAAAACCACCAGTAAACATTTTCCATAAGTAAAATTCACGTTGTTTATATGTAACGAATGTCTATTTTGAAGGTTCCAAGTTTGCCGAAATAGCGCTGCGATCTTAAAATACTTCCCCTATAGTGAATATTGTTGTGTTTGTGATGAGTAATGAGTAATGTAGATAATGTAAACTGTGCACATATTTTAAATTGTCACAAATTAAAATTAAAAATAATGAAACGTTTTGTTATGTTTAGGTTTAAAATTGCTGGGAAAAAAAGGCTAAATGAACATAAAAAAACATTATGCCAGTAAATCAATGGATGGCTTCACAATTATAAGAAGTATTTACTTTCATTAATTTTAATGTTATTCCATGCTGATTTCATTTTATTTTTCACCTGACCATAATATCAGTTGAAAAAATGCATAATTGATAATATAACCATCAGTTTTCGTTATTAATATATCATTTATACCATGAGTCCAAAAAGAAATTGCATAAGGGTTGGCTATGGAAAATAAAAGTAATGTCAACAGAAAGCTTTAGAATTAATTTACTGTCTGAATTAATTAAATCGCTCTTGTTGTCATAAGTTATTTATTGTTACATAAAGCTTGTAGTATACATTATTTTATTTTTCCATAGCCAATTCTTATGTAATTTCTTTTTGAACTCAGGGTATATAACATGTTCTGCTTATTCTTTTTTAATATGAAAATATCCTATTTTTTTTATATAAACATGCGTTTTCCCAAAAATTAGAGAAATGTTGGGTTGTCTAATTTTTATAGAACCTTATCATCATTTTTTATCTATCTTTTTATTCTAATTCTAATGTCCTGTTTGTACTTGTTTTCTTAAATTTAAAATATTCAAATTAAAATGTAACTCCCGTTTTTATAAAAAAAAATGTTTTAGTTTTTATAGGTCCTCAAATAAAATAATAAAAACATATCTCTTTTATTTCCTTTCTTGTCCTTTTTTAAGAATTTTTTTCATTTGTTTTCTTTTTATGTTGCAAACATTTCAAAAAAATACCTTCATCCGGCTTAGGTCAAGAGTGCGACATAAAAAAAAGAAATTAAGTTGGGAACACTGAATTTTTGCCAACTGTAATGAGACGTTACTAGTTACTAGAAGTTATCCCTATTACACGATAACAATGATGAAATTATTGATTTTATTATAATTTTAGTTCCATAAAATTCCAATATAGTACTCTTATAACACATATAATATCATTCCATTTCCTACAGTAGTACTACTATATTTTTAACGATTACCTTCAAATAATAAATTTTAGTTCTACAGATTTTGCCTCTACAATGTTACCACTATAGTGCGTTCGAAGGTGAGTATGCAGTACAGGACATATGGAGTAGTTCTTTTTCATACTCTCTAATGGGTTTACAGAATGACGCTATCCTTTTCTTGCTAGTCGACGTTGCCAGCTCTAAAACACGTTGATCTGTGAAGACGCAGTATTCTACAAATGGCCATTTGTTTTTGTTGAGTGTTATTTTGAGTTTTATAAGAGTTGATTTTTGTAAATAATACGAGTTTTTCATATTATTATAATTGACACATTTGACACTTTTACAACATTTGGCAACACCGCTCCCATTTGCCATAAGAGCTATACTGCAAACTCACCTTCGAACGCACTATAGATAAAAGTGAAATGTTTTTCCACTTTTTTTTTGTAATATTGTCGTAATGCACGCAAAATAGCGCGCACTACAAATTAAAATCTGTTTTTATTATACACTAATTTATAATTAAGTACTTTAATTGAACATATTGATCTATGAAATACGTTTCTATTATTGTAAAGCGACAAATACTTGGAATTTGAGAGAAAACAAATATATAGATTATTAATATAGTTTAAGAAAAACATTAAACTGAAGATCAAAAGTGTTAGAGGCCAAGAATAAATACGCCAATAATAATTCGAAATAAATATCTCGAATATTAAAGACATTTAATTAAAACGCCTTACATAATAAGTGATATTTTTAAATCTGATATATCAGTAGAATATAATTTTACCTACGATAACCTGGTCTACGAGATATGCATGGAAATTTAGAACATTTAACTCTTTAACTGATTTATTTTTATACATTTTTGCAATGAATTTGTAATCAGTGATTCTTAAACTCTGGTCCGCGGGTAAAGGCCTTTAAGTGATTAAATTTGTTTTATATTGGAACTAGAAACTGTACAACTGCGGATTGGATGTACCTGAATGATATTAATTATAAAAAGGAAATATGTAAATCCATTATATTTAAAATAACATACATACAGCGACTTGAAAAAGAGGATAGTGAGACAACTATAGTCTCCATACAAATTATATTTAACCAGAACTGTAAAATAATGATTATTTTTGTAATCAACTATTTGTGGAAAACCATTACTCATATAACCGCAATCAGAAATTTGATTGAAATTACCTAAATAAACAAAATAAAAAATTCTTGATTAGAAATATTCAAAAAGTAATCAAATCTTTACAAAACTATGTTAAAATTTGGAATTTTTCATATTCTCAAAATATTTAGGTCTACGACCAACATCACTCTTAATTTTCGCTTCCCTCGAAATAAAACATTCATATAAATAATAATCAATACACTTTAATATTCTAAAAAAACATAAACTTCTTCTTACATTAATCTTCACAAAATATTACAATGTAAAAATATATTTAACATACAGGTTTATTATTTGAAAACATTTATCGTACGTATATGCAGGGCATATATTCAAAATAATAAACCAGTTAGATAAAAAAAATAAATAAAACACTAAAAAATCTGACGAGAAAAAAAAATTAACTGTAGTTGTAGCCCTAATTATTTTAATAATGATGTGGTCATTTGCCAAAAGTAGAAACTAAATCTTTTTCTGTACCTGTTATCCCACTATTCATTTTAACAACTAGTATGGAAGTATTTCAATATTTTAAGAACTGATATGCTCGTACCGGTTGAATATCGTCACTGCATATATTTAAGTATTTATTACAATATATATAGCTTAACACAATGGTATGCGAATTTTCGTGACGGAATGTCATGACAATGTTTATTTAATAATTTAAAATAAAAATACGCCGTTAACCTGCCAAAATTAAGGTAAGCTTAGAATTGCAATAAGGCGTTTACGAAAACTCTACCAGTAGATACCGGGAACATCAACTGTGTTCGAAAACAAGTTCGGTGAAGGTGTATAAGCATGTAGCTGTTTACCGACCGGTAGATTTCCTGGGGAAGATTTACTATATCCCACTCAACATAACCTTATTCTAGCTAAACTATTCTAACATAACTGGTATTCTAGCTAAAGCCTAGCCTAACCTAACCTTTTTAAGGATTATTTAAGCCTTCTGTATAGAGGCAGCACATAAAGTTATGTTCAGTGGGGTATAGTAAAGATTGGCCAATGTACCATATCCACCGGTAGAGTTTTCATAAACGCCTAGTGATTTGGCCAAGATACACTTTAGGTATGCATATCTTTTTATATAAAAAGAATGCTGTTTGGATAGCAGGATCACCAGACCTGTATCTTTTTCACTAGTTTATTGCACTTTCATTTATTATTTAATTATTAAAATTAATTTAGTTAACTACAACTTTCGTTATGTCTTTCCATTTGAATCCGGTCGCAGTAGCACTACAATTATTTTAAGTCGCAGCAAGAAAACCTTTTTCACTGTGCCCAGCACGTATTTTCTCGTTCTGATATTATAGTCCAGGCCTTATAGTAGTGTTACATCGGACAATGTTACTTTGTTCCTCATTTTTTATCACATTTGACCATCTTATATCAAGATTCATTGTAAGCAACGGTTTTGAAAAACTTCGCAAAAATAATCTTGAATAGCGCTGTTGAGCCCAATACAGTCATTGTACTCAACAGCGCTATGAAGTGACGCCAAGCGGACTAAAACTGAACTAGGCGAAACGAGTAATAGTTTATTGTTTACATCTGGTTTACATGTGTTTTCTCGTGTAATTTGTATTGCTTTTAAAAGTTAGTGTTGCAGTTTGTTTGTTATATTAACTTTTGATAGCAATTATTATTCTTTTTTATATTACTTTATGTTATAATGAGTTATTATAACACAAATTGGTGTGTGTTTGGCTGTCACTCTAGAAAAGGAAGTAACAAAAATATTTACTTCCATTATTTTCCAAATGAGAAACAATTTGTGAACTGTTAATAAATTTGGTGTTGTGGAAGAGATAATAACAAACTAGTATTTATTAAACAAATTAAATAAAAAACAAACACTAAATTATAAAAATCCTTCTCGAACATAATTAAATATCTACCAGCGTAATTTTAATGCACAATTAGGGAAAGCGGTCTCAAATTCTGTATGCAGCTTTTCTAATACATTTACACTGAACCTTCAGTGCCTGCTTTTGTTTTTAATCAATTTATTTAGGCAAGGAGTTTCTAACAGAGGTTGCGGTTCATACCGTTGTAAGACAGGTTTTTTAAAAGTAGACCACAGGCATTTTAAATCTGTGCTGGTTAATATTTCCATACTCAATATATTGTTTCTGAAACAAAAAGAAAAACCAACAGAAACCACACAAAAAAAAAGAAAAATCAAATATTACAATTAATCAATGCCCTGATCTTGGCTTCTTTCATTTTGGTTTGTTAACCACATGGCACAAAATAATAAGATAGCTGAAATGTGTTTTCATGTAGTTCCTGCTTTACATGTGCAGGACATATTTAAAACTTCAACATCATTACTAAATTTTAATTTCCCAGTGACTTCGTGAGGTGGCGTTCTCAAACTGCTTGTTTGTAAACATAACCCACATATGTCGACATGCTCATCATTTTTGTCCAAAATTCCGCACAACATAAGATTTCCGGCGTTTAACAACTCTTCTCCTTCAACTACACACCTAGAAGAAGGTGTTGCACTTAAAAAATTTAAATAATTTAATGAAGATAGCTGTTTATTATCCATTGCAAATCGATGATTTAACATGTAAACAAATATGGACAACTTTCACATTACTCGTTTCAATCAGCTGTTCACAGCGCTCGTAGCGCCGCCATCGGGCATTGTTGTATCCATTTGTGTGATCTAAAGTCCATTCTACATTATACTTTTTTCAATACTATCCAACTTTGACGTCATTTCAACTTTTGATACTACAGAATATAGTGGGGGGAAAAAATTAGAGACAGTGATATATTTTATACCTTCCATCTCTTATTACTTTTCATTGCCAACTTAAAAATTTTTAGGTTCAGGTGACAGACAAAAGTTTGATTATAGTAACCAATTTATAAATATTGTTTAATTGTGCAAAATTTATATTTAATTATATCTCTGTATAATTTTTATTAACAAGACCAAATCTCAATTAGAATTATCAAAAATGACAGAACAAATAAATAAAATCAAGAAAGTTTACCAAGTATATCAAGTTTATAAAGTATACCAAGTTTATAAACTATATCAAAAATACAAGAAATATAAAATCCATAAACCTAAAAAAAGGATATGGAGTAGAAACTGGTTGATAAGAAGAAATAAAGGTCTTTTGGGGGCCTGTTCATTTGTGGAAAATGAACTGGCAATAGAAGATGAAGATGCTTTTAAAAATTTTGTGAGAATGAGCAAGGAAGATTTTGAAAAATTACATACGTTAATTGAAAATCAAATCAAGAAACAGAATACCACATTTCGGGAAGCTATTTCAAGCCGATTTAGATTAATAGTAACTTTGCGATTTTTAGCAACTGGGGAAACATATCAGAGTTTGTCATATAGCACACGTATCTCTGTAAGTGCTATATCTAAATTTGTTCCGGTCGTATGTACAGTAATTTACAATACTTTAAAGCATAGGTTCTTAAACTGGGGTACGCGTACCCCTGGAGGTACGCGAAGCATCTATTGGGGGTACGCGAGATCATTCACATAAACATACACTCATAAAGCCATATATACAAGTATTATTTTAATTTGTCAAAATTGGAAATTGATTCTAATATTTTATTTAAAATTTTAATTGCGTATTTTTAGTGTATTTTCATGTATGTTTTTTTCAGTCAAGTCTGCTTTGTTTAACAATTTTCAAATTGTTCCGATTTTTTTTTACCTTTTTGGGGGTACGCGCCTGTTCTGGAATTGACATAAAGGGTACTCAAAAAAAAAAGTTTGAGAACCTATGCTTTAAAGGATGAATATCTTAAAGTTGGTTACATTTACCCATTTTAATTCTAAGTGTTGAATTATTTATATTAATTTTAGACACCACAAAGTGCTAGGGAATGGGAAAGAATTTCTCAAGGATTCCTAGATAATTGGAATATACCAAATACTTTTGGTGCTATTGATGGCAAACATATTGTTTTCCGCCCACCAAAAAGCGCAGGTTCCCATTATTATAATTATAAAGGAACACATAGTATCGTTTTATTGGCAGTAGCTGATTATAATTATAATTTCCTATATATTGATGTAGGCACAAATGGTAGAATTAGTGATGGTGGTAAGTAGTTCTCTTAAAATACAAAAAAAAAACATAATTCAGTTACATTTTTTAGGACTTTTTGAAGATTGCGATTTTGAAATTGCACTGAACAATAAAAGTTTAAATCTACCAGAGAACAGGCCTCTACCTGGAATGGACGAGCCACCGGTGCCCTATGTAATGTTAGCAGATGCCGCATTTCCACTTCGGGAGAACATACTTAAGCCATATCCATATAAAAATATGACATCGGAGCAACGAATTTATAATTATCGTGTTAGTCGAGGCAGACGAGTGATAGAGAATGCTTTTGGAATTTTAGCAAATCGTTTTAGAGTGTTATTAAATCCGATTAATTTAAGCCGTGATAAAGTTGTGATAATTACAAAAGCTTGTTGTGTTTTACACAATTTTTTAAAAATTACAGAGACCCCAACTGCAAGTAGTGTTTCTACAGAACTAACAGATAGTGTAAATAATATGTTGTCAAGTGTCACATATCGTAGAGGACGTGCACCCAACCATGTTTTGAGAATGAGAGACGCTTTTAGTTATTATTTTAATCACATAAATAAATTGGAGTGGCAAACAAGTGTTGCGTAATTTTAATAGGTACAAATAAATAAAATAGTTTTATATTAGTAATTAAGTAAAAAAAAAAAAACACTTTTATTATAATTGTTAGGTACATATCTATAAACTTATAACTATAAACTTATATTTAAAAAACTTATATCTATAAACTTATATTTAACTTATATCTATAAACTTATATCTAATAAAGTTATTGTGTAATATATACATGATTTTATACCCCTATATATGATTTTTTTATACTAAAAAATAATATTAATTAAATTTATTTACATTTCATCTCTTCTTTTTTACATATCCTGATACTTATAAATTACTTCTAAAACTTCTCTCTTACATTTATTATAATAATGATCGTCTTTATCTTTTATTTGTCGTAACAACGAACAAACATAATTTGAAAATACAGTTGGGTCGTCACTCACAACTGTACTTCCAGTGTGCCCAGTTATTTGTTTCAGTGTCGAGAATATCTCAGACTCGATAGCTGGCGAATCTACTGGTGTGATGGTTGATGCCGGTGTGGAGGTTCTTCGCCTTTTCCTCCTAGGTTGTGAAGGGCTGTCTGTGCGCCTCACGGATTCAATTGGTCGAAACGCAGACGACTCTCTTGATGTACCTGGCATTGAAATATTTTCATTTGCTGGCCGAGATGTTGGATGAGATGAAACGTCAGGACAATCTCTCAATGTTTCGCCAATATGAATCGCAGACGTACCTGGAGTACTTTCTTGTAGAAAGTTATCCGGTATGGAGATACAGCTGCTCAATGTCCGGGGACGCTGAGTTGGAGTATCCACGCGTATTAGGGAACATTCTGAATCGACAATAAATTCCCCTTCTAATATCTCCATCTGCAATAAATTAAAAGAAAAAAAAATATATATTTTTAAATAAAACAAACCGGGACATTCAGGCTTTTCATTTAATACATGAGTGTAGTATACTGTGAGTGTAGTGCCCTAACAAATTCACACTAGTGCGTACAGTACATCACCAAAAATGTACAGGTTGCCCCTATTTTGAAATAAGTGTACACAATGCACGAACTCAGTACGTTACTCAGAACGAAACAAAAACTTTGAAGCGTTATACAATTTGGCAGAGATGCAGATAAAAATATAATCAAAGCAAATACATACGTGTCCTTCTGCATCCAATGTTTCTTCCAATATCGGACTGGCAGTCGACAGCTGCACTTCTGGCTTTAGAAGGGATGTCATGTTTGATTCACCTTTATCTTTTTTAACATAAGGCTCTAAAAATCTCAGGCTATCAAAGAGCCACCAAGAGCATTGAGGCCTATCTACCACCCCAGAACCACTAGGGGCGATCTTCTTCATTTTTTTTAGATTGTTGTTGAACTGCGTACGCAGGTTATTTATATTTTTCGCAATTTCCTAAACACTAAATGTTTCTTTATATTGTTCTTCTAAGCCCTGTTTTATTATGTGCATCGCCTTATTTCTCATTAAGTTATTGTGGTAATGCACAGAATTAACCTGCAACAGGTGGTTATTGTGTTCATTTCAAATTGTAAAAAATATATAATTTATAATTACCATGTATAGAACAGGCTGCATCTGGTACAAAGAGATAAGTGTCTCTGTCACATTATTTTCCCACTTGTTACTGGACATTTTCACTCACAATTTAAACTTTAAAGTCAGCTTGTTAACAAAAACCACAGTATATCACACAAAAACTAAAAAGTTGGTACGACTGAAAAGTACAGAACTGTCAACAAAAAATTTGACCGGAGATAGTTTTGGATGACAGTTCTGTACTTTTCAGTCGTACCAACAACCAACTTTTTAGTTTTTGTTTACAACTTAACTTTTAGTAGTTTATTAAGTTGATAAGAAGTTTATTTAGAACATATAATTAAATATAAACTTAGCACAATTAAACAATATTTATAAATTGGTTTACTATAGCCAAATTGCCATCTGAACCTAAAATTTTTTAAGTTGGCAATGAAAAGTAATAAGAGATGGAAGATATAAAATTATCACTGTCTCTTATTCCCCCCCCCCCACTATATTCTGTAGTATCAAAAGTTGAAATGACGTCAGAGTTGGATAGTATTGAAAAAAGTATAATGTAGAATGGACTTAAGTCTTGTAGAAATTAGTAATGTACATGTAATAATTATTTTTTTAACACTTTTATATTGGGTTTGATTATTTGTTTAAGAATATGTTTATAGAGTTTAGTTTTTGTTATACCATTGATATATGATGAGGGATTTGTAGAAGCGACCATACTCTGATCGCTTCTAGTTTGTGGAGAAGACTGTGGGGTCTTCTCCTTAGGTGGTTAGGAGAACTGAGTTTAAGTGCGTTCTCCTTTAGGGGAGGGGGATTTATTCAGACCCGATACCCCAGGTTGTGGGGTCTGAATTTTGGTCTCTGGGATCAATACCACCTTTTCATTATAGTGCGTTCGAAGGTGAGTTTGCAGTACAGGGCATATGGAGTCGTTCTTTTTCATACTCTCTAATGGGTTTACAGAATGACGCTATCCTTTTCTTGCTAGTCGACGTTGCCAGTTCTAAAACTCGCTGATCTGTGAAGACGCAGTATTCTACAAATGGCCATTTGTTTTTGTTGAGTGTTATTTTGAGTTTTATAAGAGTTTATTTTTGTAAATAATACGAGTTTTTCATATTATTATAATTGACACATTTGACACTTTTACAACATTTGGCAACACCGCTCCCATTTGCCATAAGAGCTATACTGCAAACTCACCTTCGAACGCACTATAGCAGTATTTGTGGAAACTGTTACTTCTGCTGCAGGTGTCGGACGAGGCACTAACTCTGTCTGAGTTTGGACACTTGCAGTTCAATTTGCGGCTACTTGTGCGAAAGATTTCGCAAAAGTAACCGGCGCACTCTCTTTGTATTTCCTTTTGGCGTCGAAATACGGTATCTTGTCCTGCCTTCTAATAACCTGTATTGCCTTCTCCTCCAAGTACGTTGGGCAGCGGCGTAATGTAGATGCATGAGCACCTTTACAGTTCACGCAGTGTGCCGCGTTTGCACAGGGTTCAACTTCATGTTGGTCCTGTCCGCAGTTGACACAGATGGACTGTTTGCCACAACGAAATGAGGTGTGACCGTAAAGCTGGCACTTATAGCATCGCATCGGATTAGGGTAGTAGGGGCGAACGTTACAAACGTTACGAACGGTACCATCGAAGGACACCGCCATGGAGATTGAAGGCTTGTCGTTTCGGGGGTTGAGCTTCCTGCATTCAATGACACCTTGCGATGCCATTTCCTGCACGAACTCTTCCTCCGTAACATATGCAAGGTCACGACCCGTCACGACGTCTTTATAACTATTCAGTGCCTTGTGCGGCTGAACTGAAATACCAAACTCATCAAACTTAACACATTTCTGTAAAGTTGACGACGCCTCTGTTTCTGCTTCGATAAACAGTGTACCGTCCGACAACTTACGCACCGACTTTATACCAATAGAGCACGTATTTCTCAACGTTCGGACAACAAAGAAGGGGGACATCTCCTTGAAAGACTTACCCTCTTATACCTTTACGACGAGAAATCGTGGTACTGGGCACAAAACTCAACAATCTTTTTATCTTCTACCTTCTTGGCAGCTGGCCTAACACATCCCTCATCGGATGACTGAGCATCACGACGAGGTCTCTTGTTTGTTTTTTTACACAATTTACTCTCAACTTTGGCGGAATTTAAAAAGTTTGTATCCTTCCGGGTAGTCGTCATACCTGTATAAAAAGTTTCATGACCCTGCCATGCCCACCTACCAGGGAGCCCCACACCGGGGCCTTTGGCCGCAAACCGGCTCATTGCGCCAGACATGTCAGGATGATATAGCATCGGAGGAAGTAGTCACGGGCTGCTCGACCCGCTCGAGAACCAAGAGTAGCCAACTCTGGAACCTTGCGAGCTGCATCCGCTCCCACAGACCCCCGAATACTTGTCTAGCAGCACGGCATTACCCCGGCATCCACGATACAGTAGTGGAACCACTCTATTCATGAACCGTGACACCAGCCGATTGACTGAGCTGACCAGACTCAGCCTCCCGTTTTACCGAATCCGAGGCCAAAGAAGGGATCGTACTGTCCGCGGGCAGCAGTCTCCCTCAACCGACCAGGATCCTCTTCTCCGGCGTTACGGGTCTCCACGCACGGCAAACACGTGGGTAGGAATTTAAGTGGGAGATAAAAGAGACAACAGATAAGCCTATTCCCACAATCGGATTCTCTAAACTGTCTCTTCCCAAATGATATGTGATACAGGGTACGTAGGATCATGAGGCCCAAAAGCTCTATATGATCAGGTGATGCGACCATTTTGAACTTCCCTTGCGTGATTGAGGGTTCGCGGGATCATCAGGCCCGAAAGCTCGCCAAATGGCCAGGTGTTATGGCCATAATGAACTTCCCCTGCGGGGAATATTGAACTGATCTTTTTTCCCAAAAAGATCAGTTGAAACAAATTTGAAGATCTATAGTAGCTACTTACTACAAAATCTTGATAAGAGAATCCAAGTCGATGCAATTTACACAAATATTAGCAAGGCTTTTGATAAAATTAACCACAGCTTCTTAATAGACAGGCTTTTTCAGATTGGAATTCGTGGCGACCTCTTGAGGTGGCTTACTTCCTATATAAGCCATAGAAGTCAAGCTGTCTGTGTAAACGGTTTTACTTCTAGTTATGTAAGGATAACTTCAGGCGTTCCCCAAGGATCACACTTAGGACCACTACTCTTCCTCATTTTCAGTAACGACATCCATCTTTCAATAAAAAATTCGACTTTCTTTTATTTGTGGATGATATGAAAATATTTCGTGATATTAAATCAGCATTAGATGCTGAACTTTTTCAGGCTGATGTAGATAGTCTTTTCACATATTGTAACAAGAATAAATTATTTCTCAACTTCGAAAAATGTTATTCAATTAATTTTACCAGGAACAAAAATACTTTAATAAACAATTATAATTTCAAAGGTAATGTTACTTCTAGAACCGACGTTGTAAGAGATTTGGGAGTTTTATTCGACTCAAATTTAACTTTCAGCGAACATATAAGCAAGATTACAGCTAAATCTTTTAAGATGTTAGGTTTTGTAATAAGATCAACATTTCAAATCAATAACTGCTTTAAAGTCATTGTATTACGCCTACGTCTTAAATAATGTTCAATTTGCAAATAATGTCATTTGGAATCCTTCTTATGAAACTTATATTAATCAATTAGAAAAAATACAAAAGAAATTCTTTAAATATCTGTCATTTAAAACAAATTCTTGCTATCCTCAAAACAACTACTCTCATCATTGTAAAGAATTTAATCTCTTAACTTTAAAGGACCGTCGCACTTTATCGGAAATGAAAATTTTGTTAGAAATCCTTAATAACTTATTAATTTGTGAGAATCTTTCTATCTTATTTAACATTCATGTTCAAACGTATAACACGCATGCTTTATCACTACTTAGTATTCCGTTTGCTAATACTAACTCTTACCAAAATTCTCCCATTGTCCGTCTCTGTTCCACTTACAACAATCTCTTTTCTGATATCGAAATATATAATGTTAACATTAATACATTTGTTAAATCTATCAAATTAAAGCTACAAAACTAAATTCTATCATGTATTACTTTGTAATTATTATTATTTTTCATTGTATAATTTATGTGTTGTCTCAAACTTATAATGTGATGTATTTATTTTATTTTTTGTAATTAACTTGCGAACATTTTACTGGGCCCGTCCTGTTTATGTTCCAATGAATGAATGAATGAATGAATGAATGAATGAATGAATGAATGAATGAATGAATGAATGAATGAATGAATGAATGAATGAATGAATGAATGAATGAATGAATGAATGAATGAATGAATGAATGAATGAATGAATGAATGAATCAATGAATCAATCAATCAATCAATGAATCAATCAATCAATCAATAAATAAAGAGTGTTGTGGTATTTTGAGCATCCTTTTAATTATTAGTTTTTGTATTTTACTAATTTTATAAATACTAATTATACTAATTTTATCAATATTCCGTTCAAAAATTAGAGTGCAGTATTTCTCTTATGGGAAATGGAAGCGGTGTTGCCAAATGTTGTAAATGTGTCAAATATGTCAATGAACACACAATATTATTTGGGATTTTATGTTCTTTTTGTTATGTCACTGAAATTAAATGCATCTTTGAACAAAAATGAATAACCATTTGTAAAATACCGCGTCTGCACAGATTAAGATGAAATAAAATGATAGCGTTATTGGTAAAACCCATTAGAGGGTATGAAAAAGAACTACTCTATTCGCTCTGTACTGCATTCTAACGTTTAAACGGACTATTTGAAAATCACTAACAACTAACACTTCTGTGATAAGTACATTTGACCCGTCCAGACGAAAAATGGTTTCTAAACAAGTTTATTGCTGTCTATTTGAATTATCTAAACATTTTTTGCCTTAAAATATATTATTTGTAATTTAATATACATTAGTAGGTAATGCGACAGCTTGGACAGACAGTGCACGACCCCTAGTTCCAGATATCACCAAACCAGGAGGCGCGTACTGTCTGACTGTCCAAGTTGCGTCATCCCTACTTACATTTTCCTTCATTAAGACACGGTTTTAGGGACAATAGGATTTACCGAACAATCCTTCACTCCGAGGCGTATTTTAACTACAGGCAGACATATAAACGATATTTTGATACTATCTTTAGGATTTATAATTCATCAAAATTGAATGGTTTCTATCCAGATTATTTTCGCTTTTGTCAACCCAGATTTTTCATTGCCATAAATGTTTTATTGCAATGTTCACACTCTAACAGTTTTTCTAGAGATTGTGTTTGTGTGCGACTAATGAACACTGTTAAATCTAAAAATGATGTCTTACACCTTAATACCTATCACATTTGAATGGCTTCTCTCCAGATTTAATATGTCTTATCACATTAGAAACGGCTTGATTGTGAAAATACTTTATCACACTGATCACATTTCTATGATTTCCCGTCAGAATGTATTTGACTGTGTACAATGAGATTTAATGACCGTGAAAACGTTTTATCACAGTGATCACATTTAAATGGTCTCTCTCCAGAATGTATGCGTTTGTGTACAATGAGATATGATGATCGTGCAAATGCTTTATCACACTGATCACATTTAAATGGTCTCTCTCCAGAATGTATTCGTTTGTGTCGCGTAAGATGTGTTGACTGTGAAAATACTTTATCACACTGATCACATTTAAATGGTTTCTCTCCAGAATGTACACGTTTGTGAGAAAGAAGGTTTGATGAAATTGAAAATGCTTTATCACACTGATTACATTTGAATGGTTTCTCTCCAGAATGTATGCGTTTGTGTACAATGAGATCTGATGAACGTGCAAATGATTTATCACACTGATCACATTTAAATGGTTTCTCTCCAGAATGTATGCGTTTGTGTACAATGAGATCTGATGATCGTGCAAATGATTTATCACACTGATCACATTTAAATGGTTTCTCTCCAGAATGTATAGGTTTGTGGCTAATTAGTTGTGATGAATATGAAAAAGCTTTATCACACTGATCACATTTAAATGGTTTCTCTCCAGAATGTATGCGTTTGTGTACAATGAGATCTGATGTACGTGCAAATGCTTTAACACACTGATCACATTTAAATGGTTTCTCTCCAGAATGTATACGTTTGTGGCTAATTAGTTGTGATAAATATGAAAAAGCTTTATCACACTGATCGCATTTCAACTCTGAACACGTGCCTCCAGAATGTACTCGCTTGTTTTTAATGAGATGTGATGACCTTGTTGTCTTGGGTTTTTTATACTTGTTAATGGCTAATGACTCGCAACTCTCATCTGATTCACTGGAAGATGTTCCACCACTAGCTGTAAACAAATTTGCATTGATTACTGAGACAAAAATTCTGAAATAAATAAAATTAATTTCTGGAATAAACTTTTCCTGCGTCTGGTTATACGGTAATGAACCAGAATGGTTTCGTATTAATTTTATATCAAAAGTTCGAGAGAAAAGTTTTGCAAAATTAAATTCTCTATATTATATCAGAGCGTAAACTTCGGCCTGATCCCGTGGTCATATAAACTGACGCTAGCTCTGCAAGTCGGTTGGGTTCAGGCGCGTTGTGGGAGCGGTAAGTTCAGAAATAAAATTACATTATTATTTAAAATAAAATTATTCAATAAGTTAAAAATATTCAATTTATTTGAATAGAAAAACGAATCAATTTTAATATAAACAGCTTCAGAGATTAGTTGAGTTTTATCGTATATTTTTTTAGTTAAATGTTGAAAGATATGGGTAGAATTAGGGTCATATATTATATGATTTGTTTAAAAAATTGTTATTGGTTATCTCAAATAACATGGGCAAATGTTTATACAGATGTAGATAGGCGACTATATATTTTCACTGATATGGACTTGGTAGGTAATTAGAGTCAAAATTATTTATTTGGGGTTATGAATTATTGGGAATAGAAATATGAGTCTTCAAAATAAGTTAAAAGGTTTTTGTTGTAATTGGAGAGCTGATTATTTTTACAATGACAAAAAACGGGGTTCAGACACCAAATTATTAGTTTAAGAAAAGGGCTGGAAAAATCTTGTAAGAGACAGGGGAGTCGCGAGTGAACCATCACCGGAGTCGGACGAACCTCCAACCATTTTGGTAGAGAAACCCGGTAGTGTGTAGCGAACCAAAAGTAAGAAGTGTTGAGGACAGACTTAATGAAATAAACGAACCTCGTTAACGGGTTAAACACTGTGCGTCTTGTGAGGTGTTTAGCGGCTTGTGAGGTGATAACGGTGATTGCGAGGGTTTGTGCTTGAGTGTCTCTCATCGGATTTTGTAGCCAGCATTAAAATGTAAGTTCTAGTGTAATTAATAACTTTCCGTCTTTAACTAAACATTATACGTAGATTAGGTAAAAATCAGACTTTAATTCAAAAACCCTTATTCCTGTCCTAAAGAATCTAAGCAATCGACCGGCGGACCATTTAGGGTTTCAGACTCGATACCGCTCGCAAGTCTTGGAATCCACTATGTGGAGGGCCTTTCAAAGTAAGTACTATGAAGTACAATGAAATTAATTAACTTCATTTAGCCAACCTTGACGTTTCGACCGATCCTAGAAATGCCCCCACAGAGTGAAATAAATACAAGCTAGGGAGAAGTCACTATTAGTCACCTATCGCCATAAACATGAAGCACTGAAGAATGTGAAAATTATTTGACATGATTTGTTTTACAAAATCATTAAAAATGTAGATGTAGCGATGCAAGACAATTAATTATTTTTGGAATCAAATTCAAACAATTTAAAAAGATCATAATACATTATTTACTATTAACATAATCTGATATATTTGTAAACAAATGTTAAATACACAATGACATCCGATGATCATTCGGTTCAGAATATTTTGCAGCGGAAAATACAATAAGCATCTACATTTATAAAATTATTACCCGAGTACCCGTTTTTCGCAAGGGATAAGTTCAATTGAGTTCAATTAAATCCACAAACCTGTACATTCACTGATTTTAAGTGTATCTTCGCAAACTCCGGTCGAGAATAAATTCAAGGTCAGCGATTTAGTCCTATAGAAACGGTGGATAAAGAATTTTTACACTGAAGACTTGGAAATATTTTGAAGAGGGTGAAAAAAAAAATTTTTTTGTTACTCCACTTTCGAAATTTTGGAGAGATGGAGAAAACGAAAAAAGTTTTTTTTTAAAGTACCCCACTTAATAAACAAAGAATTTTTGAGAAGACGTTGAAATTTTTTTTATTAGTTGTTTGTGGACTTGGAAAGTATTCGGAAAGAAACATGGACAAGGTTATCAAATCCCGCCCAATCTCGAGAACCAGAACCCGTTCACGATATTTGGGAGAAGTGGATTGGGGGTAAGAAACCCGAAAAAAGTAAAGAAACTAGAGCTAAAAAGACAGAGGAGTTTCTGACCCCCCTCACAACCACTCCAGGGCGGGGCAAGAGGAGCAGGGAGGATACCCCCGAGATCGCCTCTGGAGCAATCAAAACCCTTATAGATCAAGAGGCATCATCGTCGGACGATCTGTTTAAGCTTACACAGGTTCATGTCCACATTAAGGTGGAGATTAAGAACGCTTTTAAAGCTCCAAGAAAGATCACGGAGGAACTAAGTGCATTGTACGAGAGGAACGGGGCCAAATTGGCCACCGAATCGAACGCCAGGCTCTATTCAAGAGTAGTCAACAAAGAATCGAGGTCAATAAGCACCTAGACCGACAAGAAAGTGAATCAAGTTCAGAAGAAGGGCATTAAAGTAGGAAAGTCAGTGAGTACCCAGACTGGGAGTGATGACATAAAGAAAATAGTAGAAGAAGCAATCCAGAGTGCAAGCTCTGAAGACCTAGACAGAGGCATGGAAGAGAACAGACCTGAGTAATGTTTTAATATGACGGAGCTATAAAATGTCGACCTCAGGTAGACGAAGATAAACGGCAGCTATGCAGCCTTGATGGCACCCGAGGAAGCCAGTTCAAACGTAGCGATCCGCAAGTTAGTGGAGGGATCCGCTGGACTCGAGGAACTTCTTCTGAGTAAGGACAAGCAGGCAGACTACCTTATGGAGACCTCAAAAATCTCCACAAGAAAAGATACAAGCGTAATAGCTACAGCCATTTATGTCCTCCCGCTCGAGCTTACAGAGGAGGTAAGTAACAGAGAGACGTTTGCTCTAAACAGGGTTTCAGCCAATTCCAGGAGCTAAAGCTGATGACAAAGGACCATTCGATCGAGGCAACTCATCTGATTACCTCTAAAAGATGCGAGGCCGAGAAAATCAGGAAGATCGTGATCTTATCTAATAAAGAGACAGGTACCGAGAAGCAGCGCCAAAGACCGAGTGATGGCTCTCCGACGATCAAGGCAGGAGGGAAGACTTACGCAGAGCTGCTGAAATCTATAAAAGAGAAAGTAGATGTCGAAAAGCTGGGCATCTCCATAAAAAGAATTCGGAAGACAGAGAATGGCGATGCAGACAGAAATCAAGCAGAAGTTTGAAGACTGAGAGGTCTCCCGAGGAAGACAAATGAAGACTACCGTCTTAGTCTATGGGACTGAGATAAGAGACGGTACCAAGACTGCTGTCACCCAAAGAGTGGGGATGCCTGGCTCGTCGGCTGAAGTGGAGGTCAAGGCGATGAAAGCTGGAAGATATGGAAAGCTTACCGCAAGGGTGGAGTTGCCAAAAGCCGCGGCGGCCCAACGAATAGACAGGAAAAGCCTCAGGGTTGGTTAGGTCAATTGCGCAGTGAAGGAGTTAGTGAACGTGACTAGATGCTTCAACTGCTTCAAGTATGGACACAGGTCTAGGGACTGTAAGACTGCTGAAAGCATGAGGGATACGTGCCTTAACTGTTGACAAAAAGGTCCCATAGCCAGAGACTGCAAGAATAAGCAGCACTGCAGTACTTGCGGCATTGAGGGCTATCGATAGGATCATCTTCGGTGCCCCCACTTCAAAAAAGGGGTCGAAAGGATAAGAAAACCAAGCCAAGGGAAGATCAACTAGTATACTACACGCAACTGGCCCTTAAAATGCTACAGACCAACCTGGATAGAGGCAGGGCAGCCCACGACGTGGCATATGCGTTTGCCGAGGAAGTGGATATCGACCTGCTTCTGGTGGCGGAGCCAAACCGAGACCTGACTAGAAGAGAGCCGTGGATTGTCGATGGGCCGGGGGATGTAGCGGTGCTACCGATGAGAGGAAGGCTGGATGTGTGTAGTATTGTACGGGGGATTGGACATATCTGCATTGGTCTATGCAGCTACGATCCTCACGTGGTGTATATTTCACCGAATATACCCATGGAAGAGTACCAGCGCAGTAAAAATCTTGACCTACCTCCAGGCAATAATGGCGGATGCACACGCTTGCATGAGCGTGGGCCAGCGTAGACTAGCGCGAGTAGAATTCTGAGGGGGCGATACAGGCAAACCCGTTGAGTCCTCTATTGTTCAACCTTGCGGTCGACGTGCTAACATTTAGCTCAACCCCTAGAAGTCAAAATGGTACGAATGCACCAGGAGAGCGCGTAGCACATGCACCGCTTCAGCGGCTATTGTCCGCTCCAGTGCAGTGTAGACCAAGAGCAATAGCTGGCTACATCCCTAGAAACAAGAGCACAGTTATCCAAGGCCAAAAGATGGAGCTGAATCCAACTAATTGCGTGTCTGTAGCGGCGGCTACCGCAAGGGGCTAGTCCATGTCCCACACCAGCTCCACCTATACCTTTGGGCGTAGTAAGTTGGAAACTGTGAAGGACACCAGGTACCTTGGACATCAGTTCTCGGCAGCCGAACGGCCATGTTAACACTGCACTACTTGTGAAGCTGGTTAACAGCACTCATGCGTGCGTCCCTGAAGCGCGACCGGATACTTCCACACACTCGGAACATATCACTCGCCTCGACTGTACTATGGTTTTCAATTCCCTGTCTCTACGGTGAACGCCTCTTTCCGAGGGGGGATAGACTGGACAGAAAGATACTCAGAAGAACCTGCATCAGATCTGTGGATGTCTGGAAGGTTTAGTTAGGCCGAACTAGCCTATCCGCTGAGAAGTAAGTCGTACAGGATAGTTCTTCTGCGGACTTAGAGGCTAACATGGTTTTTAGTCGGTAGGCATTTGGGAGAATCAGGCATTACCAGCGTACTGGTGCTTATAAAAAGTTTCCCATGTATAAAAAAAAGTTCAGTTAAGTCTACATATGATTAGAAATTATACTTCTGTGCAGGTATTAAATTTGGTGTTATGCGTATTATGTGTTAAATGTGATTTTTGACTGACCTGTATCATGTTCGTTTGCACTCTCTCCATAGTCACTGTCATTTTCATAATCAGATTTGCCATTTTCCTTATATTCACTGTCATCTGTATGCTCAACATTGATTTCAACCTTCTCAGCGATAATATTAGTGCTGTAGTTATACTGGGACGTGTCGTCAGTAGATGATATGGTATATGAATTCCGAGTATCACGGCTCTCTAAAATATAAATACTCGTAGTTATTATTATCGATATACCAGAATTGATGGACGTAATAATAACAACATGGAGCTTAGGTATCATAACTACAGGGTGGACAAATAACTTCAATACAAAACAATAAATATTTTTATATAAATACTTTATTTGAATGTTTTAATTATTTATGGCATAAATATGTCAACCAAATACACTATTTTTGCTGCCAAATAAATACGGGTTCTTTCAAGGGCATTTCTCATAACCTTTATACAAATTTCAAGCTATTTTTCAACTATTGCTACTCGAAGATTGTTCATAACGTGTTCAATTGATGGCTTGTTAGCACAGACAATGCCCACAGATTAAGTATGGGTGAAAACTTGTGCCACTTGTTGGACAATGCATTTACGACGGACATTCAATAATTAAAAAGACAAATTGATGTCGAAAAAAAAAAAAAAACTGTGTATTTTTACAAAATGAGGCTTTTACTACTTCTCAACATAATCCCCAAGAATATTAATACACTTGTCCCAACGATGAACTAGTTTTTTTATACCTGATGCAAAGAAATCTTTGTTTTGTTGTTTGAGCCAGTTTCTTTTTTCACAAATTCTTTGACTTCCTCGTTGTCGCTGAACTTTTTTCCAAGTAATGTCTCCTTGAGTGGACCAAACAAATGAAAATCAGAGCGAGCTAAATCTGGACTGTAGGAAGGATGAGGTAATATCTCCCAACCCATTTTTTCAATGGTTTCTTGGGTCAGCTTGGCGGTATGAGGGCGAGCATTGTCATGGAGCTATAACACTCCTTTTCTTTGAGATCCGCGACGCTTTTCTCTCATTGAGTAGTAGGCACTGTTTATTATACGCTGATCTACCAAATAATCACAAATAATAACGACACCTCGGGCATCCCAAAACACGGTCAACATGACCTTTCCCGCTGATGCTTCCGTTCTGAATTTCTTTCAGATAGGTAAATTGGTGTGCTTCCATTCTATGCTTTGTCTTTTGGACTCTGGTTCAAAATGGTGAACCCAAGTTTCATCACACGTTAAAATCTTGTTTGGAAAAGGGTCACCTTCCCTTTCATAGCGTTCCTTCAAGTCTGTACACATTATAAGTCTTGTTTCCTTGTGTTGTTGCGTTAACTGTTTCGGGACCCACCTTGCACTTATTTTGCTGTACTTGAGCTTGTCAATTATAACGTGATGAACTATGCTAACACTTACTGCAGTAATACGTCGGTCTTCACGAATAATTGTCGTCAATGCGGGTTTCAAGCGAAGGAGTTGACACTTCGACTGGCCGGCCAGGACGTTGCTCGTCAGTCACTGAGGTTCAACCATTTTTGAACTGTTCTACCCATTTATAAAATTTCCGCGATTCATACAACTTTCACGATACTGTAAAATCATTCGAGAAAAGATTTTAGCCGTATTTTCACCTTCATAAAGGAAAAACCAGATCACTGAATATTGTTCAACTAATGTGGAAACTTCAAGCGGACACGCCATCGTTAAATGCAATTTTGAGGTTATAAACAAAACAATTTGTATCCTTCAGGTGTTCTCAGTTCATCCCAGTGATGCCAACCTAAAGTCATGAAAGTACCAAACTCCTCCTACAAACCGTTTTTTTTTTCTACATTAATTTGTCTCTTTAATTATTGGAATGTCCCTCGTATTACAGGAACACAACATTTCTCGAAATACTATTTAGCATTACAAGAGTTAACTTATGTTATGTAAATGAATAGACAACTTTGGTGAGTACCCAGCAAACATTCAACCATCGGCCGAATGCCGGCAAACTGCTTTTTCTGTTAGTAAATTGCTAGCACCAAAAGTTTGTGCAACACCAGTATTAATAATATACTTCACATTTGTATTTCGCACTCCTCCTATATGAAGTACTTTACCACCATTTTATAAGCACTCCTTATTTTTGTTAATATGTTACCTTTTACTTTTGTTTTCAAAAATTTTTAAGTATCTTTCCTGTTCTTTTTTATTCTAACAAAGTCGATAGATTATTGTTTTACACAGCTATCGTCTCTTCTTCACTCATACTTTGTACTTAAAACCATACTTTTTTTAAATGTTTTATTTAAATAACGCGCCAAGTGTAGTTCATGTGATTCATATGATTTGTGGTGTTGCCGCGTTTATTTACCAGGTCTACAAGTATGAAATGCGGATTTTTTTCAAACTTGCCGCGCAAACAGAGTGTATAGTTCAAAGTTTCAACACATATGACGTTTTGTTAAGTTATCATTAAGTGTCAAATGCGTATAGGTTATAATTTGAAAAGTGCTCATATAGTTTTGTTTTACTGTATTAAAAATGTCAAATTTTGTGCCAAATAAAGAGCACTCGCGGACAGTACTACTGTTTTGTTTTCATTCGAAAAAAACTGCTGCTGAATCATACCGACTGCTTCGAGAAGCTTATGGTGAATATGCTCCATCGCAAGATACGTGTGAACGATGGTTTCGGCGTTTCAAAAGTGGTGACTTTGATCTTACAGACAAAGAACATGGAAAACCTCCAAAAAAATATGAAGATACAAAATTGGAAACATTGCTATAGGAAGACGATAGTCAATCACAAAAACAACTAGCAGAGCAGTTAGGCGTTAGTCAACAAGCTGTTTCCAATCGCCTACGAGAGATGGGTAAGATCCAGAAAGTCGGCAGATGGGTTCCACATGCATTGAATGAGAGGCAGATGGAAAAACGCAAAAACACTTGTGAAATTTTGCTTGCACGATACAAAAGAAAGTCTTTTTTGCATCGTATCATTACTGGCGATGAAAAATTGATTTATATTGAAAATCCCAAACGCAAAAAATCATGGGTGAACCCAGGCTCACCATCCACATCAACTGCAAGACCGAATCGCTTTGGCAAAAAGACAATGCTCTGTACTTGGTGGGACCAAAAGGGTGTGGTCTATTATGAATTGTTAAAACCTGGTGAAACAGTTAATACCCAACGCTACCAATAACAACTGATCGAATTGAACCATTCGCTGCTCATAAAACGACCAGAATACGAAAGAAGACATCACAAGGTAATCTTTCTTCACAATAACGCTCCATCACATAAGGCAAAAGCAGTTTGCAACACATTGGAGGCACTCAAGTGGGAAGTGCTACCCCATGCCGCTTACTCACCAGACTTGGCGCCTTCAGATTACCACTTGTTCGCATCGATGGGTCACGCACTTGCCGAGCAGAACTTTTGTTCATATGAAAATGTGAAAGAATGGCTAGATAAATGGTTTGCGGGGAAAGGGGAAGAGTTCTACTGGCGAGGTATTCACAAATTGCCTGAAAGATGGGAAAAATGTATAACTTCTAATGGAGCATACTTTGAATAAATAAACATTTACTGTTCTTTTGAGTTTAATGTGTTTTTTTTTTTTTAAATAAATCCGCATTTCATACTTGTAGACCTGGTATGTTAATGGTTTGTGAAGAATATAAAATCAGAAGAATTATAGTGTTTTAGAACGTAATATGGAATATAAAACCGATGCGATATTGTCAACTTTATTAGTTAAATAAATTTATTCAACGATGGTGAAAATGGTCAAATGAGTATTTATTTTGCACCTAACCATTAATTTATTTTAATACTGGGTAAGTACACATATGTTGCATTTGAAATAGTAGAGAGTGGGTATAATATAAACACTGGTCCGACAGAAATAAATCCTGCAACTAATGTGATTATTTTGCACTTTACCGCTGCTGGGCCGGTAATTGATACACCAATGGGCCAGCTAACGGCCACGGGGACATCGGGGTATTGGCCCAGTGCGAAATGATAGCACTGGCCCATTACTTTAAATGCCGGGGAGTCTGTGTTTCAACAGTACACAATAATAACATTTTTATACGGGCCGTATAAAAATGTTTGCTGGGTAGCATCAAAATATCGTGGGACTCATAAATACCAAAAATATAAGATGTTGGTGACCATTGGTTGGACACCATAGCTTATTTTCTATGCATTACGTATATTCCGTCTTCCTTCTATCCGTAACATCAGTTACTTAACCAGCTTCACTCGGGTAACATGTCGATGAACAATTTTATATCTTCACATCTTCCAGTGGTCACAAACATCTTATATTGCTGCTACCTTTGAGTCCCACGACATTTGGATGCTACACACCAAAGTTTTCTAATCATTTTGTATTATAATAGGAATAGATACATATTTATTTATACAAGTTCCTTTAATAAATACATTGTCCAACAAGCCGTACGAGTTTTATATCATCATATATTTATTGGACATTACATACTCTACATATAATTAAATCTAGATTATAATGGTTTGTTTCCTTTATTTTAATTACCGCCATTTTCCAATTTTTATACAGAAGTTACTAAAACTAATGAAAGTATGAACTATTGAACTCGTGTGCATGGACTCAGTAAATGGAAACTGTAAATATCATTTTTGGGAAATTACAACTAACAAAATAATATTAAGTTGTTGACTGACCTGTATCTTGTTCAGCTGAACTCTCCTCATATTTACCGTCATCTACACATTCAGGCTTGATGTCGACCTCCTCACTGATGATGATATTAGTGTTGTAGTTATACTGGGACATGTCGTCAGCAGATGATATGATATATGTCTTCCGAGTACCGAGACCCTCTGAAATATCAATACTTACAGTAACAGTTACTCTATGTTTTCAATGTAAACAAGTTTCTCATTCCAATCCCCAAACAATATTTTTAAATAAAATTTATACTAAAATGAATTATTTTAGTACAATAATAATATAATAAATATATTATTATTGTTCGCTACAGTTCGCTAGTAGCTGGGACATGTCTTTAGTAGGTGATGTGCCATATACATATCTGCAATATATCGCTAAATTATTTATTAGTTTTTTAACATACCACATTGTCTTACAACCGCATGCTTTCCTTCTTCTATTGAGACCTACACGTTTAATGAACCACTGCGGAAATCATGTGTATATTATTATAAAATATTATGAGAATATTTTCATTATTATTATTATTATTTTTTTGTAAATGTATGTATATCTTTATGTCTGTTGTGTACATTTGTATGAATATTTTTGTAAAAATGTATTTTGTGTTTATATTTTTAAAGGTTAATTGGGAAGACCAGCATTAGCTGAAACTTCGCCGAAATAAAGTTGTTTATTATTATTATTATTATTATTATATTATTATACTCTTAATAAAACAATATGAAACTCCCTGCAATTGCAATTTTACACTGGGTCAGCGAATACATACAGAGTAGTGACAGTAATCCTATTAATTTACTGTCCATTATGAAGAACACGGATGTTGTCGGCACATATTAAAAAACTGCCACCATTTCAAAAGTATCATATGATATTAAGAAAAACAGTGACATAAGTACACATTACAACAATTTATACATGTTTAAACATAAAACATACTATATAAGGAGATAATTTATAGATCTTTTAAATGACTGAAGGTTGGTTGAAAATATATAAGGAGAGTGATCCTGACGAGACAAGTTATTTGATGAAAAAGAAATACGATTGATAGGAGTATTAGATGCTGAATTGGTTAAATTAAAATTGATTGTTAAAAGTTCATTGGTGCGCGTGTTGTATGTTGGAATTCGGAATAAAAAAAAAGATAATAATTCTGGACTGTCTATCATATTATTAATAATAATAATAATAACATTTATTGAGAAATATCTGGAGGATAATACATTTTTACAGTAACTAAATTAAACAGAAGAGTTTTACATAAAGTACAATTAGTTTTAAATTTTTAATACAGTAACTTAAGCAAATAATATTTGTTGGGCCCGCGTAGGCGCCTAAGTTTCCAATTTTGTAATTTTAATTAATTTAAATGAAAGAATACAGTTTCTGTGTATTTATTTATGATTTAGGCCGGCTAGGGCCATCTAGAAATTATTTATTGCACTTTTATGCAAAACTAATACAATAGTTGACCGCATTCTACATGTCGCTAACTGTCCATTAATTAATTAACTTGTCTGTAGAGATAACGTTTTTTGAGCGCGAGAAAAAAGCACTTGTAAGTATAACCTAAAACCAGTGATTTTTTCTTCTCGGCTTTTTATTCCAAGTTCTTTCGGATTTACGACCCGAATTTACAGTGATTATTTAAACCGCGTTCGTCAGCCTTACAACCTGACGAATAAAATCAGTGCAACTTATAAATTGTGTGAAAACCAGATCAGCTGATATCTTCTACCGAAGGGATATCCGTCTCCAAAGAAAATCCGGATTCCAGCTAAGTGTCAAACACATTGTTTACTTTACCTGCAAACATTTCGTTTTGTAGTTTATGTTTTTTATGTGAATATTGTTTATTCTAGAGTAAGTTCATTCCGAACTTACTTCATCTCCAGGTTTCATTTTATTATTGTTGTTTAATTCTTTAGTCTAGCCTTCTGCTAATACAGAGCGGTCATAATTTCTTGTCAGTTATGCAATAGTTGACAGAAACATTTTGTTATCAAATTTATTGCCAAGGACATGCACACATAGACGTAGATTTGATTTTTATATTGGGTTATGTATGTTCAATATTTCACTTACCTCTAAGAACTAACCTCGATCAACAATCGTCTTCCAATTATCATCTTAATAACAATAATATCAACAACAACAATAATAACGAAAAAAACAATAATATATCTTAACAAAAACCACTACTTTTTCTCTACACGCCATTGAGTTAACGAATAACATGAAGTTATCAATACAATATCGTTACTGATTGGTTCTTTGTTAAATTGGAATTTTTAGATAAGAGATAGAATACAGTTTTGATATTTTTAAGCTCATTGTTTACTGTTATGTAACTGACAAGAAATTATGATCACACGGTATAATTTAGTAACAATAATTTTGCATATTATTGTTAATTTGCAAATATTATTGTTCTAACATTCAATTAATTGTAGTTACTATTACATGTACCTTCAGCTGAATTTTTCTTTAATTGTTAGTGCAATAACCATTTATTTGTTCAACATTAACTAGTAGTTCTTATTAATATTGCACTAAAGGTTGGTTTTCACTAAAACACTTTTTATATTAATATTTCTAGTGTTAATTATAAGATTCGTATTATTGATATTATTGTATTGTGTCCGACAAATTACACTGGCCATTTTTACATCGCACCATATCTTGCCAGGTGTACTTTACTCCAGTGAGTTGAGTCCACGACTTTTTGTGCTAGCTTGAGGTGGAGCGGCAAATTGTCATATGTTAAGATTAGCAATAATTCAGAAAATGATAATTAAAATAATACTGAAATAACCATTATATTTTCCTACAGATAGGTTATTTTCTGAATCTAAATTAATGAATTTACAACAGTTGTGTGCGCTATCAATAATAAGACATATTAATAAAAGCAAGGCTCATATCTTACATATACAACATCCCTATGCTACTAGATATTCTGGGCAAGCATTGCCTTACAAAGCAATTAAAACGATAGGACAGAGGAGTTTTAATTATTTTGTACCAAAAATCTACAATAAATTGCATAATTTCGCTTCACGACATCAAATTAATATTCATCAAAATAATGTAATCAAATTGCCAAAAAATGGATTAACCAGCTAACAAAAATTGAACTAGATTCAATCTATAACAACTGTTAGTATCTTGTAAATACGTTGCACATCTTTTATTTTTACTTTAGCAAGTATAAAAAAGTTAAAATAACTAATATATAATATTTACATAGGATCACTCACTACCTAAAATCCATATACATTGATACTACTCACATACCTTTGTGGTATATGTGGTGTTTCTCCTGCATAGTAATAAGTGGTATATCTATTAAATTGTTTTAGCTTTACAGCTATTATTTATTAAATTAATATTTATGTTTATATTTTGTGCTTTTTCTATTTGGGGTTTAATCTCTTATTGCATCTACTTTATAAATGTACCAATTTATACCTCTGTAATATGTTAAATAAAGAGACATTATTATTATTATTATAGTTACGCCGCCGGTAGGGTGTCAAGATCACCGAAAGAATACATCGAGTATCGACTCCACCTTACACCTTATTTGTAGGCCTGGATTTTACCCCTTCTTTCCCCAGCTAGGGCTAACTACTCCCAATGTGCTAGTCTCCTAGAACAGCCCCTAGAAGCAGAAGAGTTAAAATCCCCCTCTCTCCTTAAGGTCGAACCGCGTCTACTCAACTCACTGCGCGTGCGTGCAGTCGATACAATATACCACTCCACATACCGCGCGCTGCGCTACCAACACTTTATCGAGTAAAAATCGTCGACTTGTGTAGCTCTATCGTGACCTACGGTTACGAACAACCGTAGGCGGGCGCTACAATATTGATACAGTATTCAGATTTGAATTGAGTAAAATAAACTATGATTAAGTAATCGAATAATAGTAATTGTAAATATTATATTTCAATTTTTTTAAATTATTGGACAATTTGACATCTTCTGGTAAGGAATTGTATTCTTTACAACCCATGATAAGTAATGCATTCGTAGATACATTAAGGTGTGTTTTTTTATATACCTAAATATTACCACTAGTCCACGTGTTATAACTATGAATTTCATGATTATAGGTAATAAAATTAGTCAGATAGTTCTCCATGTATAATTTTAAAAATAAAAATAAAAGTTAGAATTTGGATTTTATTTTTAACATTTAACCAACCCAAAGTGTCAAGCATTAGGCGAATAGGAGTTAATTTACCACACCTCAAAATTACTCTCATGCCTCTATTTTGAAGTTTTTGGTGAGCCTGTATACTCGCATTGTCAAAAAGAAATGAAATAGTAGCACAGTAATCAAAATGTGGTTGTATGATTGATTAATAAGATATGGACTTAGCCCAACATGTAAGATGTTTGGAAACGCGAGAAAAGAAATACAATTTTTTTGAGATTTTTAGATGCATGTCATTTCATTTTTTTATGCATGTATTGAAAATAACTCTTGAAAGTTAAGCAACAGTCTAATATGAGTCCTAAGTATTTAATTTCATTAACAAATTCTATAATTTCCCATTCATTGTTAGTTTATAATTTTGTATATTTATATTAAAAATTTACTAGTTATTATCATTGCTTTTGTTTTATTAACATTAACTTTCAATTTATTAGTAATTAAATATGTTTCAATTTTTTTAAGCTCTTCTAGACACAATCACACAGTGTTACTGAGGTAATATCATTCAAATACATAATAAATAACAAGGGAGCCAAAACACTTTCTTGAGCACATCCGTAATTGTTGGGTTTGGTAGATGAAAATACATTATTAATTTTAGTTTTTTGTGATCTATTTGATAAATAATCGCATAGCCAAGCTAATACTATTTCGTCTATTCCATACATTCTTAACTTTTTTAAAAGTCTGGCTCTATCGATTGTCTCAAACGCTGGTTTCAAATCCAAAAACACGGCAATTATAAACATATTCTTATCTAGTGATTCTTTCTATTCTGTGATAATTAGTTGTAGTGAAGTTTCACATGAATACCCAGGTCTAAATCAATCCCGGAAATCAATCAGGATTTAGACCTGGGTATTCATGTGAAACTGTTTATTAGTAATAGAGTTTACTAATAATTTCATTTACTTCCTTCATATTTACTTTTTTGAATGATTTTAAGCTACACGTTACCTTAAAATTTTTCAAATATTCAGTGACATCTACATTAGAATTAGGAATGCTATTAACAATTTCTTCAATACTCGTTATAAAGTAGTTATTAAAATACTCTGCTCCGTTTTGTTTTTTTTATTATTGAATATTTCATACAACTGATTTAAGTCCAAGAAAATTCTTCTACTTTCTAAATTGAAATCGAGAAATTTATATTGTATATAATTTACAAACCTATTTACAATTGTTTCAATGCACTTTATGTACATACTAGGGGCCTCAGCCCGGCTACGCCGGTCTTCTCCCCTACGTTGTCAAAACTCGTCGCTTCGCGACTCGTTTTAATATAATAAGGCATTTTGTCGCACTTGTCGATTATAAAACTCGTCGCTCATCTTTTTTTAACACTATTTTATGGAAATTCCCCCTGCAAACGTCCTAAGTTTTATCGTTAATTCACCTTACATACTTAATTAGTTTTCTTCTGTCAAGAAATACGTTCAAAATGTGAAAACTCGTCACATTTTAAATTGAAAAAAATTTGACAGATGTCACCTTTTGAAATCTTGTTAGCATATTTTTGTCTCAAAATGATCCAATAATGGCCAAGATCCTTTGAAAAATATTTTCCGATGCTTCAAAATATTATCTCGCACGTCAAAAAAGCTATATTGAACCATTATCACCACTTAACACTTTCATTAACCCTGAAATTTTTAATATATATAAATCTTTTTTAACACTATTTTATGGAAATTCGACCTGCAAATGTCTTAAACTTTATTGTTACTTCACCTTAAATCCATAATTAGTATTCTTCTGTCAAGAAACACGTTCAAAATGAGAAATCTCGTCCCATTTTAAAATGCAAACAATTTGACAACTGTCTCCTTTTGAAACCTTGTAAGCATATTTTTGCCTCAAAATGCTCAAATAATGGCCCACATTCTTTGAAAAATGTTTTCTGATACCTCAAAATATTATCTCGCACCATTATTACCATTTAACACTTTGATTCTCGTCGTAAATTTTCTGGACCGGCCGTCTTGTATTAAGAATATTTTTGAATTATCGTCTGATAAAACCTGTCCGTGCCGATCAATGGTGACTTTGATTCGAAATGGTTTCGAGGAAAAAATGCATGATTTTTATCAATAAAAATTAGTCAGTACCCCCTGTCGAAATAAAATTAAGCCTAAGCACTAAAAAAATATCACCCGGATAAAACGGCGGTTCATTTTCCTCTCTCCGTGTTACCGGAAAAATGAAGATACACCAGAAGTTGAATAGAACATACATACCAACACTTGTACAATATAATAGTAGATAGTATTGTGGGGACCAACATGCAGTCGCAAATTCTAATCGACTTCTAACAATTGTGAAGTACAATGTTACTAATGTTTTAAGAATCTTGATATCTCTTCCGGTTCTAATTATAAATCCTAACATTTTATATGGTACACGGATTATGTTATTGATGTGAGTATTATATATTATTTTGATATTTAAAGTGACTCCAAGGTCTTTAACTAATGAGAAATTACCAATTTAAACACCTGTCAATTCAAACAATTTCGCTTTCAAATAAACGAAATTTTAAAGTATATTTTGATACTAAGTTTTAGTTTATTTGCAATCCTATATTCATAAAACCTATCGAAGTCTTCTTCTATTACTTTGCAACCTTCAGTAGTTAAATATTAACATATTACATAAGCATCAATAAAGACCTGCTGACTACTGACCAGTGTTTGCGACAGTTGCCCTCTCTAGTGTATTTTCTTCATATCCACTCGTGTCCGCAGGTTCAGACTTGATGGTAATATTTCCCGTGTTCGTATTATCATGATATACATCTGTAGCTCCAACTGTAATATTAAAAACTAGGGGCCTCAGCCCGGCTACGCCGGGCTTCTCCCCCTACGTTGACAAAACTCGTCGCTTCGCGACTCGTTTTAATATAATAAGGCATTTTGCCGCAATGTCGATTATAACACTCGGGAAGTTCTAATCTATACATACAATGTTCAAAGGATTATCCAAATCAGTTAATTAATTTACGTTTGTACCATTTAAACGTAACAATAATATTTTATTTCACTATAAAGAATACATGGATTCTGAATAAAATAGAGAAAAATTAATAAAATAGTTAAATATTATTGCATATGATTCACTATTAATTATGTCACTTGGAAATTTAGAAAAACTTTTGAGTAACACTGATAGATGTGAAATTTGCGGATTTTCGTTGTAATAATATATTCGTTGTAGTAATATTTTACGTTATTAAATTTAATATTTTGTTTAACTATTTAAAAAGGTATTAATAATTTTCAGTTTTTTTGAAAATAATTTGGTTTACATGTAAATATATTATAGTCGTTTTTTAATTTATTTAATCACTAAAATTTCACCTATACTTGTTATAATTCAGTAATGCGAAGGAATTGCCTCCTAAATTTGAATGTCGGTAGTTGTCTCGTTGTTCGAGAGAGGCGCTGATGAATACTTTTATCATAATTTTTAAGTTTTTTTGAAATACGTCTTAAAATTAGCATTTTTACTGCAAAAAGAAAACAGCGGAAGACCTTCAAGATGATAAAAAAACACTTTCATCCTATAGTAATCCATTATATAAATAAATAAGATATTAAATTGACATCTGGGTATTTTATACTTCAAGATTTAAAACAATTAAAATTACGCGATTACTAAATATCGAATATTATTCTGTCTTATCTATCCTCCTAATACACTCTACTTTATACTTTCGTTAATATAGTTAATAACATACAGTTTCCAGAATTAAAATAACAAAACTGCTTAACACATCTATCCGCACCCTGAAAACTTATTTGAACGTATTCTACAGATAGGTTTAACATTTAAAACGTTCGAACGACCCTTAAAATATATTTTGATAACTCAAAACTGATTCTTACTTTCTTAATTCTTACTTTCTTTTCCGTTTAATAGCATTTTTAACTGAAGACAATTTTATGATCAGCAAAAGTTTTCAAAATTTATGAAAATGTGTTAAAACCTTAAAAAACTGCATTATCTTTATCAACTCTTATGTATTTTTTACACATTTCATCAATTTTATAAATAAAATACCTTCAACTGTAGTTTTTCAATTCAGTTTTGGTCTGAAATCACCTCCTAAATAGTAGAAATATGAATAAACATATTTTATCGTCTGGTACAACCTATCCGTGCCCATTGCTCGGCACGGGTCGGTGACGATCAACGCCACGGTTTTGAGGAAAAAATGGATGATTTTTATCAATATAAATTAGTCAGCACCCCCTGTCGAAATAAAATTAAGCCTAAGCACTAAAAAAATATCACGCGGATAAGACGGCGGTTCATTTGCCTCTCTCCGCGTTACCGGAAAAATGAAGATACACCAGAAGTTGAATAGAACATACATACCAACACTTGTACAATATAATAGTAGATAGATAGAAATTATTTTAATTACAATCGATTTTTTCTCAATATTTTTATTATGTAAAGATATACAATGTACATATGGTTGAATTCAAAAAATTAAACAAAAATTACACTATCGAATGGATCTAAAAAATATGAATAACCTAATTTTAAAAAATATAACTTTGTGTCCCAGTTTGAGAAACACTGCTTTAAAAAAATATTTTCTTTTAAGCTATAAGCTCCTTCGCTATAAGGAGATACCCCGCTTAACTTTTTATTTACTATTTTTTTATATCTCTAATAATAAACAAAATAATGTCGTTTCGGTATTATACCCTGTATACACATTACAAATTTGCGTTAATATTTCTTGTAACACAAGTAAATTATGAGAGAAGTTTTATAAATTTAAATTTAATAAAAATAGATTTAGAACAACTGCGCGAAAATATACCAAACATCTGGATTGAATTCAAGGAAGATCTTGCTCCAGGACACCATCTACCATACAAGACATGAAAATCTCTTAATTGGATGAAAACTGGTGTTTCCAGATGCAAAACTAATCTAAGAAATGGAGCATACAGCGAGAGGAAGATGTGTTGTGCGAGTGTGGACAGATACAGGACAATGTTCATATGCTCATCTGTCCGAACATGGATGATCCTTGTACTATGGAGGATCTAATTTCTGCTGACTGTCAAGCAATATTTATTGCTTGATACATACACAGACACCGAAACATATTGACAAAATGTATCGTGACGTCCCGGACACGAAAAGTAAGTATCTACAATCTTATATGTTGTTGAATTATTATTATTATTATTATACAATGAAAGAAGCAGAAGCCTAAGGCTTGTGTAGCTTCATTATACATAAGATGAAGTACATTAATACATAAGAAAATACAGTTAAAGCAATACATATTACGTATTACAAAATACAAAAAAAAAAAAAAAAATAGAAAAACAAGTAGTTAATTTAACACAACGGAATTAAATGAATCTAAATTATTTTTGAAAATATTAATGCTGCTTGCACTGACAACTTGCGAAAGTAAACTGTTCCACTTTGCAAAAACACGATTGGATAAAAAGTTGGCACGCACATTCATTTTAAAAGTATCACGGCGCAACTTAAATTTGTGACCACGTAGTCTATTGTCATTGTTGAACATAAAAAGATCTGACATAACACAATTAAAATAACCAGATACACAACGGAACATAGTTATTAGGTCGACGCTCTTCCAGAGATGAAATTCCAAGACACTGTAGTCGTTGTTCGTATGGCTTATTTATAAATTGCAAGAAAAATTTGTAAAAATATTTTTAACAAGCAAATAATAGATACACTGTTAAATGAATTAGAAGTAAAGTCTATGGTGGTTATTTGAAATATATCTAAATTATAAAATTAAAATAATTTTCAGATATGGACCTTTTATTTAAAATTTGGTTGGACCAACTTGGGCTCTAAATCCACACCTGTACGACCAAGATATATCATGATCTCTTCTACGCTGAGCCTTAGGTCTCGTCTGCAGTGCGGCAAAGTACGATTCACCGGTTTGGCCGACTAGCCATTACGTTACCAAGCTCAACGATCATCTGAACGCATGTGTGTGCATTATTACAAGCTGCATTAAACCTACGCCCACTTACTGGATTCCGATACTAAGTCATTTTCCTCCCTCACATCTTCGAATATAACCGGCTTTACTCCATGAATATATAAAAAAAAAAATACTAGTGAGATGCAACTACCTACTTATGACAGTATGCAGAGTACATATTCAAACAAACTAAGATCTCGTCATCCAGCAGTTAAGACAGAAGAGTCGCTTTATTTAAAGAACTACAATGTGCAACAGGAATGGAAAAACATATGGACTCATAAAACTCCACCAGCTCTTCACAGTCCTATAAATACCCGCCAGAAACCCCATTGATTCAAGTTACTTCGAAATATTTGAAAACCGACAACAGAATTCAAACATCCTAGGGTATATGTAACGACTCAATTTGTAAAAGGGGCGAATTGTGCATCCCCCTATGTGATTGCGGAGCCCCCAAACAAACCGTTTTCCATATCGTACAAAACTGTGGACTCGGGACATATCAGAGCGATAAGGAGGATCTTCTTACCATTTCCCTAGATGCTATTGACTAGGTCGAAATGTGAAACGTAGCCCTGTAACTATACCCAAATTACATCTCTGTTAACTTACTAACCGTGTGTGCGTTAGCTTCTTTTAACCCATTAATGACCAATGTATTAAATAAAATATTTTTTACAATAATTACAATAAAGACATTTCTTGCGTTTTTTTAAAAATATATATACCCAACCCTACAAGAATATAAAAATGCGTATACGCTCCTTTGGCTAATAACAATATCAAATATAAGTAAACATGTGATAAACAAATTATTTTTTTATGTATGAAATATAAACTTTATTTGGAATGAAACATTTCAAAACACTCTGGGTGCAGATGTACTTTACATTTTACACAAATAAATGGTGTTGCTCTTACACAATCTGCATTTTTTTCTTGCATTCGTTTCATGTCTCTTTATCAGATGACCAATATTATCAATTCTGATGACATTTGGTAAACTGTGTTTTGAAGGACGCTCATAATTTGAATTTGTTGCTTCTCAATCAACATCCAGTGTCTGCATTACCCTGATACTTCATAAGAGCAACTGCTAGTCGTGACCGAAAATCCAATTAAGATATTTTCCTATCAATTGAGCACTGTGAAAACAACTAATTTTTGTTTTCACTATACAGTCAGCGACCGCTTAACGTACACAATGCGTACACAGTTTCCCGTACGTTAATCGAACGTACGTTAAGCGGACGGTATATTTCCGTATAAATACAAGTAAATACGACTAATTGGTACATACTTTCGGTCCCTATGTTCATACGAACGTACATTTGTTCGTACGAACGTACATTTTTTTCGTACGAACGTACATTTTATTTGTATAAATGACCAATATTCATTGATTGTTTTGAAGTTATATTTAGGCAATATATGCGTATGAAGCTTGAAATACAGTGTTACCAACTTCTATCTTTCAATTTTTTTCCCTTCACTCAGACTTACAGAGAAGAATCAGTAAATACGTCGAACGCAGCCGAATATGTACACGTATTTACGAGTGCTTTTCTGTGGACACTGAAGATATTAACGATTTGTTAGAATCACATGCGGACGAACCCACAACTAATGAGTTATTAGAACTACAAGAGCAAATGAGAACTGAAAAAGAAGACCCAAAAACCGAGAACGAAGCAACCGAAATACAATTAAAAACAGTAAGTGGAATATTAGGCAAAGTGGAAGAACTCATTGACACTATCGAGAACTCGGACCGGGATATTGATAGAATTTTCAGTGTTGTTAACAATATACGCAATAGCATCGCTTGTTATAAACTTTTATATCAAGACAAAAAGAAAACTGCGGTACAAGTGACAATCGACAAATTTCTAATTAAAAACAACAATTAATAATTTTTTAAGTACTTATTTATTTTTCTAAACATGTTTATTTTATATAATGTATGGTTTGTTTTTATTTTTTTAACATGTATTTATATGTTAGTACTACGTGTTTACTGTTCTATTCGGATTTACGAAAATATTAGAGGCATTAAATTAATAAACTTCAATATCTTGCAAATGATCATTCATGAAAAAAAAAGTGTAAGAATCTTTTTTTGTAGAAAATTTTTAAATCTGCAAGTTTTATTCAAACAAATTTTACGTTAAGTTTACTCTTTCAAATAATCGGTCATTTAATAATTGGACATTTTTCGTGAATCCGATTATACATTATACATTGTGTGCTGTTTCTTTTCCCTTTTTTTTAACCATAAAGTTGCCATATCAAATACGAAAACGACGTTTTCGTATTTGATATGGCGCGGTAATAATACTAAACTACGAAAGAAAACACAATACAAATGAACAGTAAAGTTAGATGGCTAAGACAAGTGGGGAATACGCACCCCACACATTTGAATGATGAACAAAGCGACATGACAGATACAATTTATATTTTTCCAAAACAGGATAATTCAGAACAATAATCTAATAAGGTTTGACTATATATTTTTTAAATTTAGCAATAAGTGTATAGAAAATGCATGCTTTTATAAATCAGCCAAATCTTCAAAAATTGACCAATTTCAAAATATTTTAAAAAATATACTATTCAAACAAACTGCGAAATAAAAATATTCACGAAGCTATTGTGTGCTAGTAATGTATAAAAAAAAACAGTTGAAATATTTAAAAAATAATATTTCTAAAAGGTTGCGCCGTTTGTCGTTGATGAGTTTAGACAACTTATTTCTATTTTTCTCCTGGGGCGCCATTCTTTTTTTAGGGTTTTATAGGTATGACCAAAAAACCCTTATACCGTCATTTTGTCGTCTGTCTGCCTGTCTGTTCGGTAAAAATTGTAGCCAAACGGCTGAACCTAGAGAGTTGAAATTTGGCATGCTCATACAACTGTTTGACCCGCACATAGGAAAAATACTAAAACATCTAAAAAACATTTTAATTTTATTTTTGCAAAATAAATTATTTTGATGCGATTTTTGCCAAAATTGTGCAAAAAAAAATTCGTCCCTCACCCTGTAGCCCAGATGGTTTAAACTAAAAACCTGAAAAAATTCAAAAAAGTAATGTACGTTTGTGTGAACCGGAATAGTACAACAGGAATTTTTAATCAGATTATGTTTTCGGAAAATAACGCATTTTTTGTTTTTTGCTTGACCATGTAAAATATTTAATTACTTATGCAACGCACTAAACCAGCATGCTTTGTAAGTGTAATGGCTAGCGTTCCCGCGTTCTAATTTAAAAAATAGGGTTCGATCTGGTCTCAAGACAATTTTTTTAGTTTTTTTTTTGCATTTTTATTTTGTTTAAATTATTTTTTCAAAATTCTAGTTATATTTGGACAAATGTTGCATTTAATTTTTAAAAGCGTAAATTTAATAACCTGTGGAAATTGTTGACATTGAATACACGAAATAAGAGGGACGGAGTTATGACTTAAACCAACCAATGGAAGCCATTGGCGCAATTTTCAGAATCTTAATGAACCTTGCTATATAAAGAAAAAAAAAATACTGCACTTATTTAGAAACCTGGTATTAGGCATTCAAATAAAAATTAACAAAAACAATATTTTAACATAAAATTTGTTTTGGAATCCCAAATTATCATCATTCACTTTCTAAATACCTGCGAAACCCTGAAATGTGTGAAAATTCACACTTCACATCAATTTTTTTTTTAAATAATGCATAGTGTGTGGCACACACAAAAAGATTGACAAGCACTGATTTACATCAATAGTTCTAAACTTTTATAAGATGACAGCACGTTTATATAAAATATGAAAATTTCAAGGCACCATACCCTTAATTCTCCATATTATGTCTGCGCGAATTCTAAGAAATTGTACATTAATTGTCCGCAGGCGAGACTTAGCGAGTCACAGAAACTATCAGCTAGTTACAAATATTTATTAATAAATGTTTACAAATCATAGCAGGCTTTCACTGGCCAGATTCCATCACTAATAAAGACCCATGGCAGCTTAGCAATGACAGATTCGACAAGAAATTGAGAAGCATATATATTTTCTTATATATTATAATGTGAACAAACAAAGTGATATGATACCTGTGTAATCATCGTTTTCTTCCTCTTCCATTTTCACCGTGTAACTGTTTTTGAAGTACTCTTTCCCGGCCTCATTTGTTACACAATGAGTCTCATCACATTTTGGTAATATGTCTGTACTGCTGCACTGTTTTTCAGTTTGCTCACAATTCGTCAACAATTCTTTATGTTCTTTGAAATCTGTCAAGTAAATACTTAACACTCCGCTGGTTTCAGATACAGAACTCAGTTGTGATGTGTAATTTATATATATTTGATTGTTTCGCAAACACTTTTGACGAAATTCATAAAAATTATTCACTTTAATGCGACATTTTGTACATATAACTCCTTGATAGTGCAACACTGTAGATATCTAAAATTAATTAAACCCATTATATGGAGAATTGCCTGGTTTATCCCATCTATAAACGTACTGTTGCTATGTTATATACTGCGTTCATGAAACTTTTATATATATTCTTTATTCCCTAGACCTTGCGGCGTTCAGGGTATTAACCATTACATTCATGAAACTTTTAACCGGCTTTTAACTTAACTATACATATTTATTCTGGTATCACAGGACTGTTACTAAAAACTGTTTAAAATTATTCATAACACTAAAATGTTACTGAAGTTTTACTTATATTAAGTACTATGCAAAAAATTAGTTGAAAACTTAATTGATCGACTGGTAATGGGATAAATCGTTCAACTAGAAATATACATAACGAAAATTACATGCAATTTTAACTGGATGTTTCCTGTTGGAAATTTTAGTGGGTTTCAAATATTCTCATCAAAATGGTCCCAGGATATTCATGACATACTCAATGGAAACAAGAAAAGAATGTTCATTTGTTACCCCATAAAAACTCCACCAATGGCATGTAAACAGGGCCACCGCGCGTGCGTAAACCGCTCGTGTGCAAACGTTTACAGGGCAATCCCCATTAGAACCCAAAGCACGTAATGTGCATATTTTCATCAACACTTGTGACCTGGACTCAATTCCAGTAGTGTATGGTCTCGTTAATGACCCCACAAGAACCGACAAACACGCGACGGCCCTGCCTACACAGCAATAACAAAATCCTTATAAAACAACAAACATTCCATTCCTAACTTAATTTTGATGAGTGCGTCAATAATAATTAAAATAAATGTTCTTACCATTTCCGGAAATAACAATATCAGCCTAAAATAATAGTTTAAATTTTTACAACTGTTGAAAAGTCGTTGTAAATGACTGTCATGTTTCAGACAAATACAACAAATATCTTTTAAAAAATACATTATAACTGCAAATGCCCTACAACGTTTTTAATTTTCTAAATCATTGAAATATTTCTGGTTCCTTGGACTTGATTGAATTATATTCAGTTTGTACCAGTCCGTGTTGATTAAAAGTATGTTCGTGTGTGTGATCCAGAGAGAAACAAAACGGAGAGAGATATCATTACGGGTATTTTAGTGGAAACTCACTACTCAGCGGCCTACGTGAGGATGTATGGAACTAAAAGGCAAAAAGCGGCAAATTTAAATTGTCTTTATTTACTACAGCCGAAATTTGATATTTAGTCCATTACGAATTAAAAATTTAACTGTTCAAAATAATATAATAATTGGATATTGACAATAAAATTAACTCCATAAAATTTATCATAGATTTTTTTTTGTCACATTACAAAAAATATACAGATATTTTGAAAGTTGAGTTTTTAATTTGTATTATAATCAAAATGCTTATAATTTTGATCTGGAAAATACTTCAAGACAATTTCTATATTGTTATATTTTCTTAATAATATTTCAAAATGTTAATAATTAGGTTAAATAACGAGTGCACAAATAATTAATACTGATTTATTAAATACTGCAGAGACATATATATATATATATATATATATATATATGCAACACTGATTGAACACTATAGTGTAGTGTTCAATCAGTGTTGCATATATATATGTCTCTGCAGTATTTAATAAATCAGTATTAATTATTTGTGCACTCGTTATTTAACCTAATTATAAACATTTTGATTATATATATATATATATGCAACACTGATTGAACAATATAGTGTAGTGTTCAATCAGTGTTGCATATATATATACATATATATATATATATGTATATATGTATGTATGTTGCATATATATATATATATATATATGCAACACTGATTGAACACTACACTATATTGTTCAATCAGTGTTGCATATATATATATATATATAATCAAAATGCTTATAATTTTGATCTGGAAAATACTTCAAGACAATTTCTATATTGTTATATTTTCTTAATAATATTTCAAAATGTTAATAATTAGGTTAAATAACGAGTGCACAAATAATTAATACTGATTTATTAAATACTGCAGAGACATACACAAACGAACAAATCTTAGATCACACCAAAGAGGATGTTAGGGGGAGAGTGTTCAATGGAATAGGGATTTTGGAAATCCATACACCAGCGCCACCTTGCGCAATGAGAGTTGCGCAGTTTCTCCCACACTTTTTCTGATTGGCTGATTTGAAAAACTTGCTGTGCCAAACTTTTCGCTTTTTGCTTATATAAACAAAAATTTTATTTCTCTTTGAGCTTGTTGGCTGTTTAGGCTTGAAAAACGAGAAGAAATAAATTTTTCTTGTTTGTACAATACAATTTCAACAACAGTATAATACAATAAATACATAACAATTGTGATATTCATTTTACATGTAAGCAGTAGTTTTATATGAAACATTTTAAACTTATTAAGAGATAAGTTAGTTTTCAGATTGTACATGTACATACATAAGATGAACTTAACCATTGCACATATACAAGATCACCGTTTTCATTCTGTATATTTATATATATATATATATTTAGGAAGCAGCTTCTCTTGTATGCAACACTGATTGAACACTACACTATATTCCGCGTCTATTAACTTTTTTGACACTTTTTCCAATTTTCGTATCGTCCTTTTTTGGGGATCACTAAGGTGATTAATAAAAAAGCCTATATTTTGAGACATATTTATTTATTATTGCAACGTTTCGATTGTTCTTATAATCATTATCAAGCTAAACTAAATAAAAACAATTGACAATGTTATTTATATACAATTTGTAACGGTAAATGAGTAAATGAGGTAATTGGGGAAAATCATGAATGGTTGCCATGCAGGTAGAGGGTCCGGGCTAATCCTGTGGATTGAAGGTTTATTTCGGGCTGGTTTTTCTTAATGATGAGTGCCTCTAGGATTTGTAGCCGATGGTAATCTGGGGATTTCTTCAGTATGGTTGTTTGATTAACTAATTCTTGTCGGGTTAAATGCATGTCATGTTCGAGTAAGAAATGTTTTTTGATGGCTCCGGTTTGTAGATGCATCGTGAGTCGTCTTGACAGGGTTGTTGTGGTTAATCCAACATAGGCTACATTACGTGGCTCACAGTCCTCGTGTTTGCATGAAAATTTGTAGATTACGTTGGTCTCCTTCAGGGCAGTCTTCTTGGGGTTTAAATTATTTTTCAAAATTAATTGTGCGGTTTTTAGGCTCTTATAATATATACGCAGCTGGAGTTTTTCTTCGCTGTTTTTACATTTCACATTACTGCGTACAATTTCTTGTAACGTCCTCTCATCGGTTCTGTATGCGCTGGAAAACTGTTTTTTATAATATAGTATGTGCGTGGTGGACTGCGTATTTCCGTTCTGTGTTTCCATTCGCCTATCTAGGTACCTTTTCAGTAAACAGTCGAAGGTTGTGTTGCGGTAACCGTTGTTAATTAGAGTTTGCTTAAGCTGCTCTGTAGCTGACTGAAAGTTTTCCCAATTCGATGATATCTTATATGTACGGTGAATGAGGGCTGTGATGGTGCCATTTTTGTACCGTTCTGGACATTCACTAAGCGCGTTTATGTAACATCCACTGTTTGTGGGTTTAGTGAACACAGATGTTTCATAGCTGCCTGAATTGTAGTCCACGTGAACGTCCAAGAAGTTGATAGCTCTATTGTTGTTTTCTTCTATTGTAAACTTAAGCACAGAACACTCTTCGAAACGTCGGCGTAGAGCTTCAGTTTCTTCTCTGTTGTTTACTACCATAAAACAGTCGTCAACGTACCTACAGTATAGGTTAGGTTTCTTTTCCATATCGTCCAACACTTTGTTCTCAATGTGGCTCATGTAGAAGTTAGCGAAGGTGACTCCGAGGGGTGAACCCATTGCTACTCCGTCAATTTGATGGTATAGAGCTCCGTCTATATGTTTAAACGGGGCCTCTGTCGTGCAGGCTCTAAGTAGTTTTTCCAGTATTTGTTGTGAAAATGCCGGAGGGGGGATCGTCGGATGAGAGTAGACTGTCTTGCATATGATATTGATCGTTTCTTCAACAGGAACATTGGTAAATAATGATTCCACATCCAGGGAGGCAACAAAACCATTGGCTTCAGTGCACTTTAAAATGTCTAAGAACTGGTCGGTTGAAGATAGTAGGTACCGAGTTTGTAGATAAGGCGTGATTATTTTATTTATTTCTTTAGCAGTCTTGTATGTTGGTGTTGGGATTTGTGATATGATGGGACGCAAAGGGTTATCACGTTTATGTGTCTTCACATTGCCGTAGATATATCCTGGGGAGAATTCTCCAGTGATGGGTGTTAACACTTGGGATTTCACTTGCTTATTGGCCGCGGCGATGAGGCGGTTCACTGCTGTTTTTAACTCAGCTGTCGTGTCTCTAGATGTTTTCTTGAATTTCTGGCTATCTTTCAGAATTGAATCCAGTTTTTGTTTGTATTCCTGTCTATCCAATATCACAAACACATTCGCTTTGTCTGCTTTTCTGATCACAATATTGTCGTTAGATCTTAATTTCTTTGCGGCGTCGTCTAGGTCTTTTGATAGGATATTACTCCGTTTGTAATCTCTGCGTTTTGTTGATTCCGCCCGTAGAAGATCACGCAGTTTATCATTCACGGTGACAATTCCATCGGATTCCAATTTTTGAATTGAACAGTAGAGTATTTCAAGTTCGGTGGCCTTATCTAATGGATCGAAGTTGCTCTTGATGTGGCAGTTGATACCCAAGTTTAGCACTTTTATCTCATTTTCGGATGGTTCATAAGATGATAAGTTGATGTAATTCTGTTTTTCTTCGGGTAACACAATCTGACCGTGATAAAGCCTATTCAGTTTCTTCAGGATCCTGTTTTTTGTGATGAAGCGATGTTGGTCCAAAATTTCGTTCAGTTTTTCTTGTATATTTGTCTGGAGCGTTTGGTTTATACTCAGCGAGGTTATCTCTACTTGAATGCTCTTAACCTCTCTTTGTAAGTCTTCTCTGCGTTGGATGGACTTCTCTAATTGGAATCTTATAAGTTTGGTCCGGTACTCCCGGGTGAAATTTTCATATCTCGCTGCTGGGTCATGAGTCTTGATGTCACTATATTTAGGAAGCAGCTTCTCTTGTATGCAACACTGATTGAACACTACACTATATTCCGCGTCTATTAACTTTTTTGACACTTTTTCCAATTTTCGTATCGTCCTTTTTTGGGGATCACTAAGGTGATTAATAAAAAAGCCTATATTTTGAGACATATGAAAATTTCACCCGGGAGTACCGGACCAAACTTATAAGATTCCAATTAGAGAAGTCCATCCAACGCAGAGAAGACTTACAAAGAGAGGTTAAGAGCATTCAAGTAGAGATAACCTCGCTGAGTATAAACCAAACGCTCCAGACAAATATACAAGAAAAACTGAACGAAATTTTGGACCAACATCGCTTCATCACAAAAAACAGGATCCTGAAGAAACTGAATAGGCTTTATCACGGTCAGATTGTGTTACCCGAAGAAAAACAGAATTACATCAACTTATCATCTTATGAACCATCCGAAAATGAGATAAAAGTGCTAAACTTGGGTATCAACTGCCACATCAAGAGCAACTTCGATCCATTAGATAAGGCCACCGAACTTGAAATACTCTACTGTTCAATTCAAAAATTGGAATCCGATGGAATTGTCACCGTGAATGATAAACTGCGTGATCTTCTACGGGCGGAATCAACAAAACGCAGAGATTACAAACGGAGTAATATCCTATCAAAAGACCTAGACGACGCCGCAAAGAAATTAAGATCTAACGACAATATTGTGATCAGAAAAGCAGACAAAGCGAATGTGTTTGTGATATTGGATAGACAGGAATACAAACAAAAACTGGATTCAATTCTGAAAGATAGCCAGAAATTCAAGAAAACATCTAGAGACACGACAGCTGAGTTAAAAACAGCAGTGAACCGCCTCATCGCCGCGGCCAATAAGCAAGTGAAATCCCAAGTGTTAACACCCATCACTGGAGAATTCTCCCCAGGATATATCTACGGCAATGTGAAGACACATAAACGTGATAACCCTTTGCGTCCCATCATATCACAAATCCCAACACCAACATACAAGACTGCTAAAGAAATAAATAAAATAATCACGCCTTATCTACAAACTCGGTACCTACTATCTTCAACCGACCAGTTCTTAGACATTTTAAAGTGCACTGAAGCCAATGGTTTTGTTGCCTCCCTGGATGTGGAATCATTATTTACCAATGTTCCTGTTGAAGAAACGATCAATATCATATGCAAGACAGTCTACTCTCATCCGACGATCCCCCCTCCGGCATTTTCACAACAAATACTGGAAAAACTACTTAGAGCCTGCACGACAGAGGCCCCGTTTAAACATATAGACGGAGATCTATACCATCAAATTGACGGAGTAGCAATGGGTTCACCCCTCGGAGTCACCTTCGCTAACTTCTACATGAGCCACATTGAGAACAAAGTGTTGGACGATATGGAAAAGAAACCTAACCTATACTGTAGGTACGTTGACGACTGTTTTATGGTAGTAAACAACAGAGAAGAAACTGAAGCTCTTCGCCGACGTTTCGAAGAGTGTTCTGTACTTAAGTTTACAATAGAAGAAAACAACAATATAGCTATCAACTTCTTGGACGTTCACGTGGACTACAATTCAGGCAGCTATGAAACATCTGTGTTCACTAAACCCACAAACAGTGGATGTTACATAAACGCGCTTAGTGAATGTCCAGAACGGTACAAAAATGGCACCATCACAGCCCTCATTCACCGTATATATAAGATATCATCGAATTGGGAAAACTTTCAGTCAGCTACAGAGCAGCTTAACCAAACTCTAATTAACAACGGTTACAGCAACACAACCTTCGACTGTTTACTGAAAAGGTACCTAGATAGGCGAATGGAAACACAAAACGGAAATACGCAGTCCACCACGCACATACTATATTATAAAAACCAGTTTTCCAGCGCATACAGAACCGATGAGAGGACGTTACAAGAAATTGTACGCAGTAATGTGAAATGTAAAAACAGCGAAGAAAAACTCCAGCTGCGTATATATTATAAGAGCCTAAAAACCGCACAATTAATTTTGAAAAATAATTTAAACCCCAAGAAGACTGTCCTGAAGGAGACCAACGTAATCTACAAATTTTCATGCAAACACGAGGACTGTGAGTCACGTAATGTAGCCTATGTTGGATTAACCACAACAACCCTGTCAAGACGACTCACGATGCATCTACAAACCAGAGCCATCAAAAAACATTTCTTACTCGAACATGACATGCATTTAACCCGACAAGAATTAGTTAATCAAACAACCATACTGAAGAAATCCCCAGATTACCATCGGCTACAAATCCTAGAGGCACTCATCATTAAGAAAAACCAGCCCGAAATAAACCTTCAATCCACAGGATTAGCCCGGACCCTCTACCTGCATGGCAACCATTTATGATTTTCCCCAATTACCTCATTTACTCATTTACCGTTACAAATTGTATATAAATAACATTGTCAATTGTTTTTATTTAGTTTAGCTTGATAATGATTGTAAGAACAATCGAAACGTTGCAATAATAAATAAATATGTCTCAAAATATAGGCTTTTTTATTAATCACCTTAGTGATCCCCAAAAAAGGACGATACGAAAATTGGAAAAAGTGTCAAAAAAGTTAATAGACGCGGAATATAGTGTAGTGTTCAATCAGTGTTGCATACAAGAGAAGCTGCTTCCTAAATATATATATATATATATAAATATACAGAATGAAAACGGTGATCTTGTATATGTGCAATGGTTAAGTTCATCTTATGTATGTACATGTACAATCTGAAAACTAACTTATCTCTTAATAAGTTTAAAATGTTTCATATAAAACTACTGCTTACATGTAAAATGAATATCACAACTGTTATGTATTTATTGTATTATACTGTTGTTGAAATTGTATTGTACAAACAAGAAAAATTTATTTCTTCTCGTTTTTCAAGCCTAAACAGCCAACAAGCTCAAAGAGAAATAAAATTTTTGTTTATATAAGCAAAAAGCGAAAAGTTTGGCACAGCAAGTTTTTCAAATCAGCCAATCAGAAAAAGTGTGGGAGAAACTGCGCAACTCTCATTGCGCAAGGTGGCGCTGGTGTATGGATTTCCAAAATCCCTATTCCATTGAACACTCTCCCCCTAACATCCTCTTTGGTGTGATCTAAGATTTGTTCGTTTGTGTAGCACCAAACTTGTCCAGGACAAGAGCATCTGACGTCACAGTGCAACTAAACACTTCTTCTGAACTGCTCGAAACAAGAATACAATTAAACGGTTATCCAAGCAAGCCAATGACATACGGGAAATATTTTAAGATTGCAGCGCTGTTGCGGCAGACTTGGAACTTCCAAAATAGACATTCATTATTATAATTATATGGGTAACAACGTGAATTTGAATGTTAACCGGTGGTTTTTGTAATTTTGTAACAATATTAATAAGTACGTGTTTTTATGCAAGTTAATCAGTGAAAAATAATAATGCCAAATATTAATAAGTAAGAATAATTTTAGGTATGTTTTTATTTTTTTAGGTTGAAATGGACCTTTTAGGTTATTTAGGTTAGTTTATTTTTTAGGTTGAAATGGGTTTCTTTTAATCCACGAATTACACTTAGATACACAGCAATAATAGTTTGACTTCAACATGATTTTGTCTTGTCTTCCACTTTAATTTAAGGTTATATTCACTTATTATCACTTGATTTCAGTAAAAACAATTTAAAACTGATTTTAAAATAATATAAAACTTAACAAACCGTAACAATATAACAGTATAATAACAACAAAACCAGGGACGTAGCCAGGATTTCAGCTTGGGAGGGGCAAAAATAACAAAATATTCTAAATTGGTCGGTACGACCTTAATTACATGGCTTGGGTAGAAAATAACAGCGTTCTAGGTCAGGGGTCGGCTACCTCTCAGTGACAAAGAGCCAAATCTATATTGAAAAAAAAAAAAAAACGCAATAACATGGAAGAATCGCTAAAAAATATATGCTATATTTAAGAAAAAAAAGTAAAAAATTTTTATTTGTTTTAAAATAATATAAAACATTTAGTTTGTGATGCCTATTGTAGTTGCCAATATATTACAATATAATTTTTTAATGGGATTTCAATATCTGGTGAATATTCAGTAATCTTTAACTTAAGGCAGCACTCTAGTTTCAGGTCAGTAAGATTACTTCTTAACTGACTCTTTATTAATTTCATATGTGAAAAGATTTGCTTACAGTAATATATGGATCCGAAAATTGTCAGTAGCCCAAAGAATAATTTTTTAAAAGATTGAACGATTCTGGAAGACGGTTCCAAGCTTCGAAAAGAACTTTATCTACATTTTGAAGATTGCGAATTTCGGTGCACTTATGCTGGGAAGATAAAATTCACTTTTTTCTTTCTAAATTTTCCAGTTCAGAATTAAGTTTTAAAAATATATAATTCATCAAAAAATTCAAATTCACTAATTGAAGGTGATTGTAATTGCAACATATCTACTTCAATTGATTATGTCAAAAAAGCCAGTGTAGGTTTATATTTTTAAACTCTTTAAATCTATCACGAAAAGCTTCTTTCATGTTAACAATAGTTTGTGCAAAAAACATTGCATTAATAACATGTTTTTGTAAATTATTTGCTTGTAAATCATTTACAAATCCAGATAACGTTTTTTCGAAACAAATAACTTCTTCTCAAAGGAAATATGCAGTAACTCGGGGAATTACCGGGCGTGAATTGCACCGTAAAACATTCTGAAAAATATAAAACCTGTTAGTACAGGTAGAAAGTTGAAAATTAAAAAATAGATTATATTAATAATTGTATTACTTGTCTATATGTTATTATGTACGTTTTATATCTGTTTTTGTAATTTTTGGCCTAGTTTCCGGCAAATAAATGATTAATAAAAAAAATTAAAATAAAAACCAGCCAATTTTCAAAGAGCCACAAAATTTTCTAAAAGAGCCGCAGGGTGCCGACCCATGTTCTAGATATTTTGTATTATATTACATAATAAAAGTCCGGTAAATTTATAAATTTTCTTCACCTCTGGTGAAGAAAACTTTTAACAACCTAAATTATATTTTATATAAGGTAAACTATCCTGGGGGGGGGGGGCAAATGCCCCCTATGCCCCCCTGGCTACGTCTCTGAACAAAACTATAGTAACATGCAAAAATATATTTTGATCCCATATTGAGAACAGACACGCTCGAATACGCAGTCTGGTGGTCAAATATTGTTCTAGGCGCCTCTAGTTCTGTTTGAACTTATTACATATGTGCTAGTGTTGATTTTTTGTTAGAATGTCGATAGAAGTTGTGAAAAACTGTAAAAGTAGAACAAATTGTAGTGTTTTAGGCATCTTAGTTTTTTTCTTTTTTTTAAGAAAAATGGAGGGAAACTTAATATTAAGACCAGATTGGAAAAGATTTGGTTATGGACAGAAGGAAGGCATGGGAATATATTTTGAGTTAAAACGTAACTGATACTATGCGAGTTTGTTCATTACATTTGTCGCAGAAAAACTAAACTGCACTAAAATATTAATAACAATAGCTAATAATATTAGCTGCTTCTGTCCAACTAACACTAATTTTATATCATGAGCAATGAACAAAATGCACTTGTTTACAAACATAATCCATATATTGTAAATTCAGATGACCGATACTAAGATGTACCACATAAAATTAAATTCCCGGCATTTAACACCTGCTCAACTACAAATTACACTTCAATAAATCTACTGACATTAAACTTTAAATACAGTAATTTGATGCCCACCTTCTGTTATACACCTCAAGACATATGTAGCGCGTAAAAATTAAAAAAGTTCGCAAATATTTACTCGTTTTTTCATAAAATAAAAATGTACTGTGCTTAAGTTAACCTGTTCGCTGTTAACATATTGACAGCTGAATACTAGACACGACAGCCATATTGCCTTGGAGTACAGCGCCGCCAACGGTAATGTCACTTCTCAATAACTCAATGTAAAAAGCGCGATAGAATGTCTATTTCTGAAGTTGCTTAAAATCCCACCAGATGTCATATCGCTTAGCAAATTTTCCCTATTTCCAGACAAAGTTGATAACCTCACTTTTTAAAACAAATTTGTTCTAAAGTAATAGTAAATAAATAAGATAATATGAACAGTTTAAATGCTGAAATAAATTTTATAAAAATAAATAATAAAAATTCGAGTTTTGACAGATTTTATAAAACTTCTGAATTTATTTAAGTTAATTATTTTACTAGCATTGTAGGAAAATTACTTTCCTTCTGTTCATATTACTCGATTCAGGATCGATATCTGATAGATACATGTAAAACAAAAATTTCCGCTAGACCAAATACAGATTATAACCAAGTTACATTAAGTTTGCCGCCTTTTTACAGGTTGCTTGAAGCTACACTCACTCCCGAGCAAGTGTAGACTTTGCCTGTCCTGAACAAGTTCATAAATACAAACGAACACTTCACGTACAGGTGTCGGAACACAAACGAACACCATAGTGTAGCTGTGGTGTAGTTCAGTGTAGGTTGGCCTATTGCTGGGCTATTTGTATTCAAACGAACACACCTCTAGATTGCTTAAGTTGAGCAGTTAGATCATGATCATGTGACTGCAAGAGCAAGTTTGAGCTGTGCTGTCCGATCTTCACAAACGAACGGCTATTTGCCAAAAAAAAAAATATTGTTTATTTTTGTTAATGCGTTGTTCTCCGCCTAAACATTTCCTACTGCAATTTCGTAGGTAATACTATCTAAAAAGAATACCAGTATATTTTTTGTATTTATTGATTATTTTTTATTTGTTCACTAACCAGAACCATATAAAATGTAATAATTATTTAGAATATTTGAATATTAATAACACTTGTCAAAAAAACTTCTTTAAATAGAGGTTATATGTCCTGCTCTACTCTTTCTGCTCCACCTCTTGAGACTGAGCAAGTTCAGCTTGCTCGATCTGATCCAGTAAGTAGCTCTGGACAAACGAACACTATTATATCAACTATTCTTACACAAACGAACGCCTAAAATGTTGCTAGACTTGCTCTAATGTGATCTAAGCAGACAAACTAACAGACCTTAACTCTTTGCAGTACGGGAAATTCAATATAGAAAAGACCTTTGAGGTACAAGAAAAAATAAATAAAAACATATTATTTTCTAATTATTATTTTATTAGTTATACGTAAACATAATAATTATTATAAAAATTAAAAAATATAATATATGCCATTGCCATAAAATGGGTGGGTTACTTTTTATCCCACTGTACCTTAAATTTATTTTTTATTTTTGCTATGATAAGATTAAAAACATGTTTTTTTGGTACCTAAACATAGCGGTACCTTGCATACGGAGCACATCCAATTAGTTGGAACTTTTGACTCTTTACTACTGCACAGAGCACATCTACGTCTTGTTGTCCGAAGTGGTTAATAAGAGCTATTCTGAAGAGTAACTGATACAGACTGGCATAACTTGTGCTTCTTCACTGCAAGTGACATTTCCATTGGAAGTGAAAGACGTTGTAGTAAAGAAGGGGCAACTAGTTGATCTATTATACTTCTTCTAAAGTTTTCCACAGATATTTTTTGTTTGCCAAGTAATTTTTGTAAGGCAAAGGCATTTACAACACCTGCATCAAGGAAGAACAAAAATATCCCATGCCACAATTTTTTACTCTTACGATCTATACCGTAACGTGCCTTCATTTGGTCGAACTTGTCGATTCTATTCATGTATTTATTGTGCTCTGTAAGAACTTTTGGGCAAGGTATTTGTGTGATAGTTCCATATTTAGATTTCCGGTTAACTTGAGTGAGATCTTCTAGGTTAGATCTTCTAGATAGTTAATGTCTAACGGTCAGATACTAAAAAAATATTTTAACCAAATCTAGACCTAACCAATCGTTCACAAACCAAAAATGTTCTCAACAGCAATCATGTACCACGTACGATGATAGCAAAAGTTAACAATATATAAAATATACCTCGTAAACGGACTGTTAAACAAAATATAACATACTAAGGTTCATTGTGCACAAAGAATCGTTTTACAATACTAAATGGGATTGTTTCCTTATGTATACAAGAAACAAAACTAGCTACGTTCTCAAATATGACATTTCAACATTTTACGAACCAAAAGATGTACATACCTAACTGAATTTTACCCTAAACTCATGTACATACGTTATCTGATAAAAAATAAAAATTCTTATCAAAAATAATTATTTTTTACATGCATAACTTAAACGAATATTCGGTCGACTACTAACCAATATTCGACCGAATATGAAAATTTTGGACGAATATACTATTCGAATAGTAGGTACAACTCTAATTTTAACTAAAAGGTTTAATTCCCTCTAAAACTATAGTTAGATTGACCAGATCTTGAAACTACCAAAGTGCATGTGGCTCCAATACTTAACAGATCTTTGATTTTTTTTAACATGTAAAAAACAAATAACAGATATATGCATGATTATGAATAGGAGGACCAGAATGTTCATGTATGGAATTCTGGAGACTACACTGCCTTACGGGCAAGAAGAAAGGTAAGAAGTATAAACGTCACCTGTGAGAATTTTACTTATGATTATTTAAATAATTTTATATCTAGTATTAATATATGGCAATACTGTTCAAACTGTTTAAATCTAGTTGACGAAGAAGCAACAGTAACTGCTAGTAAGTATGTTAGTGCCACATTCTGCGATCTTAGTAAGGCGTTTGATATTGTTAACCACGACATATTAATAAAAAAATTAAAGAATTACGGGAACAGCTCTCGTTTTTTAATTCTTATCTTGAGAATAGATGGCAACTAGTTGAAAGTCATTTTCTTCAAATAAAATCCGGAGTTCCTCAATTCTCAATTTTAGGACCAATTCTTTTTCTAATTAAATAAATGACTTCCCCGATGTATTAAAATATTCTAAAACTATTATGTTTGCCGATGACACTACCATTTTAAATGCCAACTTTAATACAAACATAGCAATAGCAGTCCCCCAATTAGAACTGGCACAAGCAGAAAATTGGTTTAGCAATAATTATCTTAAATTAAACTTAGAAAAAACTAAAAACTTTCAATTTCATGGAAGCATTACCTATGAATCTGATGAAGAGATCCGTTTTTTAGGCCTTACAATAGACTCAAAATTATCATGGAAAAATCACTGTGTGTCACTAATAAGTAAAGTTTCAAAGTCTCTCTTTGCTTTAAAGAAACTTACTCCAATAGTAACAAGAGAAGCAGCTATAGTAGTGTATCATTCCGTCATTAACAGCCAGCTTTCTTATGGCATTCTGTTATGGGGAGCATCCCCTTCCGCCAAAGATGTTTTCATAACGCAAAAGAAAGCCATAAGAATCTTATGCAATTTAAATAACATGTCTTCCTGCAGACCTTATTTTAAAACATTAAAAATATTAACTATCCCCTGTATGTATATATACTATTGCTTAATTAATGTCAAACAACATGCCTTAAAATTCATTAAAATAAATCGAGGTGATAGGATTGTTACCAGGTATGGTAACAACCTAAAAATTCCTAAGCTCAGACTTAAATCTAGCAAAAATAGTAATAGTTACTGGGGTCGGAAGCTCTTTAATAATCTTAGCGAAGAATTAAAGAGTTTAGGTTTAAACAGCTTTAAAAGAAAAAATAAAGAGATTTTGGTTAATAAAGCATATTACTCTATTAACGAGTACATTGATGACCCTTTATCTTAGGATATATTTATGTTTGTGTTGGAAGAGCTAAGTGGTAATTGTTGTATAAACTAACAGCGCAAAGTATATGTAATTATGGATTTACTATTTATTTGTATATGTAATCAATAATTGTTTTTTTATTAACTTGTACATTTAATTATTATATTATTTTTTCTCAACTTTACCTACTGTATCACACTTTATCTTTGTATTACGTGTAGAATCTTGTGACAATTTCATAATGTATTATCATTGACGGAAATAAAGATAACAATAATAATAATAATAATATTTATTTAACCTGTTAGAGTACAGAAATGTTTAGAACATAAATGATACATTAGTTTGTCATATTGAAAGACATAAGAAAAAAAATATAACATGATCATTTTACAATAAACAAATATTAACTAGTACTTTGTTTATTGTAAAATGATCATGTTTTTTTTTCTTATATCTTTCAATATGACAACCTAATGTATCATTTATGTTCAAAACATTTCTGTACTCTAACAGGTTAAATAAATATTATTATTATTATTATTGTTATCTTATATATATATATATACTATATACAACGATAAAAAAAATGGTGCCCTCCTCAATATGTCCTGGCCCCCCAGATTTTAAAAGCTAGCGCCGTCACTCTAACTGTCATTCTGGACGCCATTTTAGGGTACCCGCAACAAATATTTCTCCCGCCGCACTCGGCGATAATTTACCTCGCCAATAAACAAGCTAACATTCTATCCCTATAAATTTCTTGGCTTATGCACTTAGCGACTGATTAAAATGACAATTTAATCGCTGACTTGTAGAATTGTCACCTAGAATGTACTCGTTTGTGCGTAAAGAGATTTGACGATACTGCAAATGCTTTATCACACTGATCACATTTGAATGGTTTCTCTCCAGAATGTATTCGTTTATGTGTAATGAGATTTGAAGAAGATGAAAATGCTTTGTCACATCGATCACATTTGAATGGTTTTTCTCCAGAATGTACTCGTTTGTGTTTAATGAGATTTGAAGACACTGAAAATGTTTTATCACACTGATCACATTTGAATGATTTTTCTTTAGAATGTATTCGTTTATGTGTAATAAGATCTGATGACTGCAAAAATTCTTTATAACACTGATCACATTTGAATGGGTTTTCTCCAGAATGTAATTGTTTGTGTGTAATGAGATAAGATGACTGTGAAAATGCTTTATCGCACTGATCACATTTGAATGGTTTGTCTCCAGAATGTATTCGTTTGTGTCTAATAAGATCTGATGACTGTGTAAATGCTTTATCACACTGATCACATTTGAATGGTTTTTCTCCAGAATGTATTCGTCCGTGTTTAATGAGATTTGAGGACTGTGAAAATGCTTTATTACAGTGATCACATTTGAATGGTCTTTCGCCAGTATGTGTTCGTTTATGTTGAATGAGATTTGAAGACACTGTAAATGCTTTATCACACTGATCACATTTGAATGGTTTTTCTTCAGAATGTATTCGTTTGTGTGTAATGAGATCTGAGGATTGTGCAAACGCTTTATCACACTGCTTACATTTGAATGGTTTTTCTCCAGAATGTATTCGTTTGTGTGCAATGAGAACTGAAGACTGTGAAAATGCTTTATCACACTGATCACATTTGAATGGTTTTTCTCCAGAATGTATCTGTTTGTGTCTAACAAGATCTGATGACCGTGAAAATGCTTTATCACATCGACCACATTTGAATGGTTTCTCTCCAGAATGTACTCGTGTGTGTCTAATGAAATGTGATGAACATGCAAATGCTTTATCACACTGATCACATGTGAATGGTTTTTCTCTACAATGTAATCGTTTGTGAGCAGTGAGATGTGATAACTCTGTAAAAGCTTTATTACACTGGTCACAACTGAATAACGTCCGTTCAGAATGTATTTGTTTATGTTGAAGTAGAGAACTGGCTCGGTCGAATGTTTTGTTACACATATTACATTTATTTGTTGTTGTAGGTTGTTGAAACTTATCAATGACCGCTGCCACAACTGTACTCTCATCTGGATTACTGGAAGATGTTCCTGCAAACAAACTTACATTGACTAATGAGACAAAAAACAAGTAAGTGAAATAATAGTTATTTGCGTACCATGGCCAAAAGGTGGATTTTTTTCGATGAACTTTTTGGCAAAGTTATTATATTTTTTGGGCGACCAAACGTAATTTTAATTAGATAAATTAAACTTATTTATTTTAATTAGCTACATAGTTTTAAACATTCGCTTGTTATTAAACAAACATCACTATCATAGATGGCGTGGCATCCGGCGGCCTAAAAAGTAGCGAATCGGCCTAGGCAAAAAAAGATATACTTTTTGTGTAGTATTAGATGATAAAAGAAAGAACTGTCTTTGATATGGTCGCCGAAAAAGTTAATTTCTAAAACTTTTTCTGCATGTGTTTATACAGGATGTTTAAAGTTAACACGGCACATTGCTAATTATGTTAGAAGCACAGGTACGATTACGATTAAACGGAAAAACTAGTAGTAACTTTCACACAGAGGATGAAGATGAAAGCACTAAAATAATAGAACGTCAGATTTCACAAAAGTACTATTTAACCGGATTTGTTTCTTCAATTTTAGATTTAAACATTGTGTAATGTGTTACAATAATGTAATTGCTGAATATTGATAACACTGCATTTCTACCGGAACTCCAATTCGCTCAAAGATATGATAGAAGCTTGGTGTAAATGTAGTGTAAATTAAATACAATAAATAGTTATTTTTTAATTAATACAAATCAGTAGCTCATAATAATCAGCATTTTAATAATTTATTAAGGACTTTCTACCTACTAATAGCAGAAGTATTAACCATTGTACCTGTGCATGTACTAAGTAAAAGTAAACTGGGAACACCAGTATTGGAAGTTTACAACTTCGACCATCAAACACAATAGACGAAGCAAACATCTCAACCGTTGTGACGACACAGTTGGACATGAGTTGACTGAAAGCATTTATAGCAATAATTGTTCACGCCCCTCTTCTGGGAGACCTTTTGTTATTTAAGTGGGGGGTTTCTTAGGTTTTATATTTTTTTAAGTACAGTTTCGAACGAGCCATGCTTGATAGCGTTTGTGTCTAGTATCGATAAGTCAGGCTATCAGATCTTCGTGCTACCGAAAACGACCCCGTTTTCTATTCACGAATGTCCGTTCCGGGTACATTCGTCTCGTGTCTTATTGTTTGCTTGTTAATTCGCGATTGCCGTGTGGACTTATTAAGTGTATCAACGCGGCTGTGTGTCCAATTCTCTCCTACTCCAGAGAGGGTCAGACTACAGCCGTTCAAAGGGCCCTTTGATACGATTACGCTTCAAATACGAGGTAAATCCATTAACCAGTATATCACCCATCCCATCTCCAGCATTCTACAATCGCGTAGATCGCGCGCAATACAGTCCATTCACTTATTTTCGTGCTCCTGAGAGCAGGAACCTGGTCAGTGTCTCCATCCGGGAAATTATAACTCGGTAAAGGGTTGTATTTTAGTCGAAATCTGACAAAAACTTGCACACAATGTTTTTATTTTATTATATTTTATAATACAATAAATAACGAAATAATAATAATACAAATAATACTATTACTTTTTTATTATATACTACAGGGACGTAGCCAGGGGAGGCATAGGGGGCATTTGCCCCCCCCCCCAGGATAGTTTACCCTATATAAAATATAATTTAGGTTGTTAAAAGTTTTCTTCACCGGAAGTGAAGAAAATTTATAACCTTACTGGACTTTTATTATTTAATATACTATACTATAAGACCTAGAACGCTGTTATTTTCTACCCAAGTACATGGCTTGGGTAGAAAATAACAACCAGGGTTTTATACCACCGGCCTGAATAACCTGCCGCTTAAATTGCAAAAGTGTATAGACAATATGGGTGCATACTTTGATAAATAAAATAATTCCTTATATTTATAAGTTATCAACCAACTTTGCCTTTTTTTCTACAAATTTCATCCTTGACGACCTAATAATTCGGTACAAGTACTACAACTGAATATATGAGGGTAATTTTATAAATAATGCACAGGTTGGCAACACGGGTTGTCGCAACAACAGTAACAATTATGTCAATTGTAGATAAAGGCTCGAGGAAGGAGTGTGTGTGTGTTTTTTTTTTTTTTTTTTTCTATTATAACATATTCTGTTTTTAACAAACGCGAGCTAGAATTGGAACCTGCAGGAGTGTCGGGTATTGTGACTGTTGACGATCAGAATCCACAGAGCTTTAAATGCAATTTGCGGTGACTTAACGTACCGTACCGTAGTAGAGTTTCTCGTTGCGATAATCGTTTTCGTGGTGGTCATGTAAACATAAACGATAATGCAAGACCAGGAAGGCCGAAAACATCAACAGATGAACGAAGTGTGAAAGAAGTGACAGATGCTCTTAAAGAAGATCGAAACTTTCTGTTCCGCCAACGTCAGTTTTTCGAATTCTGACAAATGATTTAAACAAGAGAAAAATTGGTCTTCCTGGTCCTGGATCATCGTTTATGCTCACACGATTAATAGACCGGGAGCTCATGACAGTTTATGGTCTCCGATTTTATACAGCATGCCTGTTGGAGGAGAGAATATTTACCCTGTGACAACAAAGAAAGGAGCGTACGAAACTTCTGCACGCTTTCCGGTTATATGGAAAATTGCATTTCCACTTGCACAAAAATTTTGTGTTTTTCTCTGATTTAATAATGCTTGCCATTTTATCAAAAGAAAGTTAAAATAAATTTAAAGTCTTAAAAATTATAGGCATGCGATTCGCAGGGTCCCAAAAGGCTCAAACGATCACGTGAACTTGTAATAAAAAAAAAAGATTTTCCGCGTTTTCATGCAGTATGCCGATGAAAATAATAAAAGTTTGTGTCATAAAGCCCAAATTACATTAAAGTTCTGTGGATTTCTGTCGGGTTTTTGCCCCGTAAAGTTTCGATCTTAACGTACGACCTCTGATAGTCAACAGGCACAATACTCGAGACTCCTGCAGACTCCATTTCTAGCTCGCGTTTTGTTACGGTCTAAATTGCGTAATGATTAAGTAGGCGAAGATTTCACATTGTTTAAACGCGTTGTCGGGTCATCGGTCACTTAGTAACCAAAAATATACAAGTAACAGAAAAACGTTTGATTTTGTTATTCGTGTAAAATTTTGCAAAGCAGAACACAGCAATAAAAATCTCTTCGGCACCAAACATATTTAGAGAAATAGAATAATTAGATATTTGGTAACCATATAGTGGGATTTTAGAAGAGATTAGCCCTGTAGGGCTGTATGCCCGTACGATTTATTCGGATTTTTTCTGTTTTAAAAAATTATATACCACACTTAAAGAGCCGCATTCCATCTAAGGTGACATTTTATTTTATCTTTCTGCACTTATTTTACTTGTATTTTTGCATTATGGTGTATGATGCCCCGAACACAAATTTAAACATGTATTTCGACTTTTAGTCTCTTCTTCTACTTTCCTCTTCTTTGTATCCTGTCTCATTCCAAAGATCTGCCAGTATAGATTTTGGCGTAGTGGATCGTAAATTGCTGCAGAACGATAGAGAAGAGGCTACTTGCGACTTTGGATGAGGCACACGAAGTTTGAGAAAACAGACAAAAATTTAGAAGTTGTTTATTAGATAAGAAATTTAGTAGTTGTTTATTAGATAAGAAATTTAGTATTTGTTTATTAGATAAGAAATTTAGTAGATTGTTTATTGGGTTTTTTACATGCTTTGTCAAAATTGTTGCTTACTTTTTATACAAAATTATTTGAGGTTACGGGTTTGGAATTCCATTTTCGCACCTTTCTTAACCCTTTACTGCATGAATTAATTCTGAAATAATTCATGAGCATTAGTAATTGGTTCTTATTGATAGAAAAATTAATTAAAAAATATATTTAAAATATTAATTATTATTTTTATGAAAAAATAATAATTAAAATAATAATTTAGGGTGTGTGCCATACATGGAACATTATGATTCTACATTATGTTACAAAAGAAAATGATTCCGTATTATTTGTTCGTCAATTGCTAGGTGTTCTTCATTAGGGATTAAAAGCAGTCGCCCTCGAATTTTTGAAAGAAAAGGTCGTATCTTCCAGCTGTCCTTTCTCAATAAATTCAGAGTTATCGTTGAAGTGCAAATTCCACTTGATATCCTCAAATCTATTGCAGCCCATTACTTGTGATACTGTAAGATCCATTGCTGTGTATGTGGCATATATGAACATTCATGAAGTAACGTTCTGATTCAGTTTTTCAAGTAAAATAAAAAATAAAAAGCGGAATGTGCCATATATGGCACACTATGCGGTAAAAGGTTAAGTCAATCTAAATATTTAATAATCTTTTAATAATTTAATAATCACAAAACATAACACCGCGAAAATAATAAGTAATCATCTGTTTAATAATAATAAAAATAATAAAGAAACCTTGACAGCCAAAAACATTAAAACTAAAATTAATAAAGAAAAATTAATAATCACCAAAGCTGACAAAGGGAACTCATTAGTGATTCTCAATAAACAATCATATAACGACAAAGTCCACAATTTTATAATAGAAAATAAATTTATTCCGATATCTAAAGATCAAACTAAAATTCATCAAAGTAAAGTAAAAGAATTAATTAATAGCATTAAAGTATTATTAACCTCTGAAAAATTCCATTTAACCGAAATGAATCCTAAGACACCCACTCTTTATGGATTAGCTAAAATTCATAAAGAAGAAATACCCATCAGACCCATCGTATCATATATCGGTTCACCCACTTATAAGCTAGCCAATAAACTTAACAATAAATTTAAACAACGTATCTAATTTCAAACCAACTATAGTGTCATTAATTCTTTAGAATTAATTGATAAACTTAGTAAATTCAAGCTCAATAATAACTGTAAATTTTATTCATTAGATGTTACTAATCTTTTCACGAACATTCCTACTAAACAGGTAATTCCCATAATTCACTCTACTTTAAAGAGACAATTGAATGACCCTATACTTATTAATGAATTTCTTTCTTCCTTTGAAGTCTGTATCAACCAAAACTATTTTAAATTTCAAGACCAATTTTACATTCAACCAGAAGGTCTAGCTATGGGATCACCCTTGTCGCCTTTACTTAGTGAAATTTTCATGAATGATTTAGAAACTTACTTTTTAAATAATAGCAGCTATAAAAAAGAATTAGTATACTACTTTCGATATGTTGATGATATTCTCATATGTTGGCAGGGCTCAGATAGACAGTTCGACAATTTTTTCAAATTCGTTAATTCATACAGTAAACATATTAAATTTACCATTGAAAAAGAAATTAATAACTCAATAAACTTCTTAGATTTAACCATCACGAAAGCCAACAACATTCATGAGTTTAACATATATAGGAAACCCACATATACCGATACAGTGATCCACAACTCTTCTAATCATCCCATCCAACATAAAACAGCAGCCTTCAATTTCATGATTCATAGACTTTTATCTGTCCCTCTTAATAAAACTAATTTTAATAAAGAACTAATTCTAATTAAAAATATCGCGCTTAATAACGGCTATAATATTGAATTTATCGAGAAACTACTTAATAAAAAACTAAATAAGCTCAGCATTAAAGAAATATATTCGCCTAATAATAAAGAAATCCATAAATATATTGTCCTACCATTCCTCGGAGAAATTAGCTATAAAATCGCGAATGAACTAAAAATTAACAAAGACTTTAAAATTGCATTTAAAGCCGTCAACAATATTAAAAAATATTTAGGGAACAACAAAGACAGAGTAGAAAGACTGGACCGGAGTGGTGTTTATAGATTGACCTGTGACACATGCAATGGGGTATACATTGGTCAAACTGGGCGCAGCTTCCACACACGAATAACTGAACATAAAAGATCATTACGCAAACAAACTCAAGATTCTACATTTTCATCACATTTAATTACCGAAAACCATACTGCATCTTTCAACCCCGAATTACTACACTTCCAAGAAAAAGGCAATAAACTTAATCTGCTGGAGGCGCACGAGATCATGAAGGCAGTAAACCCCCTCAATGCAATGACGGAATTCACCACTTCGCCATTAATAGGCCTTAAGATTAGTTTATAGCTCTGGTTTTCCTGATATACATTTGTTAAATATACCTGCTTCCACCTCCCGTTTGTTCTTGTATAAATATAGCATGTAAGTTATTGTATAAGGTATTGTAGCTTTGAAAATGGTTAATATTACCGAAACTGCAGTCAGCATGTTAAATAAAACAGTTTGTGAAACTTTACCAAGTGCATCATTTAATAACCGTTTACCTATTTAATAATCTTTTATATCTTCTCCGAGTTTTGTACAATTATTAATATATTTTCTCCTTTATTATGATTTTTTGTTGTAGTTAATATGATACATAGTTCTTAGGTCATCATTTCGAAAATATATTTATTTTGTCCGTGCAGTGGATGCATTACGATCTATTGGTCGGTCCTAATTACACATAGTTATAGACTAATTGGCGCCCTTAAATATATTTTATTTGTTTATGAGATTTAGAACCACACGACCATCCCGGCTGCATAAGCTAGTCGCTGGACACACTATAAATTAAATTATATGTAACAATTTGTTAAAAACAGAGTACGTTATAAATGAAAACAAAACTATGTCAGACGCAGCGCTACGAGTTAAGTGGTTAAAGAAGTTAGCTCTACTGACCCGTGTTTGATGTAGATGTATTTCCTAGTATATTTCCTTCACATTCACTGCTGTCCATGGGTTCAGTCTTGATGATAGTACTTTCCGTTCTTTCATGATAAGCGACACCTGTAACTCCATCTGTAATACCTGAAATAAACACATCATAGTAAAATATAAATGAACTAGTAGTGGCCTATGGGCCAACGGTGCCGCTAGACAATTTCTGGAGACCCGCGACACCCTAAAACAGTGGTTTCAAACCTGTGGGGCCCTCCCCCCTAGGGGGCTCATGACTATTGCAAGGGGGTCGCGCCTCAAGTCACGCCTTCGGTAACGAGCGCCGGCGAGGAGACATAAGACAAGCGCTCGGGTCATCTTGGGTACTCTCGGCGAGAATGAAGTATTGGCAAACAGAAGATTTCCTGTGCAATAGTAAGTGTGCACGCCTAGTGGTGTTTGTTAGTAGAGCTTGCGAGAACTACGTTGTTACGAAGGACGAAACACTTGCTCTGTGTACACTTCTAAATTAACGTTGAGGTAAATTTCAAAACTGCAATAAAGTATTTTTAAGAATAGTGGACATAAGTCCGAATTTTGCACATGACAAAATTGTCTTTCTCTCTTCTTCTTCTTTCCATTTTTGTGGTAAATTCAAAACCGTTGCCCATTAAATAAATTACAATATCAGGTGTGTATTTGAAAAAAGGTAAAATTGAAGGGGGCCAACAATTTTTTCATAAAAAAGGGGGGTGGAGGTACAGAAAGTTTGGAAACCACTGCTTTACAAAAAGATATAAAAAAAGATATATTATTATTTTTGAAACAGAAGAATTTTAAAAATGTTTGAGGTAAAGTAAATAATAAGCGATATTTCAATACATTAGTTTGAGGGTAACCCCTTGTAACTCCTCAAATATTCATCCAATTGAAACCAGTGACGAAGGGAAACCTTACGCTAGACTTGCCCTCCCATAAAAAAAAAAAACGAATTAAATCAAAAAAAATAATTAAATATTTAGATAAATCTTCAAAAATACATCAAATTATGTTCTATACAAATTTTTGTGCAAGGCTTGCTTTACTAGTTACGAATTAATTATCATGACCATGGAAACGTTACATATAAGTATGAAAAAATTGAGACTTGGAAAAATTTTAAATAATTTTACAAAAAATTTTCAAAATTTTTCGTTTTATCAAAAAACGTCTCAAATAAAAGTTATTTGTAATTGCATTTATAGTAACTTTTGTTCAATAAATGTTTTCGAAATATTTTTCTGTTGCTAAATATTCGCAAAAATCTTAAAATCGACACGAGTAAACTCCCATTTCCAGTCAACCGATCTTCATAACAAACAATAGGGTTCTTTCCATTTAATAGGAGAATTTTTTAGTACCAGAACGAATTCTCTAAGTTGAACCGTTCTTGAGTTACCGTGAATACACACACACATACGCACGCACGCACGCACGCACGCACGCACGCACGCAAAATTCGAAAATAGGTTTTTTGGATTCCCTGGACCATGAAACGTGGTCTTCAGTCAAAATCTCGACATCGAAAATTTTCGCGATTACAATACTTGCCCCTTATATATTAAGGTCGGGCAAGTAAAAATACAGAAGGCAAAAAAGAATTCTTTTCTCATTTTAAATAATTTTTGTTGTAAATGTTTTTGTTATTAAGTCAATAATAAGTGAGATATTTCGAAAGTTCACTTTAAGGGTGTCCCCGCGTAACCCCCCAAATATTCATCTAAATCAGGGATGAGCAACCTTTTTTTACTACGGGCCAACTAGAAATTTAAAAATTTCCTGCGGGCCGCATACGGAATTTATTAAAATATGAACACAAGATGATAAACACAAACTATCTATTTATTAACAAAATAACAAAATTATTTTTAAAAAAATACACAAATGAACAGTCAAAGATACTTATTATGGGGAAAAAATCATAAACAAATTTAAATGACAAGTTTGGCATTGCTTCTTTGCAATCAATTGCTCTATATTGCTCTTATTTATGCTTTAAAATATATCTATGTATTTTTTGTAATTTAATGGCCTTTTTTGAAATTTGACAGACAGAAGCTTTGACGGGCCGCACGAAAAAGTAGGCCAGGCCGAATGCGGCCCGCAGGCCGCGCGTGCTCATCCCTGATCTAAATGAAACAATGCATACAACAAACAAGATCTTTGTTTATTATAAACAATTTTTGTCATTCTTTTTTGGTATTAAGTCAATAATAAAGGAGATACTTAAAGATTTTGGTTTTTGAGTGTACTCCCGTAATATAATATAATCTATTATACAGCATATATTACATGTAACTTATAATGCCCGTATAATATTTTACCTAGGGATAGTTCAGATCATGATAAACAATTTATTTTAATCTATATATATAAAATCGTAACTAAGCTACCTACTCATAATCAACGCCCAGCCCAAACCACTGAACCTACAATCATGAAATTCAGCGATTATATTCCCTCCATGACGTAAGCACTCACTAAGAACGGATTTTTCGAAACTCATCCTCTAAGGGGGTGGAAAGGGGGTTAAAAGGGGTAAAATGTGTCTTCACGGTTTCCTTAATATCTCTTAGGTCCAATAAGATATCGACTTGGTTTTTGCTTACAAAGATTACTCATGTAAATATTAAAAAACTTATTTCAGGATTTTGTACTAATCGACCCCTAAAGGGGTGAATCTACAATCAGGGTGAATTATAGAACCCTTCGCATCTTCTGTGTTTATTGTGTTATAACATTCCTTTTTGGCATATAGGTGTCTTTTTAAAATATTTAGAAAATGTTTTGACCGTTTTTTTAAATCTCACCCCTAAAGGGGTAAATTGGTATTTTTTATTCGATAGAATTTCGTCTAGACAAAGAAACATAAAATTCGGGAAGTATATCCCTTTTATGACTTAAGAACCCTTTAAGAAATGAGTTTTCGAAATTCGACCTCTCAGGGGTGAAAAGGGGTGAAATGTGTTTTCACGGATTCCTCAGTATCTTTTAGGTCAAGAATATATCGCCTTGCTTTTGCTTACAAAAACTACCCACATAAATGTTGAAAAACTTATTTTTCAGGATTTTGTACTAATCAACCCCTAAAGGGGTGAATCTACAATCAGGCTGAATTATTGAACCCTGCGCATCTTCTGTGTTTGTTGTGCTATAACATTTCTTTTAGGCATATAGGTCTCTTTTTAAAATATTTAAAAAGTGTATTGACCTTTTTTTTAAATTTCACCCCTAAAGGGGTAACTTGGTATTTTATATTCGATAGAATGTCGTCTATACAGAGAAACATAAAATTCGGGGAGTATATCCCTTTTATGACTTAACAACCCCCTAAGAAATGATTTTTGGAAATTCAACCCCTAAGGGGTGAAATGGGGTAAAATGTGTTTTCGCGGATTCCTCAATATCTCAGAGGTTCAATAATATATCGCCTTCATTTTTGCTAATAAATATTATCCATATAAATGTTGAAAAACTTATTTCAGGATTATAGAACCCGACGTATTTCCTGTGATTGTTGAGTTATTAAATTCCTATTTGGCATATAGTTGTCTTTTTAAAATATCACGAAATGGTTTTGACAGTTAGATACATGATATTCGCAAAGTATATTCCCTCCATGAGGTAAGCATACACTAAGACGGTATTTTTCGAAATTCAACACCTAAGGGGTGAATAGTAATTTCAAGGATTCTTAAATATCTCTACGGACCAATAAGATATCGTCTTGGTTTTTCTTACAAAGATTAACCATATAAATATTGAAAAACTTATTTCAGGATTTTGTTCTAATCCACCCCAAAAGTGGTGAATTTCCGAACAGGGTTAATTATACAACCCATCATATTTCCTGTGTTTGTTGAGTTATAAAATTCCTTTTGGCATATTGGTGTCTTCAAAATATCTTGTAATGTTATTGACAGTTTTTAAAATTTCACCCTTAAGGGGTTAATGGGAATTTTGTGTTGGATTGAACATCCCTTGGACATAGATAAATAAAATTCTTGAAGTATATTCCCTCCATGACGTAAGCAGCCACTAAGACGGGATTTTTCGAAATTCCACCCCTAAGAAGTGAAAAGGGGTGAAATGTGATTTCAAAGATTCCTCAATACCTCTTAGGACCCATAAGATATCGTCTTGGATTTTGCTTACAAAGATTACCCATTCAAATGCCGAAAAACTTATTTCAGGATGTTGTCCGAAACAACCCCTATAGGGGTCTACAATCGGGGTGATTTATACAACCCTTCGTATTTCCTGTGTTTATTGAGTTATAACAATCCTTTTTTGGCATATCGGTGTCCTTTTAAAATATCTCGAAATGGTTTTGACAGTTTTTAAAAATTTCACCCCTCAAGGGGTAAATGGGTATTTTTTACTCGATAGAACATCCTCTGGACAAGATACATCAAATTCGTAAAGAATATTCCCTGTATGACGTAAGTTCCCACTAAGATGGTATTTTTCGAAATTCAACCCCTAAGGGCTGAAATGTGATATCAAGGATTTCTTAATATATCTTAGTACCAATAAGATACCGACTTGGCTTTTGCTTATAAAGATTAACCATACAAATGCCGAAAATTTTCTTTTCTGGATTCTTTCCTAATCAACCCCTAAAGGGGTAAATCTATAATCGGGGTGAATTATACAACCCGTCGTATTTCCTGTGTTTATTTAGTTATAACATTCATTTCTGGCACACCGGTGTTTTTTTTTTTTAATATTTCGAGATAGTTTTGACATTCTTTTAAAATTTCACCTCTAAATGTAAATGGGGGGGGGGTATAAATGGGTATTTATATTCGATAGAACTTCCCTTGGCTATAGAGATATGAAATTCGGGAAGTATATTCCTTCCGTGAAGTAAGCACCCAATAAGAAGAGATTTTTAGAAATTCGAGCCCTAACGGGTGAAATAGGATTTGAAGGATTCCTCAATATACCTTAGGACCAATGAGATATTGACTTGGTTTTTGATTACAAAGGTTACCCATACAAATTTTTGAAACTGTAATTCAGGATTTTGCCCTAATCAACCCCTAAAGTGGTAAATCTACATTTGGGGTGAATTATAGAAACCTTTTTTCCGTAACCGTATTTCCTGAGTTATAACATTTCATTTTGGTGCATAATTTTCTATTTAAAATATTTAGAAAGCGTTTTGAAAGTTTTTTAAATTTCATCCCTAAAGGGGTAAATTGGTATTTTTTATTTGAAAGAACGTCCCTTGACATAGAAATATGAAATTCAGGAAATATATTCCCTCCATGTCGCAAGCACCCTCTTATATGCAATTTTTCGAAATTCGACCTCTAGGGGATAGGAAAGTAATAAAATGTTTTTCCTCGGATTCTTCATTATCCTTAGGTCCAATGGTATATTTGGATTTTGCTTACAATGTTACCCGTATATGTGTTTAAAAATTAAATTCAGGATTTTCATCAATCCCTAAAGGGGCGATTCTAGATTCGGGGTGAATTATAGAACTCTTTGTAGCTTCTGTCTTTGTTGTACTATAACTATGTTGTACTTTTTCGCATTTAGGTGTCATTTTAATATCATTAGTTTCAATATCATTTCATTTTGACCGTTTTTTTAATTTCACCCCTAAATTGCATTTTTTATATTTCCCTAAATTTCATTGGTACATTGGTATTTTTTAGTAGACAATTGAAATTCGGTGACTATATTTCTTCCATGACATAAGCAACCACAAAGAAGAGATTTCTCGAAATTCGACCCTTAGGGGGTAAAAACGGATTTCTTAATATCTCTTGATGAAATAACGACTTGCTTTTTACTAACTATAGTTACCCGTACGCATGTATAAAAATGTAATTTAGAATTTTGCTTCAATGAACACTTAACGGGGCGAATATACATTAAATCAGGGCGACTTATATAATTTTTCGTAACTTATTTGTTTGTTGAGTTATAACATTCCTTTTTGGTATATATTTTTTTTTCTTTCTAATCTTTAGAAAGTCTTTTAAAAGTTTTTTTTTATCTATAAAGGGGTAAATAGGTATATTTTTGATTAGATACATGGAATTCCGGGAACATATTCCTTCCATAACGTAAGTATCGAACCCTTTATATTTCCTGTGCTTCTTGCGTTATAACATTCCTTTCTGGCATATAGGTGACTTTTTAAAATCTTTCGATAGTGTTCTAACAGTTTTTTAAATTTCATTCTTAAAGAATTTTTTATTAGAAATAAGAAATTCCAAGAGTACATTTCTCGATATGACGTAAGAACTCAATAAGAAATGATTTTTCGACCCCTATGAGGTGAAAAGGAGTAAAAAATTTTTTTCACGGTTTCCTCAGCATCTCTTAGGACAGATGAGATATCGACTAGGTTTTTGCTTATAAATGTTACCCGTGCACATGTTTAGAAACAAACTACGAATTTTACACTAATGAACCTCTAACGGGGTGAATCTACACCTGAGGAGAGAGTCAGCAATGTGATCTATAAAGAACCATGACTTATAATAATTGCACGATGATGGCAAACCGTCAATAAACCGTAGCGAAGCACGGGTACTCAGCTAGTCTATATATATAAAATCGTAACTAAGCTACCTACTCATAATCAACGCCCAGCCCAAACCACTGAACCTACAATCATGAAATTCGGCGAGTATATTCCCTCCATGACGTAAGCACCCACTAAGAACGGATTTTTCGAAACTCATCCTCTAAGTGGGTGAAAAAAGGGTTAAAAGGGGTAAAATGTGGCATCACGGTTTCCTTAATATCTCTTAGGTCTAATAAGATATCGACTTGGTTTTTGCTTACAAAGATTACTCATGTAAATATTAAAAAACTTATTTCAGGATTTTGTTCTAATCGACCACTAAAAGGGTGAATCTACAATCAGGGTGAATTATAGAACCCTTCGCATCTTCTATGTTTATTGTGTTATAACATTCCTTTTTGGCATAGAGATGTCTTTTTAAAATATTTAGAAAGTGATTTGACCGTTTTTTTAAATTTCACTTCTAAAGGGGTATATTGGTATTTTTTTTTTTTTTTCGATAGAATTTCGTCTAGACAAGGAAACATAAAATTCGGGGAGTATATCCTTTTTATGACTTAATAACCCCCTAAGAAATGATTTTTGGAAATTCAACCCCTAAGGGGTAAAATGGGGTAAAATGTGTTTTGACGGATTCCTCAATATCTCACAGGTCCAATAATATATCGCCTTCATTTTTGTTTATAAATATTATCCATATAAATGTTGAAAAACTTATTTCAGGACTTTGTCCTATTCATCCCCTAATATGGTGAATCTACAATCAGGGAGAATTATAGAACCCGACGTACTTCCTGTATTTGTTGAGTTATTAAATTCCTATTTAGCATATAGATTGTCTTTTTAAAATATCTCGAAATGGTTTTGACAGTTTTTCAAAATTTCACCCCTAAAGGGGTAAAAGGATACTTTTTATTTGATAGAACATCCCTTGGACATAGATACATGATATTCGCAAAGTATATTCCCTCCATGAGGTAAGTATACACTAAGACGGGATTTTTCGAAATTCAACCCCTAAGGGGTGAAATGTAATTTCAAGGATTCCTAAATATCTCTACGGACCAATAAGATATTGTCTTGGTTTTTAATTACAAAGATTACCCATATAAATGTTGAAAAACATATTTCGGGATTTTGTTTTAATCCACCCCTAAAGTGGTGAATTTCTGAACAGGGTTAATTATACAACCCACCATATTCCCCTGTGTTTGTTGAATTATAAAATTCCTTTTGGCATATAGGTGTCTTCAAAATATCTCGAAATGGTATTGACAGTTTTTAAAATTTCACCCTTAAGGGGTAAATGGGAATTTTGTATTCGATTGAACATCCCTTGGACATAGGTAAATAAAATTCGTGAAATATATTCCCTCTATGACGTAAGCACCCACTAAGACGGAATTTTTCGAAATTCCACCCCTAAGAAGTGAAAAGGGGTGAAATATGACTTCAAAGATTCCTCAATACCTCTTAGGATCAATAATATATCGTCTTGGATTTTGCTTACAAAGATTACCCATACAATTGCCGAAAAACTTATTTCAGGATGTTGTCCGAATAGGTTTTTGCTTATAAAAGTTACCCGTACACATGTTTAGAAACAAACTACGAATTTTACACTAATGAGCTTCTAACGGGGTGAATCTACACCTGAGGAGAGAGTTAGCAATGTGATCTATAAAGAACCATGACTAATAATAATTGCACGATGATGGCAAACCGTCAATAAACCGTAGCGAAGCACGGGTACTCAGCTAGTATCGTCATATATAAACTCCCCAATATTCACCAAATTGAAAGTGAAATGTATTATAGCACTGAATAATAGATATAACGCTTAAAACTGTTTGATTTAATCGCAGCTGATCACAATACAGTATGTTGACATCAGTTTTTAGTATCATGGTATCAGTGGCGGCTGGTCTATAGGTGCTGCAGAACTGCAAAACTGCCAATAAATGTAATAAAAATATATATTTTAAATTATTATTTATATTGCATAATATTTGAAAGATTTTTGGATTTATATGTGTATCGACTAGTAGTATTCTGAAAAACGCATTGTATCTGTAGCGCAACGAAAGACAGCACGTAGCACGTAGCTTTACAGTGGGTTAGATAATTGTTGTACTTTCTATTCTCTCCGTTTCTCTTTAATAATTTGCCGACGAACTACGCAGTTCTGTGCTCAGAAATATCCTCTTTCGACACTATTCGGATGTGGATCGGGTCCGTAAATCTTCCGAACGAAATGTTCAATGAATGGCTTTTGAGCTGCAAAGTTATGCAGATCAAATTGTCACGTGTAGTCAATAGTAGAATATTTGTTATGGTCAGCGCTGATATTTAGTTATATTTTTATGATTATTTTAGCGAATGAGTTTAATGTGTAAAAATTTAACGTTTAGTAGATAAAAATGGATGTGATTTTTAATTTAAATAAGGAAAGTCTTAACACAAAATTTTCTGTAATATATTCATATAGTGATTGCAGTGTCTTTCCTAAAATTTATAATTTTTAATAATTTGGGCGAATCGACGGCGGAGACAAAGAAATTGTTACAAATTCTTGTAACAACATCCCTGGTTACTGATGAAGCTGAACGTTGTTTTTCCACTCTAAAACGGATAAAAACTTTTCCCAGAAACCTGATGTGTGAAGACCTTTTGGCGCTGTCAATAGAAAAAAAAATCATACCAACAATACCGAACTTTACCGATAAAGTAATAGATAAATTTGCTGCTAAGAAAGACTGGCGTATTGCATAATATTCAAGAAATTGCATTAAGGTAACAACATAAGCATATAATTTTTACTTTTATTATTATTTATTTTTTGTTCTTCCTTACAGAACATCCAAACATTTTTGTCACGAGCCGCCACTGCATGGTATATTCGCGACTATAATTACCGAAACGGCGCCACTATCGCCTTGTGAACTTTTGACACGAAAAAGGATAGTCATCTGTCAACGTATGTAAACAGTATTGGTTTATAATCAATTTTTGGTCTAATTTACGTTTTCTTGCTGTATACAGTATATTTAAATTATAACCGAGTATTAAAAAAGTGTATAAATATATGTGAATCCATTTTATGATAAAATTTGCTGCTTGTAAATGAATATTTTCAGAGGTTATATATTGTATGTTAAAGTGCCGGCTTATATTCACAGAGAAAATAAAATGTTATACTTTGAACTTAAAACATTTATTTGAATACTTAATATCTACACATATCTCAAGACATTTTATAGAAAGAGAACTTGTAATTTATTCTACACAAGAAAACTGTCAAATATTTGCAAACTAACACAGTTATGGAACACTCCCATGAAATAACAAGGGGTTTTAATTATATTAACAATAATTTACACAACATTAAACGATTTTCTTGCACATGTGAGACAGGGAAAATTAAAAATTCAACGTTAAAAACTTGTTTAAAATCATCTGAACAGTATAAATTCCCTTCAATAGAAACAAAATTTTAGAATCACTGATAATCTTTCAATCTAATATTCGAAAATGTTCTTCCTGTGGTTGACTACCATACACACAACAAGGAGTATTTAATCTTTTTTTCTTAAATTTATCACTTAATTCGCTGTAAAAATGGAGTGAGAATGGACAGAAACAATAAAACACATGGTGAATAATACGTAAACAATGACAGTAACCTTTTTCGAAGTGTTCGCTTTTTTGCCGCGAGAGGGATACGCGTTAAGTTGAGTCACCAATAGATATATCTGCTAGTACGTCACTACCTACTCCCAGTACCGTACGCTTCTCTTAGCCAAGCACCGTGAGACTGTTTGAGTACACACTAGGGATGGTAAAAAAACATCGATGTATCGGAAACATCGACGTTTGTTTTAAAAACATCGATGTTTTTACCATCGATGGTCAGCTGGCGATAGTATCGATAAAACATCGATGTCTACTACCGATGTCAATGTTTAAACTTTGAAATTCACAAACTACCGCTAGAGGCGCTGGAATTTTAAAAATTTAATTTTTATTAAAATTAGTACACAAAATATAAGCGTCATCTATTGTGATATAACAATACTAATAGTGGTATTTTTTATTCTTCTTAGCAGTTAGCAGAATACGAAAAAATAAGAAGAAACTTCTAATTTTTGCAATTAATGCGAACGACCAACGACGCCAACACACTTTTTCTTTTTGAGTCTTGTTGACACTTTCCCAGTTGTTATTCTTCCAATCCCTGGATTTTTGTAAGTTGTCATTAGCTATTTTTTTATATATTGAAGTTGGCTTTTCCTGAACAAAATGATCAAAAGCTTCAATTAATCGGTAAAAGTAACTAGAATTGAAAATCTAATTCCGCCTAAACCAAAGGAACAGACTTTATAAAAATATTTATATGTGAATTGTCTGATTTACTTAAAAAAGTATAAAAATAATTGTGTATGACAGTGTTATTTTTATGTTAAATAATATAAAATTAACATTAAGATTACTATATTAGTATTGTAATAAAATCCAATATTTCATTTTAGAAATGTAAAAATAGTAAGGTCTGTTCTTTTGGTTTAGGTGGAACTAGATTTTCAATTCTAGTTACTTTTATCGATTGATTGAAACTTTTGACAAATTACAAAAATGAAAATTGTGGTTAGTTCCGCCTAATCGTTTGGAATAGACTGTAGGTACAAATTAGGATTATTATATTGGGTATAATAATATTAATGTGAAATTAATTACTATTAAAAAGGAATATTTCTATTTCAAAATCTAATAAATGTTTTTGTGATTTATGTGTTAATTTTTTCGTATTTTATCTTTACATTATTAAATAAAACCTATATAATATAAATAAATAGCTTTTTTTAATATTAATAAAACATCGATGTTTCCGATACATCGATGTTTTTCTTTCGATGTTTTTTCAACATCGATGGTAAGGCGCCGATGTTAACATCGATGTTAAACATCGATGTTTTGCCTTCGATGTACAACCCTAGTACACACGAAGAGTTCCTAATATGGTAATTACTGATTAGTGGAAAACAACAGAGAGAGGAGAATATTATGTAAGATAAAATATTTTAATAAGATATATTATGGAAAACTAAATTTTTACAAACGGCTTGCAATTAGTCACTAGTACCCCACAACGTTTTTATTATATATTTATTTATATTATTAAGGAATAACATAGTAAAATATTTTAACTTCCATTAGTACACGTCACTTCCGGTGTCTCTCAAGGATCGCACGCTCGTCCCTTATTTTCTCTGTATTCCTTAATGATATTGCATCTTATTTTCACAACTCAAAATTCTTATTATATGCCGATGATCTAAAAATTTATAAAGAAATCAAAAGAAATGAAGATTGCTAACAGTTACAGACTGACTTGGATAGACTAAGTCAATATTGCCAGGATAATAAAATATCACTAAATGCTGGAAAATGTAGTTACATAAATTTCACGAGGAATCATATATCGAATATATGGTACATAACTATAATTATCACCTCAATGCAAACATTTTAAAACAGGTATACGAAGTGAAAGATTTCGTTATAATTTTAGACTCCAAGCTGATTTTTAACAAACACATATGCAGCATCACACAAAGGGCACTGAGAAACCTTGGTTTCATTTTCAGGACAACTACGGACTTTACCAAACCTGAGCCAATGATTAGCTTATATAATAGCTTAGTTCGAAGCCACCTAGAATTTGCTAGTGTGGTCTGGCATCCACATTATCAAAAATATGTTGAACAAGTAGAAAAAGTACAAAAATTTATTAACCGCCTCAACTTCAAATTTAACCGTTTAAATCACAAACGGGTCTATTCTCTAAGCATGATGTTAAAATCTTAACGTCAGAAACAGACTTTAATTTTTGTAACACCATTTTTAACGTAAATGCTATTCGCTAAGCATATTTGTGTTAAAATTATAGCGCGGAAGCCTTAAAATAGCCAGTTAAGGTTCTAAAATAAGCAGTGATGGGCGCGTAAGTTACATGATGTAAGTTACTTCATTGTTGACGCGTAAACAATTGATGTAAAGTAAACACAAAAACTCTTGTAAACAACGTAAACAATGTAAACAATGGTTTAGACATGCGCACTTGTTTTGAATTACAGGACCTCATTATCAATATATTATTATAAATAATAAAATTTTAATGAAACGATTTTAAATGAAAAAGTAAGTATATAAAATTAGGACAAGCCAATATACATATTAATAAAAATCGAATTTGCATCATTATACAGGTGTTACATACAAATTAGTAAATATGAATATGAAAAATAAAAAACTTTTTTCTTTAAAAAATTCAGTCTAATTTTTTTAATAACAAAATACATTCAATTTCACCTTTAAGAAAATCAGCCTATATTTTTTAATAACGAAAAGATTCATTGTAAATTTTGCATAACGCCCTATATTTTCTTTCATTTTCTTTAATTAAAAAAAACCTAGTTCTTCAAAACTATTCCTTCGGTTTCTTCCCACCATTTTTTAAATACATTTATTGTTTTGAACTGAATATACTTGTTCATTAATTCTCTATTATTCGTATTAAATAACTATAACTAACCTCATTATTTCAGAGTTTACAAAGTTTACATTGTTGACAAGTTTACCAATTGTTTACATAAGTTTACACGTAAACGTAAACAATTAAAGTTTACGTGTAAACGCCCATCACTGACAATAAGCGCCTACTAAAACGGTGGCTTTAAAAGTTAACGCTGGTGTTTAGTTTGCAAAAATTGCTGATCCTAATTAAGTAAATGTCATGTTTAAAAAAAAAAAAAATGAGTAAAACCCAAGACGGTAGGAATATTAATCAAATTTTTATTACTTTTTAAAGTGAATTCTTTACAGTAGAGATAAGAATGACGCTTCATAATTTTTGTTATACAAGTAACCCAGACGCAAGTTCAAGTAATTGTATAGAAAGGAAGTAAATGGAGTATTGAAAAAAAAGCAGTTTTACTTTTGTTGAGACACAGAACTTAAAATTATAATCATCTGAAAGCTACAAAACTTCACTTATGCCTCCGCCGTGTTTCAAAATATCGCAGTACATTTTAATGGTGTATTATTTGAAGAAACAATTGATGAGATTGATAATGACGATCACAACAGTGTTATTCTAGGGTAGAAATAGCGTAATAAATCAATTAATTATTTAATAATTAATATCACCGAACACCTTTTTAAAAATAGAATGAACATATAATTCACATTTTATTCAAAAATTAGATAAACTGTTATAATACAATGTAGTATATAAATTGACTAAATAAAAGTTGAATATAGTTATATTTTTATTTAATACACTGTGGAAACCAGTTATAATGAGTATCACAGGACCAAACATTTCTGTTCCATTTTTAAAATAAATTTCGCCACTGAATATTTAATTCAACACCGAAATATTAGGTTAAGATTCTCTTGGCATTTGACTAAATAAATACTCCTATTAAAATTCAACGTAACAGCGCATGCGCATGCAGTAAATATTAGCCTCTCTACAAGGTGAGTTAGCGCCTCGCGTTAACAAATATTGTATTAACGCTTACCTTAACAAATGCTGTTACAGAATAGCATTTTTGGATAATGACGTTAGACATGGAGTTAAAATAAAAATATTAACCTGACGTTAATTTTAACGCATTTCTTACAAAATACACCCGTATAAAAGTTATAATTTCAACCTAAATTTATATAATATTGAATCGCTCAAAAAACGAAGGATGGCAAACGATTCAATATTCTTTTTTAAAACTATTAATAATATTATAGATGGTCAGTCAATTATCCCGTTTTTTAATTTTAACATTTACTACTACCCGGTACGACATCCTAGCATGCTCTTTATTCCAGTACTAAGTACATTGTCAAACAGAAACTCACCAATACATCGGAACATCAAGAACAATTAACCAGTATACCACAAACGTGGATCTTTTCTTTGGCTCTTTAAATTCATTTAAGAAAACAATAAAAAATAACATAAGTAGCCATCGATATAATTAGCCTTATTCAAAAAAATATTAATAATAATAATAATAATAATAATTCTTTATCTTAATAGGTTGTACAAGGTGTCTCAAAAGAAATTTTATATTTAGTGTATCGATTAAAAAAAAAGTAAGCCGTATATAGAAAAAATGTTTATTAATTATTAAAATACACTTTTTGGGGATTTATTTCTTAAAAATAATATCGTCTAAATGTAGACCCTCGCGTTCTCGGCACTCATTTAATCGAACAGTAAAATTACTTATGACGTCTCGGCAGGTGGACTCAGGGATGGCTGCCATTTCGTGACGGATATTTTCTTTCAAATGCGCCAGTGAAGTCGGTTTATTGGCGTAAACTTTAGATTTAAGATAACCCCATAGGAAAAAGTTCATAGGGGTTAAATCTGGACTGCGTGGAGGCCAATTTATGTCACCTCTCCGGGAGATCAATTTGCCTGAGAAAATTTAACGAACACGTGGCAGAGACATATTGGACGTGTGTGAAGTTGCTCCGTCCTGTTGGAACCATGTTCTTTGGTTATAGCCAGGAAAGTTTTGCAGTTCAGGTACCAAGAAGTTGTCTAACATCTCCACATAACGCTCTGAATTCACTGTAACTGCACGCCCCCTTTCGTCTTCAAAAAAGTAAGGGCCAATAATTCCTCGCGCCGACATCGCAGCCCATACGGTCACTTTAGGCGAATGTAGGGGTTTCTGATGTTTGCGTTTCGGATTCGTTGCACTCCAGTAGCGGCAGTTCTGCTTATTTACGTGGCCATTAAGATGAAAATGAGCTTCATCCGAAAACAAAATGTTGGTAAACGTTGAAAATCGCTCAATCACCTGATTTACGAAATAAAGCCTCTGACTGGTATCTTGGGGTTTTAATTCTTGCACCAATTGAATTTTGTAGGGGTGCAGCTTTAGGTCTTTGTGCATAATGCGATGTAATGATGATCTATGCACATTTAAAGCACTTGCGCGCTTCCGAATTGAAAGGTTCGGGTCGTCACGAACAAACTGATTAACATTCTCCACGTTTTCTACCGTTCTTGATGACCTAGGTCGCCCGGATTTTGATTTATCCAGCGTTGTACCAGTCTCTTCAAACTTTTTAACCCAATGTCGAATGAGAGGAATGCTTGGCGCATCATTTAAGTGGCGAAAACCTCGAAAACTGCAGAATTTTTTACGCGTTACAGTCGCCGAATCACCGTGTTTGTAAAACTCTCGCACGCATAACGCGCGGTCTGCTCCCGAGAAACGCTCCATAGCGACTAAATTCCCAAGAGCCAGGCTACCGATTGACATAATCCCCGCGCCCCTCGGATACGTTGCGTTCACGCAGTAAGCTAAATAAATATAAAATTTCTTTTGAGACACCTTGTATATACGATTCACGGTAAGTTCATCGAAAATCAATTCATCGAATATGAATTCATCGAAAATCAATTCATCGAAAATCAATTCATCGAAAATCAATTCATCAAATGATCAATTCATCGAATGATCAATTCATCGAAAAAAAATATTTTGCAAATATTTTAGAGGAATGCCGAGGGGATCGGAAAGCTAAAAAAGCAGTGGTCAATGAAAGTTGACAGACTACACTTATTAAATAACTATCATACTTGGTCTATTAATAATTTTTAAATTTTCCATTCAGAAAATACGCCAGGTAAAAGATACCTGTTGGATTATTTTGAAATCGAACAGGGCTCCTTAGATCAGAAAAACCCGGTTAATGGTATCATAAATGTACTTAATACACCCATTCTTTAAGGATTATAAAAATGGTATTTATGGTATTATCTGTTAAATCTTACGGGTTTTGTGTTATGTACATAGTTTTACTATTCATATTTACTATACCACACATGATTTGTTCAATGTACGGTGATTCTAAACAGGTGGCATTGTTATGTTAGTGTGAGTTTGTTTTGTCATTAAACTAGATGATGGGTAGCTCGCTTCGCTCGGCTTCTTCTAACCAAACCCTTACTAACCTAACCTAACCTAAGATAGTGTTTTGACATTAAACTAAAAGATGAGTAGCTCGCTTCGCTCGGCTTCTTCTAACAACACCCTTACTAACCTAACCTAACCTAAAATAGTGCTTTGTCCTTAAACTAGAAGATGGGTAACTCGCTCCGCTCGGTTTTAGACTTTTACTAACTAAACCTAACCTAATTACCTTGTTTTTAGGCGCATAGTACTTTATTTTCCCCCATATTAGCCCAGTTAAAATGCGTATCATTATGTATGAATTTATAAAAATTATTTGCGTGCAATTGCCCATAACCTGTCTTATTAAACCTTAAAAACAAAACATTTATTTCTTTTATTATATAAGTTTTCTTATTATATTTCTTTATTTATATTCAAACACTATGTCACTTTATTTACCTTGTTTTAAACCATATAAAAAAATTTACGCAATTATTTCTTAGTCTGTCTACTTTTGTTGACCACTGCTCTTTTGACTTTCCGATCCCCTCGGCATTCCTCTCAAATATTTACAAAATATTTTTTTTCGATGAATTGATCATTCGATGAATTGATCATTCGATGAATTGATTTTCGATGAATTGATTTTCAATGAATTGATTTTCGTTGAATTGATTTTCGATGAATTGATTTTCGATGAATTGATATTCGATGAATTGATTTTCGATGAACTCGTCGATTACCTGTATATACATACATACATCAAATATGAATCTGTATAAAACCATAATGTTCTGCTAATTGATGTGAATGCACCTTGATACATACAAATTTGTTTAATCATAAGAATTATTTGTATTTTGTATTGTTGTGCTTTTATTGGGGTGGAACTTTTCTAGTGCAGCTCTTTTGCGCAACATTAACTTAAATAAATAAATAAATAAACTTCAAAGGGAAGACCGCGGTACCTGATGTGTGTGGATTGGCTAGTACATAATATGGCACAGTCACAGCCGATTACAATACATTTTTTATGACAATTTAATTGACAGCAAAAAACGAGTGAAAAAATCACTATATATTTGATTTTTCATATAAATTTAATTTATAAATAAAATTTAGGAAAACTGAAATCCTGAAGCTTTCTATTTATATGAAATGTCACACAAATAATAATATACCTATTCGGTTTCCAAAGTCTTTTAAATGACTGTAAATAGTATATTGTGCAACTAACGCGAAATACCATATATTCCGCACACTAATGAAGGTTTGATAGTGGAATATACATTCCGTGCGTGTTGCATACTATACTTTTCCTAATAATACTATTTTTCAATTAATCAAAATTTTTGAAAACAAGAAAATACAATATAAATATTGTTGGTAGCCACTAAAGTGCCCGTGCAATTATTTTGTTGGAATTTACCATAGTAGGTGCCTTGCGACATGCTGTAAGAAATGGACATGGTTACCATGGTAACATAGTAACATTAAAAAGTAAAAGTTTTAAGTCTTTACTTTTAAAAGTTTCATCTTGCCCTTTTAATTTCATTGTTCTTTTCAGACTTAATTCTGCCCAAGTTACGGAACGTTACATACTCGCAAGGCTTTAATTTTGTTTATGACAATTGTGTAATTGTCAATAGCAAAGAACCCTAGTTCTTAATGTAAATACGTGCATTTTGTAGGTATGACCAAAAAACTCATATACCGTCATTTTGTCGTCTGTCTGTCTGTCTGTGTGTTCGCTAAAAATTGTAGCTAAACGGCTAAACCTAGAGAGTTGAAATTTGGCATACTTATACAACTGTTTGACCCGCAGGAAAAATACTAAAACATCTAAAAAACATATCCCCCAAAAAATATAAACACATATGTGGTCATCGAAAAAAAAAAAATATTTTTTTAATTCTGAGTAGGGTATCAAATGAAAGCCCTTAGTACGTTGATTAAAGATAAAAAAAATATTTTTGCAAAATAAATTATTTTGACGCGATTTTTGCCAAAATTGTGCAAAAAAATCTTTTCTTGTAGAAAATTTTAAAATCTGCAAGTTTTATTTAAACAAATTTTACCTTAAGTTAACTCTTTCAAAATTAAATGCGGTCCCGTCATTTAATAATCGGACATTTTTCGTGAATCCGATTATACATTATACATTGTGTGCTATTTCTTTTCCCTTTTTTTACCGACTGCCAACATAAATAAGGGAGGTATTGTGATCATGCCGATTTTGACATTTCAAGATTTCGATGGATCTCCACGAATTGAGGTCCCTACATAACGTTTCGACTATTTTTAGCATGATGTCTGTCGGTCTGTCTGTCCGTCCGTCTGTCCGTCTGTCTCAATTTTTTCATACTTATATGTAAAGTTTCCATGGTCATGATAAATAATATCTCTGTTAGAAAATATTAGGCCAAGTTATTTCTACTCTGCTGCTAGAATGTATTTTATATAAGTACTTTATAATGGCGGTCGGTCCTGTGGTGGCCACAGCTGATTTTTTTAACCATAAAGTTGCCATATCAACGCGATGTACGTTCGCGCGGACGATGTGTACGTTCGTACAAATGTGACATTTTCATGTTACGCGATGTACGTTTGTACGAACAACGTGTACGTTCGTACGAACATAGGATCCGTAATTAATCATGTACGATCATCGAACGTACGTTAAGCGGATTTACGTTAAGCGAGCGCTGACTGTATTTGAATATCTACACATTCCTCTGTAAATTTTATAGAAAGAGAACAGACAATTTATTCTACACAAGAAAACTGTCAAATATTTGCAAACTAACATACTTATGGAACATCTACATGAAATAACATATTTTAATTATATTAATAATAATTTAGTCAATATTAAACGATTTTCTTGCACATGTGAGACAGGGGAAAATGAAAATTCAACATTAACAGCTTTTTAAAAATATCTGAACAGTAGAAATTTCCTCCAATAAATAGAAACAAATTTTTAAAAACATTAATATACTTTTGTCTTCACTTGAAGCAAAACATAAGTATATATGGTGCATTTATTAACTTTTACACATTTTTCACGTTGGTATTGAAATTATATTGCAGAACAAATAAAGAAACTTTGTCATACACTATAATTTTTCATAAAATTTCATCTAATATTGGAAGATATTCTTCCTCTGAATGACAACCATGCACACAACAAGGAGCATTTAATATTCTTTTCTTAAATTTAGCACTTTACTCATAAAAACGGAGTGAGAATGGAAATAAACAAAAAAACACATGCAGACCTATACGTAAACAAAGACAGTATACTTTTATCAGTATAAGTGTTCGCCCTATTGCCACTAGAGGGATACGGGTTAGTTACAGTCACCATTAGAAAATGTTACTTTCCTTGGAACGTTAACTGAAAATTTACCTACATTTTTCTTGTAAGATACAAAAATCATACATACCAGTCAATACATTTTTAACATTCAAGTGTCCAGCTACATGAGATTTTATGTCAATCCTTTGTTTCAAATTCTCACCTGCTGAACTACCAGATTTAAGGACCATTGATTGGTTTCCGATCTTAATTTTTGTCAAATCAGCAGAATACCCATCTAACAATTCATTCTTTTCTTCGCTAAACATTTCTTCATCCAATTTCTCTTGTTTTATATACACAGTCTCTATATTGTTGAATATTGAACTAACAAATTCATTTTTACAAATAGGATTATTTAAAATACTTCCATGTATATCGTTAGATTTGTACATAGACATAACTTCATCGATCGTATCGGATGGTTCAGTTTTTATATACACCTGATTCATAGAAACACTGTTATTACTGATATTAATATTATCATTCACTAGATGTGTGTTAGTTTTTTGTTTCTCTTGTGATAGTTGATTAGTTATACGTTTTAAATCTGTATTTACAGATTCCATTGTAATATTGATAATATTTTAATTACAACTGTTAAAATCTTTATCCTTTTGGTGAAATTTATTTTAGTTTTAGTCAATATAATTCAAAACAGTTAAAATATAGTCTACGTTGATTTATTAATTTTTCTAGGTATTAGCTTACCGTGTCGATTTTTAAACCTGGCCGTGGCAGAACCGAGAATATGTCAAATTTCTATATTTTAAATCGTCTATTCGCGACTGCAAATAACAGTGAGACGTCTGGTGGTGACTAAATTAAACAGAAGCGAATATTTGGATAATATTTGTAGCGTGTTGTGCTGCAGTTTATGTGAATTAAGAAGTATTTTAAAATATAGTGACTTAAATACAGTGAATTTTTGCCGAAATATTGTTTGAACAGATAAATATTAAGAAAAAACTTCTGACATATACGCTTCTCGTGCGCCATTAGCTGTTGTACGCAGCGCCGCCAACGTTAGTTTCAGTCGCGAATAGGGGAAACTTTTTAAGATCGCAGCACCATATGCGGCAAAAGCTGGAACATTCGAAAATGACATTAAACTGTCACTTGTGTATTTGATTACATAGTGATAATAGGGTGACCATTCGTCCCGAATTTCGCGGGACGTCTCGCATTTTGATTTGTTGTCCCCAGGGCCGAATTTTGCTCTGTACTTATATTTGGGAGGTGAAGACCTTTTTTTTTGCTCTTTACGTATATTTGGGAGGTGAGGACCTTTTTTTGTTTGCTCTTCACTTATATTTCGGAAGTGACACCTTTTTTTTGTCCGTCCCGCATTGCCGTCTCCAAGAAAATGGTCACCCTAAGTGATAATAAACACGAGTTGTGTTTTCCTATTTTCCAAGCTTGTTATGTCGCGTGGATTAAGATAATCAGATCACTAGAAATTACTTTATTTGCTAATATCGATACATCAATTATATGTCGGAATACAATTAATCAACTGTCTAATATTCATTGTTGCCGTTGCTGCGCAACATGGTAGGCCTTACACTAGGGTTACCAACTCGACGCAGTCCAAAAAGAGTACATTTCTTAAAAAAAAAAAAGTCATACCCATATTTTATATAGCAATTTCTACGTACCTACTAACTATCGTCTTATCATTTTTTACATATTTAATAAATAAAAATTGCTAAGATACGATATACGTGTATATAAAAAATGAAAATAAACAATATACTATATAATATTACAAAACATATTATACGACGAACAAAACGTAATTTACTCAAGTACGATCAGCAAAATTATATTTGGTTTTGCTTCTCACTTCTTTTAATTAATTTTTATTGTCCACACAATATTTAAAAAATTATTCACAATTAAAATTTTTAAAATCAAATTGTACCATCAGTAAATTTTTTACTGATTCTGGCAAGACTCCAGCAGCGGCCTTGGGGGAGGGGCGGTCGGTCGACCGACCTGGGGCGCCAGGCCAGGAAGGGCGGCGGACGGTCAGGTCATCAGTTGTATTTTAAAAGTGAGGATTTTTTTTTGCTCTTCACTTGGATTTGGTAGGTGAGGACCTTTTTTTTGCTCCTCACTTGAATTTGAAAGGTGAGGACTTTTTTTTGCTCTTCTCTTGGATTTTTGTGAGGGCTGCAAAAAAACTCGCTCGGGGCGCCAGACTTGCTAAGGCCGGCTCTGCAAGAGTCTATTTCTTTCATCAGTCCAAATACTCTTCATGCTGAAAATCCTTTCCGAATTTGCGTTGTGCGCTGGATCGTAAAAAAAATTAACATATCTTTCGGAATTCTGAAGATGTTCTTTGATTTCTTTCTTCAAAATATATAATCCATTTTGAATCACCTGACAGTTTTGAAAATTCTTCATTTCTTCAATTATTTTTTTTAAAAAGAGTACATTTATTGAATTTTTAGAAAAAGTAAGAGTATATAATTTTACTTGCTCAAAAAGAGTACATGTACTCTTAAAAGAGTACGGTTGGTCACCCTACCTTACACCACCTTCCTTCTGAAGACAATTGGTTGCCCGTCATGAACTAGGTTGACTACTGGTTGGCAGAAGTACTATAAGCCGTTCATTTTTGTATAAGCTGTTCACTTTTGTAAGAACTAACTAAGAGGGAATTTTGTTTTCAATAGTTTGCACCGTTGAAGCTGTATGTCATGTTGGTATTAAAAAATGTCACTTTTTTAAAATGTCGATCCATTTGACATATGTCATATTGAAAAATGATATCTTAATTATAGTGATCATAACCTTATCAACCTAAAGTCGGTTTTACAGCGTAAGGAATATTTTTAATTGACATTTAAAGTCAGTAACACACCATAAAATTAACCAAAATAACCAGATCTAGTGTGTTCTTACAAAAATGAACAGCTTATAAGACAAACTAAATCTTGTTATTTTGGTGATTTTTATAGTGTATTACTGACTTTTAGAAACTTGGTTATATTGTAAAAAAGGCTTTACAGTTTGAGGTTATGTTTGTATTATTATAGGTTAGTATTATATTTACAAAATATTTAAGATGTCACTATTCAAAATGAAATATGACAAATGATATTTTTTTAAATGACATATTTATAATCTGACTTTTCAAATTATTTTTCTGTAGTACCAACATGACATACGGTTTCAAAGGTGCAAAAAGTTGAAAACAAATTTTCCACTTAGTTTGTTCTAACAAAAGTGAACGGCTTATAGTGTAAGGGCCGTATTCATAAAACAGTCCATAATCGTACATTTTGTAATGACCATAATATATTTAATGATCATAATATTTCTATTGCTATTCATAAAAATAATGAACAAATTTTAATGAAACATTTCATTATGTCCATAATGCAAATGAATAATTATGTTAAGATCATAATACAAAATTACTAGGGATGTTGAATAGCAAAAAAGATTAATTACCTCTGTAGGATCTCGCATAAGATTTCGATGTGGAGCAAGTTAGTAATTTATAATACCATAATTTTGCCGCATTTTAATTATTGTTCAACAATATTGTTTATGTGTAACGCAGCAGACATTCAAAAATTGAAAAACAGAGCTATGAGGATTATTTTAAAATGTAATAGGTACTACTCAATAACTGTTATGTTAAACAGTCTTCAGTGGCTTTGTATAAAAAAATTTGTTACATTTAATGTATTAGTTTTCATTTACAAAATAGTTTCTAATAAACTACCATCCTTTTTATAGACATATTTACAATTTGTTAATGAAATACATAATTACAGTAGCAGGCAACAAAGCAACCTTTATGTTAAAAGGACGAATAAGAGTAGAACCTCGCTTTCGATATTTAAGGGTCTGATAATGTACAATGATCTACAACTTACTGTTAAAAACGCACCTTCAGTGCATCATTTTAAAGGTAAATTATAAGCTGTTCACTTTTGTAAGAACACACTAGATCTGGTTATTTTGGTTACTTTTATGGTGTGTTACTGACTTTAAATGTCAATTAAAAATATTCCTTACGCTGTAAAACCGACTTTAGGTTGATAAGGTTATGATCATTATAATTAAGATATCATTTTTCATTATGACATCTGTCAAATGGATCGACATTTTCAAAAAAGTGACATTTTTTAATACCAACATGACATACAGCTTCAAAGGTGCAAACTATTGAAAACAAAATTCCCTCTTAGTTTGTTCTTACAAAAGTGAACTGTTTATAAAAGAATACTTAATAGGTAAATGTATCAATAATTGATAAGATTACCATTATGTACAAATATATTATTTTTTTTTTATATAATTTTTGTTATTTGTTATATGTCATATTTTTATAAATAAAAATATAAATATATTTTTCATATTTCTTGAATACAGTCTGTTCCAAACGGTTAGGCGGAATTAAATGGGAATTTTGTTCTTTTAGGTTGTCATGGGAAGGGACCTTGCTAGGGTTATTTCATTTTTCACGTTGGAATGTCAAAATTTAAAATTCCAACAAATGGATAAGAAGTATACAGTCTGTTCCAAACGGTTAAGCGGAACAAAATGGGAATTTCGTTCTTTTAGGTTGTCACGAGAAGGGACCTTGCTTGGGTTATTTCATTTTTCACGTTGAAATGTCAAAATTTAAAATTCCAACAATGAAACCATGGAAACGAATGATATATGTCATTTTTTACGTATTTTAATGACAAAAAAATAAATAAATGGGAAATTTGTATTAAGAATGACACAAAAAATCATAATATAAAGAAAATGACATTTTAAAATGATATTAACCAAAAAATATTTATTGTAAGTATGATTTACAAAGCTTAAACAAAACGGTCGAAAAGTATGATTTAAACGATGAAAGTAACTAGATTGCCAAATCTAGTTCCGCCTAACCGTTTGAAACAGACTGTATATGTCAAAATTAAATTATTTTTTTTATATATTTTAATGACAAAAATATAAGTAATTGGGAAATTTGTAATAAGAATGACACAAAAAATTAACATATAAAGAAAATGGCATTTTAAAATGATGAAACAAATTACCAAAAAATGTTTATTGTAAGTATGATTTACAAAGCTTAAACAAAACGGCCGAAAAGCACGATTTAAACGATGAAAGTAACAAGATTGCAAAATCTAGTTCCGCTTAACCGTTTGGAACAGACTGTATGTAATAACTTCGTGCTAATTAATAAATGACTTATTTATTTAAATATTTATAAATTACCAGTTCTCCTTCTATAAATATTTAGAGAAATGTGTAGCGAACCCGTTACGTTACTTTGCAACGTACCGATTTATTGTCCACTCTAACTGAAATGAGATTTCTGACTAAAGAAGTGCGGGTAGTAGGCGTGAGTGTTCCAGGGTTCATCATTACGATAAGTGAATTAAATGATATGTATTAGTGTACTTACCAACCGACTGATCAGGCATCTTGTAATAAGTCTGAACTTAGCTGGTCACTTAAGTTTTTAAAAGTGAAGGTTTACACAAGTTAGGTAAGACGGTTTAAAATTAATTAATTTGATTTATTATAATAATATTTACAAAAAGTTAAATTTGAAAGATTAAAATGTATTTAAAATAATGAATAAAATAAAACAAACAGAATCAAGTAACAAAACTATGGTAAATATTGTACCGTGTTTACAATTAAACACAGTGCTAAATTATTATTAAAGCTTTTTATTTTACTATTTTTTTATTAACTGTCACTGTCAGACCCGCAGTTCATATCCATGGATACTATCGTCTGCCGAATGCAAAGATCATACACAATTATGATCATTATAATGATTATTAAAAAAATGGGTTAATGGAGTACAGTCCGCCTTCACTTATACAGCCCCCTTCCACAAATTATGTAACCGGCTTTGGCTTTTCACTAGAACGTATTCATGTGTCTAGTGAGATTAAATGAAACTGCAAATGCTTTATCATACTGTTCACCTATTAAATGAATTCTCTTCAAAATGTGTTTGTTTGTGTATAGTAAGATCTGATGACAGTGAAAATTCTTTATTGCACTGTTTACATTTGAATGGTTTGTCTCCAGAATGTGTTCGTTTGTGTTTAGTGAGATTACATGACATTGAAAATGCTTTATTACACTGTCCACATTTAAATGGTTTCTCTCCAGTATGTATTCGTTTGTGTCTAATAAGATTTGCTAATTGGGAAAATGCTCTATTACACTGCTCACATTTGAATGGTTTGTCTCCAGAATGTGTTCGTTTGTGTTTAGTGAGATTACATGAATTTGCAAATGCTTTGTCACACTGTTCACATTTAAATGGTTTCTCTCCAGAATGTATTCGTTTATGTACAGTAAGATCGGATGATATTGAAAATGATTTATTACACTGTCCACATTTAAATGGTTTCTCTCCAGTATGTATTCGTTTGTGTATTGTAAGATTTGCTGAATGGGAAAATGCTTTATTACACTGCTCACATTTGAATGGTGTCTCTCCAGAATGTATTCGTTTGTGTTGAATAAGATTTGATGACCGTGTAAATACTTTATTACACTGCTCACACTTGAATGGTTTTTCTCCAGAATGTGTTCGTTTGTGTTTAGTGAGATTAAATGAAATTGAAAATGCTTTATCACACTGATCACATTTAAATGGTTTATCTCCAGAATGTATTCGTTTGTGTCTAATAAGATTTTCTGACCCAGCAAATGCTTTATTACACTGCTCACATTTGAATAGTTTTTCTCTAGAATGTATTCGTTTATGTCTATTGAAAAAAGATGACTTAGAAAATACTTTATTACACTGTTCACATTTAAACGGTTTCTCTTCAGAATGTATTCGTTTATGTTTAATGAAAAATGATGAATCAGAAAATGCTTTATTACACTGTCCACATTTGTATGGTTTCTCTCCAGAATGTATTCTTTTGTGTCTAGTAAGATTTGCTGTCTGGGCAAATGCTTTATTACACTGTCCACATTTAAATGGTTTCTCTCCAGAATGCATTCGTTTGTGTATAATAAGATTTGCTGTCTGGGCAAATGCTTTATCACACTGCTCACATTTGAATGGCTTCTCTCCAGAATGTATTCGTATGTGTGCAGTGAGGTTGGATGAAATTGAAAATGCTTTATCACATTGTTCACATTTGAATGGTTTCTCTCCAGAATGTTTTCGTTTGTGTTCAATGAGATTTGCTGACTGTGCAAATGCTTTATTACATTCCACGCATTTGAATGGTTTCTCTCCAGAATGTATTCGTTTGTGTCTAGTGAGACGAGATGAATCTGAAAATACCTTATTACACTGATCACATTTGAATGGTTTCTCTCCAGATTGTAATCGTTTAGGGTTGTTGAGTTCTGATGATGTTGTTTTGATCTCTTTGGACTTGTTAATGGACTCTGGCGGCCAACTCTCATCTGGATCATTGGAAGATGTTGCACTACCTGTAAACAAATAATTAATTAAAATTCTACGTATCTATAAATTAATCTAAACCTGCGTTCATAGCTCTAAAATTAGTAGACTATACCTTATGACTTGTGCACTGTTGATAGTCACTAACAAGTTTGTCATATGGTAATCCAAGCGACCGTTCACAGCTCTAAATTTAATAGATTATGCGTTGTAGACTACAGACAGTTTTCCAACTTACAGTTAGTGCGCTGATTAAATGAAACAGATATATAAACACACATTAGCTATCTCACTTTACATAACCAAAAAATACTGTCGCACAAATTTCAACAAATTTTAGAAATCGTGAAACGAAAAAGGATTGTTGTAGTTGCAGCTATAATTTTGTTAGTAAAATTTGGTAGGAAATTACGATCTCGCTGATGGGGGATTCGTAAAAAGTCACATAAATGCATTTATTCCTTCGTAGTTGGTTTGAAAGAAACATAGATGTCACAATTTTCGTTACACTTTAATTTTCATAATTGTAAACGCCGTCATTAAATGTTGAAATTATCAATTAAATTTATCCACAACGGATAGTGTATAGTGAACTAATTTTAGCACTGTGAACGCAGCTCAAACGCACTAAACTAAATGCTGAGTCTAGTAAACAAACAAGTCTCTAATAGAGATGTAGATATCTTTTACGACAATTATAAAATAATTAATAAATTCCACTTGTTGCGCCCCGCGCAATTATTTTGAATAAGTTATGGTTAGGGAATTTTGTTTCTCCCCAACTGAAGGACATGCAGTTCGTCGAATGCGACTGAACGGAAGTAGAGTCGAAGAGTTGAACACACACAGCCGTGTTCGTAACATTTAATTTGAAGATTCAAGAATATATTTATGGAAGCCTATTGTATATTGCAATGTAATATTTCTGTCTGAAGGCTGTAATTGAGAGAGAGAATTTCCTATGTTGTGGACTTATGATAAGTATTAGATATTTAAGTTGTCAAAATTTACTGTATTTAAACACATTTAAGTTAGGTTATGTTACACATAACCACATGTTTGCTATATAAAGGCACATGTTAAATTTGGGTTATAATTTACTAACTGCTCATTCAGGGCGTAAATTACTGTTGATATATTAAAGTCAGGGTTTTTTGTGATGAGCTATAAGACAGTTATCAAGTTGTATTTTATTTATGCTATTGGCTGTTGTTGTGTAACTCCATACATTTTGTACCACACACGAGACACTTTATAAGGTAGAGGTTAATTCATGCTTTAAGTTTATGTCTGACAATTTGGTGAGTCTTTCCGCATGGTATTATTGTCCGGATCAGTGTACACATGTTGACCTGACGTATAGGTTACAATTGCAGATGTTGTTAGTTACAGGTACAGTTTTGATTCTTATCCGAACTACATTTCATGAGTGCTTATATACCTTAATGTGTTCCAGGCTACTCTGTTTAAAGTCCCGTTATTAGAGACGGTTTCGGGTGAAACTACGATATCCTTACCATCCCCTGATGGTATAATTTCATAAACCCATACAATTATATTATTAATGGTTTCTGACGCCAATAAAGACGACCTCTGCCTATGTGTGCTGCTTTTTAGAAACTGCGGGCCCTACACCAGTTATATAGTATCTTATTGTACGTTTGCTTATATTGTGTTTTATTCTTTATTTTATTCATTATTAGTATTTCTATATTATTGTTATTATAATTGTATCGTATTTTTTTTCAGTACCATGTAACTGGACTTGTGCGCTACTGTACAGATATTTATAGTTACTGGTTAGATAAATAAATAAATAATTCTGATGGTGCAACTGTTACACAGTGTTGCCGAAGTTGGTACGTTCGTACCAGATTTGGAACTATCAAAAGACATCTGGTTTGCTAGCACAATGTGAGGATTTTTTATACTTTTTCATATATGAAAAGCATATTCTTTATTAATTTTGAAAAATATCAATTTTAGATCCGATGTATTCGATATTGATCGTTGGATAGATTTCTTCTTGGCCTTTCGACGAGTATATTCCGACATTGTGAATTTTTTTTAATGTTTCAACTGCGATCCATAGTTTCACAACCAAAGCTGTATTAAATTTCACTTCTAATGTCTTAAATAGACAGATCTCGACGTTAGATTTCCTTTGAAAACAAGTTCGACATGGTAGTGCTTCGCAATACCAAGTTATACTGACCCCCAAACGCTGAACCCACCCCTCCCCATCACTTTTCGCGACGAGCGGACTCAAGGTCACTATCAAATTAATGTTCTCTTAGTGTCTTAGTTATCGAATGACACTAGGTTAACTTGGTTCGCATTGATAATATAGAAATTATTAGACCCAACTCGATGCTCATTTTTCGAGACTATAATATTTTGAAAATCAATAAAACAGTTTGTTCCAAAATTTTTTTTTTCTTCCTTAGGTTTTGAAAAAACTTAAAAGGTAGCCCTCCTAGAAATTATAACCCAACGATGCTGATTTTTCGATACTCTAGAGTCTAGACCAGGGATTCTTAAACTTTTTCATATAGCGACCCCCTTCAAGCCTAGGAAATTTTAAACGACCCACCATGTAATGAAATTAATATTGACCGTAGATGTAGGTGTAATATCGCGACATTGTAGAATCTACCTTGTAGATTCTAAAAATTTATTTATTATTGCCCAAAAGTAGCAGATCTTTGCGACCCCCCTTCAGTAGCCTCGCGATCCCCTCGGGGGGGGGTCGGGACCTACAGTTTAAGAAGCCCAGGTCTAAACCAATGTCGACATCGTAACGCATCGTAATCCCGACTTATACTGATTTGAATTTTGCGTGGAGAAACGGAAAGTCCCCAAAACGCCACCTTGAGACGCTCATTTCACTGTTTCAGCCTCGCGATGATTCTGTGCATGTACTCAGTAAATGGAAATTATCAGTAACAGTACTGGAAGCTGGCAACTGATACAATAATATTAACTTATGTCGGTTGCTGGGATTCCATTTCTAGTAGAGAACCGGTTAGTTTTTCATATAGTCGCAATATAAACAATTTCTCTGTAGACGTTATGCTCTCGCGTGACAAAAGATCGCCGGCAGTGTTTCCAGGTCTGGACGTGAATGATATTTTTACAATTATAACAAAAATGCCTTAAAATATATATTATGGTATTATTGGAGATATATGATACACGGTATAAAAAATCTAACTGTGACCTTCTTGTCGTGCCTATTGATTTAAAGGATTTAAAACCAACACTTGTAATTGTGTTATGTAGTGACAGGCATTCATCGTTTGGCCTACTAATAATCATCATTCACTGATTAAATACCTACAAAACCCTGAAATGTGTGAAAATTCAGACTTCACGTCAATTTTTTGTATCTCAAACGTATCAGAGAAATATCGTATTCCCTTTATTTTGTTACACCCTTTACATCTATATTAATATTCTGTGTATAACGTGTAAGAAAACACACACAGACTTCTAAGTCTAAGTGGTGAAAGATCTCACATATAATATGTAGATCCATTTGTGTACCTATTGTAAATATAATATGAATTTAGTTTGTATCCATTATATTTAAAGAAAGGTATAATAATAACAAGTTTATTTTGCTGAACCAGCAATACATTTTCGGCAAATCGTCCGGCACTCTCGCACTTGTTCTATGCACGTACTCAGTAAATGGTAACTTAACAACTGATACACTAATATTAACTTATGGTCTGACCTGTATCTTGTAAAACTGCACTCTCGTCATATTCTCCGTCATCTACGCATTCAGTCTTGATATCAATCTCCTCAGTGATGATGATGTTAGTGTTATAGTGATACTGGGACATGTCGTCAGTAGATGATATGCAAACTGTCTCCCGAGTATCGCGGCTCTCTGAAAAATAAATACTCATTGTTAAAACCTTTTTTTTTTCAATAAACAATTTAATTTTGTCTGTTGATATCTTTAATTTAATTTAATTTTGTTTATTTATATCCGAGGTACAAGATAAAACTATTAGATTTTTTATAAATAATAATAATAATAATAATCGCAAGATCGCTGACACAAACATGCTTGCTATCCCATTAATTTCATACACTTTTGGTGTAATGAAATGGAATGTTGATGATCTTAAGGATCTCGACAGAAGAACCAGAAAGATCATGAACATCAACCGAAGTCTTCACCCGAAATCTTCTGTGCAGCGCATTTACCTCCCTCGTCTAAACGGGGGTCGGGGATTACTTAATCTGGAGTGCTTGCACGATCGACTCGTCTTAGTTACAGCTAACAGTATCCTCAGAAGTCAGGACCCACTATTAAAGTTCGTTAGTGAGCACGAAATTAGTGGCAAAGGGGCGTTTCTTTACCAAGCAGCGCGAAGAGCAGCAACGAGATTTAACCTGGCAGACTTGAGTCCCGTCAGAGAAAACGCTGGAGTACAACTCTCTCGGGAGGAGTGCAACAGAGTTACCAGTTCGGTGAAACGAGGGCAGATAGACATGGTGACAGAAGAACATATGAGTAAAACTATGCACTATATGTTCTTAAGACATATTAAAAGTCTAGAGTTGTCCACCGAACTCACATTCTCGTTTCTTAAGTTTGCGGGTTTGAGATCGGAAACAGAAGGTTTTGTGTTTGTGTGTCAGGATGGTTTTATAAATACTTTGGCGTACAGGGCCCGCATATTCCAAATAGCGGAGTCCACACTCTGTAGGTTGTGCCACCACCATCCTGATACAATTATGCACATTCAGTCTGCTTGTCCATCTCTTGCAGCGTCGAGCTAAGTGTCTCGACATAATGCTGCTCTCCGCGTGCTCTACTATCATCTTAGACATGTGTATGGCATTGACCAAATACCGGTTATACCGTACGTCCCTTTTGACATGGAATCGGTGGTGGAAAACTCCAAGTGCCAAATTTATTGGAATTACTCCTTCCTCACCTCGAGGTTACTGACAGCCACTAAACCCTCCTGGATATCGAGACCAAACAGATGTTTGTGATCGAATTCTCAAGTCCAGCTGAGAAGAATATCTCTCTCAAGGAGGAAGAAAAGAGGTCCAAGTATATGGACCTCTTGTCCGAGCTTAGATAGCTGTATCCGGGGTATAAAGTTAAGCTTGTAGTCCTGATAGTTGGTGTTTTGGGTGGTATGAAAGCCTCCTATCGAAGGGAAATCGAGTCCATTCCCGTCTGCAGATCTTCTGCCAACTCTTTGATCTGTAGGATGCAGCAAGCAGTGCTGCTCGGGTCACTCCGCATTGTGCGGGCACTGGATCTGGCGTAATTTCCCGCGGCTGCATATCGCCAAGGTTTGGGATGTAGTCGTGTGTATTAAGATCCACTAGTCTCTAGTATGACGCGGCTCAAAAGGTTGCTGAAGTTTGAGATTAGTGGACGCTTGTCAAGACCTGACAAACCCCAATAATAATAATAATAATAATAATAATAGTTTATACAATGGATAAAGGCCATTGATCAGTAACCTTGTAAGAACACTAGGACTGTTCTTCCTCATGAGCCCATAAAAAGTATAAAAATATAAATATACCACATATTAACATAAATAACCAAGGTTCTTTGCTATTGACAATAGGGGATACGCATAAAATTTATATTTCCTTAAAACTACATTTTTTTGATATGTTAATGTTAGTTATGTCACCTAACAAAACATAAATCACATTTTAATTAATATTATAGCCACATTTTTTAGTTAAAATATTGTAAATTTGAAATAAGCTGACCACGACGCGAAGGTTGCCGAGTAAATACGACTGAGTATAACGTCAAACGACTGGGTTTTGACGTCACAGATACAGCTGCAACATAATCTTTACGTGTGTATATTGTATTGTCCGAGAGTTTTGTATTTATTTTTAAACAATTTTTCACGCATTTATTATTAAAATGGCAGATAAAGATTTTGTTAGGGCTAGAGTGATAATTTACCTAACATTGATGCATTTATGCTCATGGAATATATGAAAAATAATGAATGCTACAGTGCTGAAGAAATACGTGGTGTCAAAACAGACCTGTAAGTAATTTTTATTTTATATTCTAGAACTTTATGTAAACAAACGCTGCAACTCTGTAAAATGTAAATATTTATGTAATTTAGATGTCAGAATTTTACTACATTGTTTACATGAAGTTACAGAACGTTAGAGGCATAATTGAAATACTGCAATATAGGTTATATATTTTAATATAAAATTTAATTCGGTAAACATGTATAAATTGTTTTTATATAATTAAACTTTATTTTAATTAAAATCACTCATATTTACATAACCTATAAAAGTTATACAAGCAAATAAGTTCACAACAGACTATGCAGGCTGCACGCTGTACACTGGGTAGGCTGTACGCAGTACACTGGGTAGGCTAGTAGTGTACTGCGTCACTTAGAAGGGGTATGACGTCACACGTCGTTTTCGCGCGCTACATACATTTATGACTTTTTTAAGCCTTCAAATTAAAAAAAAATATTACGCACCATATTTTACGTTGATACTGCACTTGATGATAATGGAATGCTATTTGGCACACGTGTTCCTTATAAAAATTAAATTATTTTGATCCGCAGCACCTATTTTTAAATCGAGGCAGATTCAAGATGGCGGCGAAACTAGCGCGCCAATTACGATAACGATAACTAATTTTTATGATAGAGCGAAATAGCTAAATACATATTTGTACAATGGACCTTTAGCTACAAATTGCCGCGACGTACGCGAATTTTCGTTACTTAGTTTGCAAGATACAATCCAGAATTCATTCTCAGACGCAAAAAAGTGATTTCCGAAACAGCTAACGAATTTCGTATGATATGGCTCGTTTTCTATTAATTTAATGTCGTAGATTACGAATCTGTTATCAAAATTACAAAAAATTTAAATTTTGATAGATTTTTCTCCCATATTTGAGACATGATGATATACTCTATCACTGCAAATCTGCGTATATTAACATTTTGTTTCAATTCTTCCTGAATCTGTAGGGCATATCCTTGGCTACAAGAATATGTGCGGAATTTTTCTCTGAGGGGCGCCGAAATTAAGATAGCGGCCGAAATATGTAAAGTCTCAACTTCGTATTATTTTGACACTCTTTATATCGTTTTCTACAAAATCGGACCTGTAGATTACAAAACGGAAATAAAAAATGGCATATGACTTGTTATTATTCGGGTTTTGTCCGAAATGAAATTTAAAAAAATACATATCCGACCGGAACGGCTGTAAATTATGACATTTAAGTAAGATACTCCATGCATATACGGAATGCATAAATTTGCTTAGGTTTGTTCGCAGCACGTGGTTTCAAATGAAGCCGCTCTCGAAATAACGCTCGAAAATCGAATTTTGCTATTTACATCAAATTTGTTGAGTTGTATATCAATTTCCGGTATATTGAAGTCGTAGATTTCGAAAATGGGGTTAATTTAAAGATTTACTACACATAAGATTGTATTTTGTCCGAAAAAAATTACATGTATTCTTTACATAGCAGTGAGATTCATTACACGACAGTGAAGTGTCTCTCCATCCAAAAGAGTAGTATATAGCAGTTCTGACAAAATAATATAAATTACTACACACTTAATACGATTCTAATGCTGGCCGAAAACTATTCTTTCGAAAATGGTTAAAATGTTCTCTGATATTTTTACTAGTTATCAGGAGAACATTCTAATATGTTGAAAAATCCTCTATATAAGACACGTAGTAGTAGAAATAATTTCAAACGTATGTATCAAGGCTCTATAAAAGCAGCTAAAATAAATGCCAATTCATCTTTTATTAAATCATCTGGCAATATTGCTAAAACAACATGGACGGTCATTAATAACAACAGACAGCAAAGAAAAATCGTTAGTAATTCGACTGCTTTATCGCCTGATGATTTTAATAAGTATTTTGTCAATACTGCTGAAAATATAATTAAAAATCTACCAAACACAAATATATCTCCCCTTTCCTATATGTCGTCTTTGTGTCTTTCGGAAAGTACAAACTTTGCTTTTCAACCAACTACATTTATCAAAGTCAGAGATATTATTATTAATATGAAAAACAGTAAATGTAGAGACGCATATGGCCTAAATTCAGATGTGATTAAGTCAATGAAAAATTCTATAATTTCACCCTTAACTAAGATAATTAATCGCTGCATACAATCGAACATATTCCCTGATTTTCTCAAACTTGCAGCAGTAGTTCCGTTGCACAAAAAAGGCAACAAAGATGATTTGAACAATTATCGTCCAATATCTTTATTGCCAATATTTTCCAAAATTTTTGAAAAGGTACTTTTTAACCAAATAATGGCATATTTTGAATCAAATTTTCTTTTCAATAAATCTCAATTCGGATTTCGCTCTCACAGATCTACTGTTGATGCTATTTTATCATATATAAATAAAGTTACAGAAAGTCTTGAAGCTGGTGAATTTTGTCTTTCAACATTTTTAGACCTATGTAAAGCTTTTGACTGTGTCTCGCATAGCATACTAATAGAAAAATTAAAAGTATATAACTTTGATCCATGTAGTTGTTCACTTATCAAATCATATCTGAACAATCGGAAACAATTTGTTATTTTTAATAATAAATCTTCGAAGTCGCTGAATGTTGAACGAGGTATTCCACAAGGATCTATTGTAGGACCACTTCTATTTCTAATCTACGTAAACGATTTCTCCAATTGCATTGAAAATGATTGTATTTTATATGCAGATGATACCACCATAATCTCTCACTCACTATCATTAAATTTAATAAATGAAAATAATATAATCATTGAAAAAGCAAATGACTGGCTTCTTTCGAACGAATTATCTCTCAATAATTCGAAAACTCAAAACCTCTTAATTAGTTGTAAAAACCATAATTTTTCAAATCCTGCTTCTGTTGCTTTTCTGGGTGTTTATGTTGACTCTGCACTTAAGTGGGATCAGCACGTAGAGATTCTTGCCAAAAAAATCTGCAAAACTATATTTCTTTTTCGCAATCTGATCAATACTGTCTCAAAAGAAATAATGTTAATATCATATTATGCCCTATTTCAGTCACATATTTCTTATGCTCTTCTAGCTTGGGGACATTCCGCTTCAGCTAATAGAATTTTTTCCCTTCAACGACGTGCTGTTCGAATTTTAGCAAAAATTAACTACAGAGCTGACTGTAAGCATGCATTTAAAGAATTAGAAATAATGACATTACCTTCCCTCTATATTTATCAGTGTGTATTGTATGCATATAAAAATAGAAATATATGGCCATCTGGTGACAGAATGCACTCGTATGCTACTAGGAATAAAGACCATATATATCCAAACTTTTTACGCTTAACTAAATCACGCAATGCCTCTAATTATTACAGCATAAAATTTTTCAATATTCTGCCAGAGGAATATAAAGTCCTGCGTTTTCTGAATTTCAAAAAAACTGTAAAAGAATTTTTAATTAGAAACCCATTTTACTCGACTGACGAATTTTTGAATGTTAAATTTTAAATTTATTTATGTACTGCCCCTTATTTTTGCTTCTTATTAACATGTATTTGTACTTTGTATTGTATTGCTTGACTGACTAAAACAATGTTTTATTTTGTATTATGGTCAATAAAAAATTATTATTATTATTTATTTATTTATTTATTTATTTATTTATACATTGGGGAAGCTAACGGTTGCCCACAAGTAGCTTCCACGAAATACAATTAAATAGTGAACAAAATCTTATAAATTATATTACAGGTTGTGTACGTAAACAAAGTATATTAATTATTAAGTATCTCATTACAATTTATATTAATTAAGTATTTAGAAATTATAAATCTTATTACAATAATTTTTTTAGTTTATTAAAAGTTAAGGAAAATATATCGAAATTTTTGAAATTATTGTTATATGAAATCATTATTCTATTAATTGGTGAGTTCTTGCAACAGTTAGTTTTAAATTGATTAATATAAAATAAATTTTGTGATCGTGTAGACTTGTTTGGTATTAAAAAGGTAAATTCATGTACAAAGGTCTGTGTGTCAATCATATTATTGAAAATTTTGAATAATAGCAGGATATCGAATTTAGTTCTTCTTTGTTCTAATGATTTTAAATTGAAAAATTCTAATTTATCGGAATAAGAGTTCAGCTGAATATTAAATTTGTAACAAAGGAAGTTTAACATTTTTTTTTGAATACTTTCAATTCGTTTAATATATTTTGAATATTGAGGATTCCAAACAGAAGTAGCATACTCTAGTTGAGGTCTTACAATTGAATTATAAAGCAAAATAATTGATTTAATGTTTTGAAATGGTTTAGAAGTTCTCAAAACGAAGCCCAGTAGCTTATAGGCTTTTTTTACAATTGTATCAATGTGTTCATTGAAAAGTAGTTTTGAGTCATATATGATGCCCAAGTCACGTATTGAATCTTTTCTTGATAACTGTTTATTGTTAATTGAGTACTTGAACATAATTTTAGTTTTCTTTCGGCTGAAGCTTACAATAAAACATTTGCTTAAATTTAATGACAAGTATTTAGATTCACAATAATTATTTAACAATCTTCTTGCATTAAAATGCAATCTTCGATTGAATCTACAGTAGTGTAGAACTTCAAATCGTCGGCAAAAAGAGCAAATTTGCATTTTTTAAAACAACTAAATATTGAGTTGATATAAATGTTAAATAATATTGGACCTAAATGGGAGCCTTGAGGTACACCTGAAGTTACTTCAATCAGACGAGATGTATAGCCGTTACATGATACATATTGGGATCTATTTTTGATGTATGATTCAATCCAACGCAATAAGGATCCATGAATTCCAGCCTTAAATAGTGTATCGAGTAAGATGTTGTGAATGACCCTGTCAAACGCCTTACTGAAATCAGTGTAAATTACGTCAACTTGTTTCTTCTTGTCCATACTATTGGTCAGATATTGAGTAAATGGAAAGTATGGTTAGTACTGATTTTTTGCTACAAAATCCATTTTGTTGGGGTATGATAGTAGTTTCTAATGTATTTTTAATTTTTTTTACGATAATAGCTTCAAAGATTTTAGCAAAAGTGGGAAGGATAGATATTGGTCTGTAATTGGATATATTATTCTTGCCTCCAGATTTATGTATGGGTGTTATAGATGAAATTTTCCATAACTGAGGAAAAATTCCGGTGGTTAACGATTTATTATAAAGTATGTATAAAGGGGAAAGTAGATAATGAGCACAATATTTAATAAATTTTGGGTGAATTTTGTCAGAACCACATCCTTTCTTGGTGTCGATATTTACAAGTGAATTAAAAATATTTTCCTTTGTAATTTGTAATGAACTAATATTGACGTTTGACGCAACTTCACTATTATCGGCGTTTGACAGGTTGCACGTATAGTTACTAGATTTAATGTACACTGATTGGAAATGATCTGCAAAAAGGTTACATATGGCAGGCCCGTTAGATGTTTCGGAGTCGTTGTAACACATACTGTTCGGAATAGAGTTATTTTTTCGTAGAGTATTTGTAAAAGACCAGAACTGATTAATGTTTGTCTTTAAATTTGACTCAATATGATGTATATATTTTTTATAATCTGATTTCATCAATAATTTATATCTGTTACGCAACAATGAAAAAGTATTATAATCATCTAGATTGTTGTAAGTTTTCCATTTTCTGTGATACCTATTTTTATTTTTTATTACATTTATTAAAGTTTTCGAAAACCATTTGGGATATTTGCATGTTTTTTTAATTTGCATTTGAACACATGAATCTAAGAGGTTGTATATAATACTATAAAAACACTCAACGTTATTATTAATGTCAGGATTGTTTAATCTAGAGTCCCAGTTGACTGAAGATAATTTGTCGATTAACTTTTCATAATTACATTTATTAAAGTTATATGTTTTTCTGTTGTTTTGTGCAAGAGGTTTAAATTTATTAATTACTGCCAATATTTCTAGTGGTGGGTGGTATGAATCAATTTTACTTATAGGACATGCTGAAACATTAATTTTTAATTCCAAAGTACTAAATATAAGGTCAAGTGTTTTGTTAAGTTTATTCTTGGAACTGTTATATTGAGTAAAATTACAAAACGACAAGGTGTTAATCAAGTCTACCTGAATGTCTTGTTTTGTAAGAAGTGTGTAAGTACAACCCTTGTTGCCAGCATTCCACTCGATATTAGGTAGATTGTAATCACCTGCTACAATTATATCATCTTCTGAATGATTCAATGTAACTTCAGATACCTTATTTAAGTGATTAATATAAGTAAGATAATCGGAAGATGGTGGGATATACACACAACATAAATGTATTTTTTTATGACTAGGGGTCACCATTGTTACCCACAAATCTTCGGATGATGAGTACCAAGTTATTTGACTTTTAGAATGTAATTTTTTTGAAATTAAAATAAGAACTCCACCTCCTTGCTTCATTGCGGGGTCACTTCGATCACGCCTGTAAATAGAATAGTTGTTCAAGTCGCAAATTTCGCTATCTAAAACTGAATCATTAAGCCAAGTTTCGCTCATAAAAACAACGTCGTAACTGTTTGCTGAAAGTTCACTATACACAGCACTAAGTTTAGTTTTTAAACCGCGAACATTTTGGTAATATAGGTTTAGGTTCATATCGGCACTGATGGATTATAAGAGTTAATTTTGATGTTTAGAGCTTAGAAGATCTTGGAGAGGTCGGTTTCTGATCGAATGATGATAATCGGTGAATTATCGTTCTTTCTAACAAAAATCTTGCAATTACGGACCCAAACATATTTGAAATTTTGATTTTTGGCAGCCATTCTTGTTTTATTAAATATTAATTTATTAGCAGGACTCAAGTGATCGTTTACATATATTTTGTTACGTTCCGAAAATTGTAAGTTATTTGCAGTTAGGCTATGATTATTTCGCACACAAGCTAGAAATTTATCCTTTTTAAGCCGGGAAATAAATCTAACAATTATATTTTTGGGTTGTCCATTTTTATAGTTATAAGCTGCAACTCGATGCACAGCATCTAAATCATTTTCCTGTACCGGACAATTTACAGTTGTTCCAATCATTTCTACGATCTTGAGCAAATTTTCATTTGGCTCTTCGGGAACCCCTACAATTTCGACATTGTTTAGTCTCGAGCGTTGTTCAAAGTCTTCAACTTTCTTCTTGAGAATTTCAACTTCAGTTGCGATTGGTTCTATCATGTTGCATTTCTCGGCAAATGTATTTAACTTAGTTTCAAAATCGTCTATTTTGTCGCAACAAAATTCAACAGATTTTTTTAAGTCAGTTAACATCATTTTAATTTCATTATATGCTGGGTCACAATTTGCATTAGTTCCCATCGGAGACAAAGTTGGAAGAACATTTGATTTACAGCCATCGCATTTCCAACTTAAATTTTTTGATTGTAACAGTGCATTTTTCACAGCAACCGGTATATCAATGCAACTAAAATGAAAACTTTTAGTACAATCGCCGTTGCACGTAATACCCGTTTTATTCCGACTATTTAGATTTGTGTTACAAACACTACACACAGTAACCATGATTGTAAGGAGCGATAAAAATTGGTAAAAATAAATTTTGTTCTTGGCTGCTACGCCCCTTAGGTTCCTGTTGCCTGCACGGCGGTAGCGTAGTACAGGTACACAAGGCAGTTACTCAATTCACTGGTAATTTCCCAGGCTGCGGCTGCCCGCACAACAGTAAAGCGGTGCAAGTAGATGTCTTGATTATAAGACAATAACGTGGATTATCTTGCTCGGTAATCAGTTGGAATAAACTTGTATTCAATTATATAACTTAAAAATGTCCGGTTTTTACACAATTTTATTCAGAAAAGATGAAATATCTCTTTAGATACTAAACGGATCACTATTAAATTTATTTACGGAATGTACTATAATGTACTAAGAACAATAGCAATAAACACTGTAATTAAATTAAACTTTTAACTATCACAAATACTATTTCAACAGAGAGCACCTATCAAAATACTATTCACTATTGATTGAAAAAATTATAATGATTATTATAAATTATATATATTATATATAAATTATTATTATATTATTATTATTATATGTGCCAATAATACTGACTTCCTCTACTACTTAATTCTATACAAAATGAAGAGATCCGATGAATTCTTATTCAACACTAGTCTGAATCGAAGTCGAAACCAGGTGTCAAACATTATTTTTAATAATTAATTGAAGAAAAATTTTAAATAAACTTTAATTTAAGAAATAATAAGTAATTAATAATTACTAGGGAACGGACGTAATTAGCCCCTGAACTTGACTTAACACGTTTTCATAGGTGTAGTTTATAAAGATATAATTTTGAGATATTTTACCCTTTTAAAAATTTTAAATAAACCTAAATTAAAATTAATAATTTAAATTAGAAACACAGGATATCAAAACAGATACAGAAGCATGGAAGTACATCAATAAAGATAGAAAAAACAAAGTAGAAGTGTCCCAACCTATAAAGATTGATGAGTGGGAAAGTCACTTCTGTCAACTCCTGAGAGGAACAAAAGAAAAATCGGCTCTGGAACTAGCAGAAAATGAAGAAGATAACAATCAAGAGGATATACATGAAGATATGATCAAAATACAAATTGAGAAACTTAAAAAGAAAAAAGCAGCTGGAGAAGATGGAATAGGAAACGAGGAATGGCTGTACAGCACAGAGAATGTAAGAAAAAAAGTACCTGGAGTCAGAGAGACTCACAGAGTTGACAACATCAGGATAGAAGCTACAAAAAGAGCAATTAAATTTGAAGAGAGGATAATAAGACATCCAGGAAAAAAAATTGCTAAACCAATGCTGGGCAGAAATAGAAATAAAATTGGAAAGAAAGATTGAATCCAAATGGGAAGTAAAAAGAAGAAATACTTTGAATATAACGGCTACTCAACAAGGGAGATATCTATAAAAAGGTTGGGAGGACAAGATATGACACTGGAAATAAGAGATAGAATGAGGGATATCCAAGGGCAAGAAAGAAGCGAGAGCCTAACAAATTCCAGATATAACGGCAAATATGTAAAGACTTGGACGACACAGATACCAGAGTACCTAAAAACAAAAATAAACGGAGATAAGAAGAAAATAATAGCGAGATTTAGGTGCGGAAATGAGGAAAGGGAAAACGAATACTGGAGAAAGGATGAACAAAGAATGTGCAGGTTGTGTGGAGAGGAAAGAGAAACCATAGAGCACATACTGAAAAATTGCGGAGAAATGAAATATAAAGAGACAAGAAAAGATGTGCTGTGTGATTCAGGCCAAGGATGGACATGGATGGAAGAGGTCTTGGAGAGAAGAAGGAATTTGAAGCGAAGATACCCTAGTTAGCAACAATTATAGTTTTTTATGTGAAATATAAAGTTAATAATGCAAATATGTAGATTTAAACCGAAAGGTACATAAATAAAGTATTATCTATCTACTTAGTAAAGTTTTTTTATAATGGATAGACTCTTTGGTCGATAATTTCCTTAGTAGTCCTCTATATTGATAGTTTTGGTCGTTGATAATTTAATTGTTAAATTAATTCTTTTAAATTCTTACATTTAATTGAGTTTTGTTTGGATATAAGTATGTTTTGCGAGTTATTTTCATTGATAGATATTTTTTTATTTTGTTAGAGCTACCTTTGATCATTTTTATTTTGTTAATAGTAAAAATTGCTTTGGTAAATAAATTTTGTTATTGAGTACATTGGTGTTTCCATAAGTAAACAGACTCAATACAAGGGTGTCGCATAGTTTTAGCCTAATTGCCTGGTTCAGGTATTGTCTGCTACCATAGAGGATATTTAACTTAAAATATGCTGTTCTTACTATGAAACTGATATTCTTAGAGAACTTTAATTTATCATCAAAAATCAACCACAAATTCTTCGCGCTGTAGGATATTGTCAGAGCAGACCCGTCCAGAATCAGTTTGCAAGCTGACTTCATTAAATTCTGATCGTTTCTTGGACCAAAGATTAAAACTTTTGATTTTGTAGGGTTAATAATTAGGTTATGGTCTGTAGATGCGTTATGCAATGATTTTTAATATTTGATATTGCAGCAAAATGGTTACTGAAAGCAATCGAATAAAAGATTTGGGTATCATCAGCAAAATAATGAACTTGGCAATGTTCAATATACCGTGAGAGATTAATGGTATAAATTATGTAAAGTAAGAGTCCCAATGTACTACCTTGAGGTACGCCTAGGTGAAGGAATAGTTTCTTAGAGCTTACATTGTTAATTACTACAACTTGATTTCTGTTCGAGAGGTAACTGGAAAAAAATTTAATCACAGCCTTACCAAGGCTAATGAAATTTAAAATGAACAAGAGGATTTCATGATTAATGCTATCAAAGGCTTTGGAAAAGTCAAGCAGGATTAATACCGTTAATAGTCCTGAGTCAGTAGCACGTAGAATTTCGTCTTTTCTTAAGAAAAATGGAGGGAAAGTTAATATTAAGTCTAGATTGGGAAAATATTTGGTTATGAACAGGAGGAAGGCATGGGAATATATTTTGAGTTAAAAAGAAACTGATACGACGCGAGTTTATCATTACATTTGTCGCAGAAAAACAAAACTGCACTAATATGCTTGAACCTGCAAGTTGCATATTTAACTTTTAGCTGCTCCTGTCCAACTAAAACCAATTTTATTTCAGGAGGCAATGAACATAATGCACTTGTTTGCAAACAGAATCCATATATTGTAAATTCAGATGACCGACACTCAGATGTACCACATAAAATTACGTGCCCGGCATTTAACACCTGCTCAACTGCAAATTACACTTCAATAAATCTACTGAAATTAAACTTTAAATACTGTAATTTGAAACACACCTTCTGTTATACACCTCGATACATGTGTAGGGTTTAAAAATTAAAAAAATTCACAAATATTTACCAACATTTTCATAAAATAAAAATATACTGTGCTTAAATTAACCTGCTCGCTATTAGCATATTGACAGCTGAGTAATAGAAACAACAGCCATATTGCCTTGGAGCACAGCGCTTCCACCGGTAATGTCACTTCTAAATAGACGATATCCAATTTAAAATCGACAGTAGTGACAATGGCCACTAGTAAAACTATTCTGACAAACAGTTGCTTTACGGATATTGACAAATTAACTTGTCGTAAACGAATTATTATTTTTAAGAAAAATTTCATAGACTTAACACTGGTCAACACAATTTTTGCTGACTTACATCTAAGACTTGTTTCTTACTAATTTGGTGCTGCTGAACTCAAATATCACATCAGTTTTTGCGTATCACATCAGATTTTTGCTCTACAACAAATACATATTTTCGGCCAAATAATGCTTCTATCGTTTAATTTTAGACGTCGATACTGTAACTGGTACATATTTGGCGAACAATAAGGACTAAATAATTAGAAAATATTCTTAAAATTTTATTTATAGTGAAAGAAAGAAAATGAGAACAGTTTTAACTACATTTTAATGCACTGCAATGGTTGATTGTAAGATCTTCTGGAGTGCACCATTCCCGATAAGTCTCTTTTAGTACTCCAATAGTAGTCAACCATCATGTGAGTATCCTACCTTCCTTAATAACGTCTCTCCATCTCTTTTAAATCCAGATGGAAACGTTTACCCTGTTCATCACTAACATCTCCAAGATTGACAGGAAATTTGTCAAGATGACAACCCCCGCCGTTGTAAAAAGGTCTATAACAAGTACCTGCATGAAAGGCGTTCCTACGAAATATATTATACAGAATTTACAGAACATAAAAATATGGTTAGACTCCAATGTTTTGCCTCTTAATTATAAAAAAAACTAATTTTATTACATTTAGCATATATAAAAATACCCAACCTGGTTTTAATAAGCTTACAATTCATGACAAAGATTGCGATAGGTCAAAAAAATGCAAATGTGAAATCAACATAAACAAAATACCTACTGTCAAGTATTTGGGTATCACAATTGACCAACATGTTCGCTGGGACACTCATTTAATAAATATGTGCAAAAGGTTGAGAAAAATGTTGTTTATTTTTTATAAACTAAGACTGTACATGCCAAATAAACTCATGTACATGTTTTATTATGGCCTAGTACAATCAGTTCTATCCTACGGAATTATCGGTTGGGGAGGTGCTAGTAGAACATATATAGATAAAGTTAATATAATTCAAAAAATAATTATTAAAAGAATGCTCAAATTGCCGCAATTGTTTTCAACTGAAAGACTTTTTGATAATACCAATCTCTTCACTATACAACAATTATATTACTACTCAATCATGAGATATCTATATAAAAATGTTAATAACATCATTCTGCCAGCACATAACTACAATACTAGATTTAAAGATAATGCAATGCCCACTCGAAATCTCAAGACAACCGGTCAAAGAAGTTTTGTCTCTGTTATACCTATACTCTATAATAAATTCAATAATTTTATTCATACACACTCTATAAAACCTAATCAAAATAACATTAAAAAACATATAAAACGTTTTATTTATACCCTCGAAAAAAATTAATAATGTTATTATTAATACAGTTTAGAGAGGAGGCAGCTGACAGCTGGTATTACTCCCGAATATACAAGTTGACACATTACAATTATTATTTTAAATAATACTTCATTTTACAATAAATAAAATCAATCTACACAGGTATTTTCTAAAACAAAATTAAACAGAATTATAAAAATTATAAAAAGTTCCAGTCCATGTTAAGGTCATATCACCAGTTGCACATATCAGTCCATATTAAATTCACTTGACAGTCCATCTTACACTCACCAACTGATTCTGTAGTTATCACTTATTTTTCTACAGTTGTAATTCTATGTCCAGCTGGTTTTTGAAAATGTTTATGCTAGCTGATTCCGTCACGAGCGAAGTAAGGTTGTTCCATCCATTCACGACCCGATTGGAGAAGAAGTACTGCCTGATAGCTAACCGAAACTTTTTCTTCTTTAATTTGTAATTATGTCCTCTTAAGTGAATATTGTAGTTTCGTGTTAAGATATTTATTATATCGTTGCAGTTATAATGCCCATTTAAGATTTTATATGTTTCTATCAGGTCACCGCGTCTTCTTCTGTCTTGTAATCGTGGTAAATTTAAGATACGCAAGCGCTCATCGTATGACTTCCTTTTTAAACCTGACACTGATTTCGTAAATCTTCGCTGTACCTTTTCGAGTAGATCAATGTCTTTATTGAGATATGGTGACCAGATCTGAATTCTAGTATCGGTCGAACATAAGTTTTATATACCTTCAAGAAGGTGGTTTTTGTTAGTTTTTGGAAACTTTTTTTAATTAAATATATTACCATATTTGCCGTTTTAATGATTTTTATTATATGAGTTTCCCATTTTAAACTCTTGCAGACTACAATACCAAGATCACATTGGGATTCGACGACTGTTAATTGTTGGTTATTTAAATTGTAGTTTCTTTGAGGATTATTTTTTCCAATTTGTAATAAACAACATTTTTTTGTATTTAGTTTAATACCCCAATGCGTGATCAATTCTTCAATATTATTCAAATCTTCCTGTAGTATTGTATAATTTTCTAAAGGATTATTAAATATTTTTACGTCATCTGCACATAATTTCTTTGGGGAGGATACAACATTTAATAAGTCCGTTATGTATACAATGAATAATATCGGACCGAGTACACTTCCTTGTGGAACTCCACTCAGGACAGGAAAAGGGTCAGATTCAGTTTGGCCAACTTTAACAGTAAAAGTTCTACCAATCAAGAATGCACCTATCCATCTTAAAAGATTCCCTCTAATTCCAAAATGTTCCAATTTTGTTAATAATCTCTTGAGTGGAACCGATTCGAAGGCTTTGGCAAAGTCTAAATATATTACATCAATTGGTTCATTATCATCTAAACTTTGTGTCCACGAATTGATGCAAGTTAGCAGATTTGTGATTACTGAACGGCCTGGAACAAAACCGTGCTGATGTTCGGTTATGACATTGTTTTCTAGTAGAAATGGTAGTACCTTGTTGACTATAATTCGTTCCATGCACTTGCAGGGGACACTTGTGAGACTAATAGGTCTAAAGTTTTCAACACTGGTTTTGTCACCTTTTTTATAGATCGGTGTTACTCGAGCTATTTTCCAATCTTCCGGCAGTATGCTAGTGCTAAAAGAAACAGTCATTATGTCTGCAAGAACGGGGGCGATGATGGATGAACACTTTTTTAGCAAAATTGGAGGTATGTTATCAGGGCCTGCAGCGGATTTGTCATCTAGTGATGAAAGAATGGTACTTATTTCTTCTGTAGTGAACTCTATGTCACTTATCGAATTTTCGACTCTAGGCATGCTAAAAACATTTGGAATATTGCCATCAGTGTCCTCGCTGTATGAGGATGAAAAGTACTCAGCAAAGGCGTTAGCAATTTTACTATGATTCTGGTGTAAAACATTATCTTTATCTTTAATTACATTTGGAGTTGCCATTTTAGTACTCAACTTCGATCTCATGTAGCCGTAGAATGCTTTTTGCCCGTTGTTAATAAGATTTTCTTCATATGTTCCTCTAACGTTTCTGATTTGTTTTGTGATTTCATTATTAATTTTTCTGTAGGCCTGGTAGTTACTTGTTTTCGAGTCTCTTTTGTATAATTTCCAGGACTTTCGTTTCTTTTTTATAAGAGTTTCTATGTTTTTGTTCATCCATGATGTTTTCCATATCCTAGTTTTATTTATCAATTTTCTTTGTTCTTCCATACAATTTTTTAATATATATTTAAAGTCCCTCCATGAAAGTTTTCGTGGCGATTCACTAGAGCTACTAAATTTGTTTGCTAAAGTGCAGGTAATTTTATCTTAGTCCAATTTCCAAAAATTTATCGGATTTGCTGTGGCAGATGTTGTGTCAGCAGAACGAGCAAAAATCTGTGTTCGGGTAACCAAAACAGCATGGTCGCTTTTTCCAATTGGTGGTAGATGTCGAATGTCGCTTATAAGGTTTTCGTCATTCACTAATATTAAATCGAGGGTCGATGGATTTTGCCCATGACGAAAACGTGTAGGTTTATTTATTAGTTGTTGGAAACCGCAGTTAATGATTGTAGTTATAAATTGACCTGCGGGGGTATCAGTAAGAGGTATTTCGCCAAGAGGCCAGGTGATTTCAGGGAAATTGAAATCTCCAAATACCAAAACATTACTTTTGCCGCTAACTTCTTGAAGTATTCTACACAAGTCATTGACTGGATCTCTTGATGACGGCCTGTAGCATACGCCTACTGTGAAAGAGACATGCGATATTTTTAATGTGACCCAGAGAGTTTCTAAGTTGTCGGTAATAGGATGAAAAGTGCCAGCACAAGACGAAATTGTAATGTTCTCGATGCTCTGCTTAACGTATATAATAATACCTCCTCCACGGCCTTCGGTTCTATCCTTACGAAAAATTGTATAGTTGGGTATATTAATTATGGAGTCGGTGATTCTATCTGTTAGCCAAGTTTCAGTTAATATAATAAGAGTAGGATTATGTAATTGTATAAGTGGATAAAGTTCGTTGAATTTTGCCGTAATCGAAGCGATGTTTGTATATAGACAAGAGATATTTATTAACGTCTCCGGTTTTTGGATCCCCTAGGTTCACTATCGTCGGTACGCCCTTTATGTAGCGCAGTGCAACGTTTCCTTCGCCACTGTTTACCCTACGTTGGAGTTCTTATAAAAAAAGTAACTTTCAAACCATTTCCATTGTAAAACTTGAATTTTTCATTTATAACTGCAAGTATTATCAATTTGTAATACCCAAACATTTTTTCTTAATTTATATTTTTTGTAAGCCCTGTTTTTCTATATTTATTAAATAAGGTAAAGCCACGCACAGACCTTCAGGTCTATGTGGTAGTTGGCCATTGTTATTATATTTATGTATATTTATGTTATTTATTCAGTACAAGGGGCCTTATTATTATTTTCTGTAATTTACTGTAAATTATGTACTTGTAAGGAGAATTCGTTCATCATGTATAACATTATGTAATTTATGTATTTAATATGTATAAAATGTAAATTTCTATAGAAAATAAATAATAATAATAATAATATTGGACAACAAGAACGTGAAAAGGTGAAAAAAGTCAAAATACGATAGAACAAAAAGTTGACGTGATAGGCAGAAACTGTTAACATTTTTGAAATCAGCACCCCAAAATTAGTTAAAAACAAGTATCAGATCTAAGTCAGCAAAAAAAAAATTAAAATTTCTTGACCAGTGTAATTTATTGTTATTATTATAAAAATTCGATGTGCACTAAAACCCAACCTCTCCATTAAAACCTTCATGTTTCTAGTTTATTGTAGAGCTAAACATCTAATCACCTTTTTAATTTTTAAATAAAGTGATCTGCTATTTTAACATATTTTAATTTCGCACCTGGTGTGTCATCTTTGTTGAAAATAAAGTTATTCATTACACTTCGACAGTGTACAAATGAGATATTTAAAAGACCAGTTTGGCAAAAGCACACTGGCGCTAGTGTTGCTAACGTCACTTAGGATATCATTTATTAAACTAGTTCTACTATAGAGCGTTCAAAGTTGAGTTTGCAGTATAGCTCTTATGGCAAATGGGAGCGATGTTGCAAAATGTTGTAAAAGTGTCAAATGTGTCAATTATAATAATATGAAAAACTTGTATGATTAACAAAAATCAACTCTTATAAAACTCAAAATAACACTCAACAAAAACAAATGGCCATTTGTAGAATACTGCGTCTTCACAGATCAGCGCGTTTTAGAGCTGGCAACGTCGACAAGCAAGAAAAAGAGTGTCATTGTGTAAACCCATTAGAGAGTATGCAAAAGAACTACTCCATATGCCCTGTACTGCAAACTCATCTTTGACGCACTATAACCAGTATTTACGACACCTGTATTCTCAGATTCATCTTCAGCTTCACTGGTGTCCACAGGTTCAGACTTGATGTATATCTCCTCTATGTTGATATTATCCTGGTATACGTCCTCTGTAACTTCATCTTTGATTCCTGCAATAAACAGATACTAGTCAAATATAAACTAATTGTCTACTGTAACAAATATATCATTTGAGATATTCACTACAATCAAAAATTGCTGAAATTCGTCTGAAATAAACTATGAAAACAAAATTGTAAATGTGCCGTTACTAATAATCTTGCTCATTACTGACCTTTTTCCCATTCAGCCATGTGCTCTCTTTCAGTCTTCATTTCATGTTCATCAGTCATTTCATATTCTTTCTTAATAATATCCCTGTCCCTGGTATCATCAAAATGCAAGTCACAACCTGTTCTATTATTCATATTAATTTCTAAAACAAAAACCTTCCAAAAATTGTTTTTAACTTACTTTTGCGGTATCACGCCAATTTTAATATATTAGTATGTAGCACGCCGTGCCGTCGGAACAGTGCCATCTGTTTTGCTAGGTGAAATGTTTAATTTCATAATATCTACCAAATTTATTTTTTTACTGTTACTTGTCTACATCTCAAATATACGAGATGTACGGGTGTATCCTATATGAAATGAATTAAAATTACCGTCAGATTTATTTTATGATTTTAACACCATGTCTAACGCCTGTATCAGTGGCGGCTCGTGACTTTTTGGGACTCAGAGCTGCAAATTATAATACAAGGATAGGTTTAGGTGTTTAACCACGACGTTTTATCATATAAGACTCTGTTGAATTGCCTCTTATAATTATAATTTTTGCTTTTTGCACTTTCCGAAATATTTAAATTTGGCGTGTGTCGCCCCAATTTTTTAATATCAATTTTTTCTTCTAACGTTCGTCTGTAAAATGGAATTTCCAAAAATGATTTGACAGTATTCATTTTTTTAACTTATTGTTTTATATTCTAAAATACGAAACGTATTTGTTAAGCTAAGATACTTATATAAATTTAAAAGAACAAGTTAGAAAATACTAATTATTAATACCTACCTAAACAATAAATTTTTAGAGATAATATAGGTATAGCGATTTCGTTACGACTTAAATAAATACATTCAATAATTTCAGAGAGCTGTGATCACTGTTATTGTGACGCTGAAAGCATTCTAGCTCCGATCCCCACCACTTTAGCACTACTGCCTACCCACCGCTTCCCCTTCACAAGCCTACATTTGCACTTTCCTTGACGCTAGGATATAAGCAGCACGACGTAGACTTATTCAAAGGAAACTTGTAAATATTTATGAAACAATAGCATTTAATGTTCAAAATATATTTAAAAAAAGCATTTTCACACCACAATTACTATGTTAGATGCATTTTCAGTTCAAAAAAAGATTATTATTTTTTATTATTTCCAAGTAAGAGCTGCAGCTTCGCAGCGCGTACTTAGGAGCCGCCACTGGCCTTTTTCAAAAATTGTTATTCTTTAAGAGCATTCGTTAAGGTTGTTGTAAGCATTGTTAACGCGAGATGTTAAAATACCTTATTAGGGCTATATTTTTGTTCGTGCATGCGCTTTTACGTTGGTTTTTAAGGTTTTTGATAAATGCCAAATAGGGTAAACTTTTTAAGATCGCAGCACCATATCTGGCAAAGCTGTAACACTCGAAAGTGACATTAAACTGTTACTTGTGTCTTTGTTTACATGGTGAAAATGAACACGAGTTGTATTTTGCAAATGCTTAAATCACACTGTTCACCTATTAAATGGTTTCTCTCGAGAATGTAGTCGTTTGTGTTTAATGAGATTTGATGACTGTGCAAATGCTTTATTACATTCCACACATTTAAATGGTTTCTCTCCAGAATGTGTTCGTTTGTGTCTAGTGAGATCTGATGGATGTGTACATGCTTTATTACACTCCACACATTTGAATGGTTTCTCTTAAGAATCTGTTCGTTTGTGACTGTCAAGTTGTGTTGCTCGCACAAATGCTTTAATACACTGATCACATATGAATGGTTTCTATCCAGAATGTACTTGTTTGTGTATAGTGAGATCTGATGAATGTACAAATGTTGTATTACACTGATCACATTGAAATTGTTTCTCTCCGGAATGTATTCGTTTGTGTTTAAGGAAAGATGATGAATCAGAAAATGCTTTATTACACTCCACACATTTGAATGGTTTCTCTCCAGAATGTATTCGTTTGTGTCTAATGAGATCTGATGAATGTGCAAATGCTTTATTACACTCCACACATTTGAATGGTTTCTCTCCAGAATGTGTTCGTTTGTGTTTAACGAGATCTGATGAATGTGCAAATGCTTTATTACACTCCACACATTTGAATGGTTTCTCTCCAGAATGAGTTCGTTTGTGTTTAACGAGAGCTGATGAATGTGGAAATGCTTTATTACACTCCACACATTTGAATGGTTTCTCTCCAGAATGTATTCGTTTGTGTATAGTGAGATCTGATGAGTGTGGAAATGCTTTATTACACTCCACACATTTGAATGGTTTCTCTCCAGAATGTTGTCGTTTGTGTATAGTGAGATCTGATGACTGTGCAAATGCTTTATTACACTCCACACATTTGAATGGTTTCTCTCCAGAATGTGTTCGTTCGTGTTTAGTGAGAGCTGATGAACGTAAAAATTCTTTATTACACTGTTCACATTTCAGTGGTTTCTTTCCAGCATGTGTTCGTATGTGTATAGTGAAAGCTGATGAATGTGCAAATTCTTTATTACACTGACCACATTTGAATGATTTCTCTCCAGAATGTAATCGTTTCGGATTGTTGAGTTCTGAAGATGTTGTTTTGACCTGTTTGGACTTGTTAATGGACTCTGGCGCCCAACTCTCATCTGGATCACTGGAAAATGTTGCACCACCTGCAAACAAATAATTAATTAAGATAATATGTATGTATAAATCAAAGTCAGTTGTAACAGCCAAAACTATTGAAAAAGCATTTTGACTTAACAAAATTACCCTTTGAATTTGGAAAAATAAATTGAACTGATTTTACCAGCTTTTCTGTTGATGGGAATTTTATTGTCAAACAAATGGAAACAATTTATTATAGTAGTAATTTATTGTATAAAAAAAATCTGTAAATGAAGAACGAAATGAATGCGGAAATTCTGTGGCAAACCTGTAAGCTTACAGACCAAATCTATAAGAAACTGTCCATAACAACACATACAACAACTCCTTAGACACGATCGTCTGTAGCTTACAGATCGTCACAGAATTGCACCATAAGTTATAAATTAATGACGTGATTATCAAATGAAGACAAAACATTTTAAAACAGAATGTAAAATAAAATATAAAGTAGTAATTTAAATTATTGTTCTGTTATATGGAATCCGCTCTACGACAAATATGTTAACAAATTTGAATACATTCAAAAGAAAGCGTAACAGCATAAAAAAATCATAATGTTGGTATTCCTAGAAAAGTATCCATGTATCAAACAAAGTCTGACTGGAGATAATTTCAAAAGTTGTGTTGGTTGTCGGATGACATTGAAAGTTTGAAGGAAGTTTCGTGTTTCACATTATACTTTTTACATGGTGGTCCCTAATATCTCGGGAGTAGGTATACCAAGGACCTTACCTCGGCCAGAAATAAGAATTCCACTTCGGTCAGATATCAAATACAAGTGAATTAACATCAATGTTACTCAAAAATCCGTATTGCTTAGGAGAAAAGTATAATATACAACAGACATAAGATGCACAATGCAAAATATTTGTCGACTAGATCAGCAGTTACACCAAGAAATCATTCTAAACATTCAATATAAAACATAAGCATCAATTAAATTACTTCTACTGACCAGTATTTGTGACAGCTGCATTCTCTGATTCATCTTCAGCTTCACTGGTAACCACAGATTCAGATTTGATGTATATCTCCTCTATGTTGGTATTACCCTGGTAAACGTCTTCTGTAACTTCATCTTTGATTCCTGCAATAAACAGATACTAGTCAAATATAAACTGATTGTCTACTGCAGCGGTTCTTAAACTGTGGTTCGCAGACCCGTGGGGGTCCGCGTAGCCATTATCGGGGGTCCGCGAAACAATTTTGACATTAAATTTACATCCCCCAAATAATTTTATTCAAATAACTCATTTAATAAAAATCCTATATGGTCAAGACTTTTTGAATTTGTTGTTACCTAACTAGTTATTGATATAACTATACAATAATTAGTAAAAATTTAATTATTTTTATTCAAATGCAAATTATTTACAAAAAACATATAATAATAAGATTTATTTTGACCACTATTTGTCCAAGAAATGTTTGTATGAGTTTAACGTTTTATAATTTGTAACTTTTTTAATTCTTTTTACTACTATCACCGACCGCCAACATATATAAGGCAGGTATTGTCATCATACCAATTTTGACATTTCGAGATTTTGATGGATCTCCACGAATTGAGGTCCCTCATAACGTTTTGACTATTTTTAACATGATGTCTGTCGGTCTGCAAATTCGGCTAAAAGGATTTTTATGAAACTTCATATTTAAGCTTTTGACATCAATAGCACGAATTGATCAACTTTTGGGGAAAATGGTGGCGGTCGGTCCTGTGGTGGCCACAGCTTTTTTTTTCTGTAAGATTTCGCGGCACACTAAAAATCGGTTAACTAGAAATGGGAGTTTACTCGTGTCGGTTTTAATATTTTTGGGAATATTTCACAACAGAGAAATATTTCGAAAAAATTTACTTAACAAAAGTTGCTATAAAAGTAATAACTAAATACTTTTATTTGAGACATTTTTTTTTGTTTTCGTAAATTATAAATACGCATTAATTATGAAATTGTCAACGTAATATTATACGTTATTGTGTTTTACAATAATAACTACTCTGCTGCTAGAATGTATTTTATACCAGTACTTTGTGAAGGCGGTCGGTCCTGTGATGGCCACATCAGATTTTTTTTTTTTTTATTCATTTCATATTTTTAATTCTATATGCTAATAAAAATGTTCATCTCTGTAAATGCGCAAGACCATTTATTAAGATACCAATATTTATTATATCGTAGTGCCTATGAGATTATTGAGCCAGAAATTAAATCTCAAGAACGACGAAAAATGCCTAGGGTTGGGAGGGGGTCCGCAAAAAAATGTTGTTCAAGATGGGTCCTCGGACTACATAAGTTTAAGAACCTCTGGCCTACTGTATACCCTCGAATAAGCTAACTGGTGGCCAAATTATTGTACTAAGTACAGAAGTAAAGGAGAAAGTCATAATATGGGCCCCCGTTTTGTTTTTTCTCGATAATTTTTTATGTTTCTGAAGAAATGATCTTAGAATTGGCGTACATCTAGTTCAAAGACATATACAATATTCAAAATTGCATTGTTTCGAAAATAGAAAAATAATCTGAAAGCCAACTATGAAAATTTGTAAAATGATCGAATCGGGATAGAGTGTATGAAATATGGGCCCCCAATAAAAATTGGGTAGTTTAAAATAAATTTTATTTTTATTTAAGGTACAAACTAAAAGTGACAGTTTAATAATTGATTACTGACAAAAATCACATTCATATACATTTTTTTCTGTCCCGGAGCATTCATTGTTCATGTTCCCATATATTGCACATTAGTCACCGAACCCAAAGCTCGCCCCTTTCATTTTATAAAAAACAACCGTCACAAAACATGCAAGCAGCATCTTCAAAATCCAGACTTTGTTGTCCTGTTTCATCAAGGTTCATGTCGTCGTCACATGAAAAAACTGTTAAATATGCCCTGGCCCATATTAAGACCTCGCGAGCAGCCCATATTTCCAACATTGCACATGGCATTCTAAATTAATGTTTGAATTTTTTTAGATTAAGTGAGACAGTAGCTCCTAGTAACACAATATACCTCAATCACAATACAACAGCTTCAAGTATAAATCACAAGCGGATCGAATAAAACACTTGCCCATTCTTATAACAACAAGTTACCATAATAAAAGAATCAAAATTAAGCAAACACATTTACTGCAATTCGTTTCTAACGGAACAAGAACTCAGCTGCACTAAATTTGTAAAATTGTTGAAGGAAAGGTAGGTGTGTTTTAAGCTATTGCTGAAAGATGGTGTTAGCTATATTAGTAGATTTTCTTTGGGAGCCCATATTAAATGCAGGGCTCATATTAGGACCTTCTACCCTACTGTTTGTGGTTATTATATTATTATAAACCAATTCTGGAAGAGAGAGGAAGAAAGGAAATGTAGGACATGCGGGGAACAGCCAGAAACTCTCTACCACTTGCGACGCTGCCCGGGAATAGGGGAAGATCCAGGGCGACTGGAAAAGGTACTTGGGGAATCCGGAAATGAATAAAATGGATAAGGAAGGTGAAGAATAGAAGAGAAACTCACGCCCAGCAGCCAAAAGTCTGATATTTCATAAAACAAAAAAAAAAAACTTTTGTTATGCAATATAAGCAATGTGACATTTTTTGATTTTTTTGGATTTTTTGTTTAAATATCTATATATGTCTTTTTATTTTATTTTTTTTTTGATTATTATACAATTAATGGGTTTGTAAAAACTGTATGTATGAAATGTACTTAATTCGAAGCCGAAAGACATGAATAAAGATTATTATTACTATTATTATTACTATTAGTTCGACAAAGGTTTTGAAAAACTATAAAATCTTAACAAATTTAGTGTTTTTTACTGTCATTCAAGAAAGGACAAATATAGACATCATAAATTTTTACATTTCTTATGAAAAACGGAGCGAAAGTTAATATTAAGTCCGCATTAGGAAAATATTTGGTTATGGACAGGAAGTATTACGGAAAAAAAGTAATTGATACTATGCGAGTCTGTCCATTGCATTTTACGCGGGATTGCAGAAAAACAAAACTGCACTAATATGTTTACACTTGTTGGTTGCACCTGCTCTACAGGTACACGTGGCAGATTTAACTTTTAGTTGCTCCTGTCCAACTAAAACTAATTTTATTTCATGAGGCACTGAAGATAATGTACTTGTCTGCAAACAGAATACAAATATTGTAAATTTGGATGACTGACACTTAGTTTCTAATGTACCACATAAAATTACATGCCCGGCATTTAACACCTACTCATCTACAAATTGCACTTCAAAAAATCTACTGAAATAAAACTTTAAATAATGTAATTTGATGTTCACTTTCTGTTATTCACCCTGATACAGGCTAAAAATTTAAAAAATGTCGTAAATATTTACCCGCATTTTTATAAGATAAAAATTTATTGTGCTTAAATACATGCGTGTGAAGTTAGCAATTGATCGAGCCAGCAAGTAATCGGCACGGACAGGATATTACAGCGGACCAAATCAAGTAACGCTGTTGAATAAAATCGTTGTTTTTTTATAGAATTAAACAAGTTGCAGTTCTGAACTTTTTACCAACCATGAGGAATAGGTACAGGAATCGAATGATGGCTAAACGAAAATTTTCTCACGCGTCAGAGGCGCGCAATTAATTTTTTTCTCTCGAAACCACTCGCTATCAACATAAAACTAACAATATCGCTAGAATTAAACAAGTTCAAGTTCTGAACTTTTTACCAACCATGAGGAATAGGTACAGGAATCGAATGATGGCTAAACGAAAATTTTCTCACGCGTCAGAGGCGCGCAATTAATTTTTTTCTCTCGAAACCACTCGCTATCAACATAAAACTAACAATATCGCTAGAATTAAACAAGTTCAAGTTCTGAACTTTTTACCAACCATGAGGAATAGGTACAGGAATCGAATGATGGCTAAACGAAAATTTTCTCACGCGTCAGAGGCGCGCAATTAATTTTTTTCTCTCGAAACCACTCGCTATCAACATAAAACTAACAATATCGCTAGAATTAAACAAGTTCAAGTTCTGAACTTTTTACCAACCATGAGGAATAGGTACAGGAATCGAATGATAGCTAAACGAAAATTTTCTCACGCGTCAGAGGCGCGCAATTAATTTTTTCTCTCGAAACCACTCGCTATCAACATAAAACTAACAATATCGCTAGAATTAAACAAGTTCAAGTTCTGAACTTTCTACCAACCATGAGGAATAGGAACAGGAATCGAATGATGGCTAAACGAAAATTTTCTCACGCGTCAGAGGCGCGCAATTAATTTTTTTCTCTCGAAACCACTCGCTATCAACATAAAACTAACAATATCGCTAGAATTAAACAAGTTCAAGTTCTGAACTTTTTACCAACCATGAGGAATAGGTACAGGAATCGAATGATGGCTAAACGAAAATTTTCTCACGCGTCAGAGGCGCGCAATTAATTTTTTTCTCTCGAAACCACTCGCTATCAACATAAAACTAACAATATCGCTAGAATTAAACAAGTTCAAGTTCTGAACTTTTTACCAACCATGAGGAATAGGTACAGGAATCGAATGATGGCTAAACGAAAATTTTCTCACGCGTCAGAGGCGCGCAATTAATTTTTTTCTCTCGAAACCACTCGCTATCAACATAAAACTAACAATATCGCTAGAATTAAACAAGTTCAAGTTCTGAACTTTTTACCAACCATGAGCAATAGGTACAGGAATCGAATGATGGCTAAACATAAATTTTTACACGCGTCAGAGGCGCGCAATTAATTTTTTTCTCTCGAAACCACTCGCTATCAACATAAAACTAACAATATCGCTAGAATTAAACAAGTTCAAGTTCTGAACTTTTTACCAACCATGAGGAATAGGTACAGGAATCGAATTATGGCTAAACGAAAATTTTCTCACGCGTCAGAGGCGCGCAATTAATTTTTTTCTCTCTAAACCACTCGCTATCAACATAAAACTAACAATATCGCTAGAATTAAACAAGTTGAAGTACTGAACTTTTTACCAACCATGAGAAATAGGTACAGGAATCGAATGATGGCTAAACGAAAATTTTCTCATGCGTCAGAGGCGCACAATTAAGTTTTTTCTCTCGTATAAAGTGTGTCGCCTTGAATTCTTTACCAAATATGTAGATATAGCATTGAAATCGAACAAAAGTCCAATAAAAATTTCCCGATATTCAGAGGCGCGCAATTAGTTTGTTTCCCTCAAAACCACGTTCTTTCCGAAACGGATCGTGTGACCTCTGTTTTTATCGTTGAAGACAGTCACCGAAGCTAGTTCAAACTGGCATTTATGTGCCTGTAGTACCTATCCGTGCCTATTTCATGTTGGGTCGTATTTGTAACATTTCACTTACTAATTATACTGATTCTAATAATAAGTGAAATGTTACAAATATGACATGAAATAAGCAGGAACAGGTAATACAGGGACGTAAATGTCAGTTATATCGTTTAGTTTAAATCAGGTTAAATATGGTAGATATGTAGTAACAACGGCTCGGCACGGATGAGTACTATTTTACGATTAACTGACATTTACGTGCCTGTACTATCTATCCGTGCCTATTCCATGTCAGGTAGTATTTGTAACATTTCACTTACTAATAATATTGATTCTAATAATAAGTGAAATGTTACAAATATGACATGAAATAAGCAGGAACAGGTAATACAGGGACGTAAATGTCAGTTATATCGTTTAGTTTAAATCAGGTTAAATATGGTAGATATGTAGTAACAACGGCTCGGCACGGAGAAGTACTATTTTCGAAAGAACGGTGGAACTGGCTTCGTCATTAATTGCGCGCCTCTGACGATTGAGAAAATTTTTGTTTAGCCATCATTCAATTCCTGTACCTATTCCTCATGGATGGTAAAAAGTTCAGAACTGCAACTTGTTTAATTCTAGCGATATTGTTAGTTTTATGTTGATAGCGAGTGGTTTCGAGAGAAAAAAATTAATTGTGCGCCTCTGACGCGTGAGAAAATTTTCGTTTAGCCATCATTCGATTCCTGTACCTATTCCTCATGGTTGGTAAAAAGTTCAGAACTTCAACTTGTTTAATTCTAGCGATATTGTTAGTTTTATGTTGATAACGAGTGGTTTCGAGAGAAAAAATTAATTGCGCGCCTCTGACGCGTGAGAAAATTTTCGTTTAGCTATCATTCGATTCCTGTACCTATTCCTCATGGTTGGTAAAAAGTTCAGAACTTGAACTTGTTTAATTCTAGCGATATTGTTAGTTTTATGTTGATAGCGAGTGGTTTCGAGAGAAAAAAATTAATTGCGCGCCTCTGACGCGTGAGAAAATTTTCGTTTAGCCATCATTCGATTCCTGTACCTATTCCTCATGGTTGGTAAAAAGTTCAGAACTTGAACTTGTTTAATTCTAGCGATATTGTTAGTTTTATGTTGATAGCGAGTGGTTTAGAGAAAAAAATTAATTGCGCGCCTCTGACGCGTGTAAAAATTTATGTTTAGCCATCATTCGATTCCTGTACCTATTGCTCATGGTTGGTAAAAAGTTCAGAACTTGAACTTGTTTAATTCTAGCGATATTGTTAGTTTTATGTTGATAGCGAGTGGTTTCGAGAGAAAAAAATTAATTGCGCGCCTCTGACGCGTGAGAAAATTTTCGTTTAGCCATCATTCGATTCCTGTACCTATTCCTCATGGTTGGTAAAAAGTTCAGAACTTGAACTTGTTTAATTCTAGCGATATTGTTAGTTTTATGTTGATAACGAGTGGTTTCGAGAGAAAAAAATTAATTGCGCGCCTCTGACGCGTGAGAAAATTTTCGTTTAGCCATCATTCGATTCTTGTACCTATTCCTCATGGTTGGTAAAAAGTTCAGAACTTGAACTTGTTTAATTCTAGCGATATTGTTAGTTTTATGTTGATAACGAGTGGTTTCAAGAGAAAAAAATTAATTGCGCGCCTCTGACGCGTGAGAAAATTTTCGTTTAGCCATCATTCGATTCCTGTACCTATTCCTCATGGTTGGTAAAAAGTTCAGAACTTGAACTTGTTTAATTCTAGCGATATTGTTAGTTTTATGTTGATAACGAGTGGTTTCAAGAAAAAAAAATTAATTGCGCGCCTCTGACGCGTGAGAAAATTTTCGTTTAGCCATCATTCGATTCCTGTACCTATTCCTCATGGTTGGTAAAAAGTTCAGAACTTGAACTTGTTTAATTCTAGCGATATTGTTAGTTTTATGTTGATAGCGAGTGGTTTCGAGAGAAAAAAATTAATTGCGCGCCTCTGACGCGTGAGAAAATTTTCGTTTAGCCATCATTCGATTCCTGTACCTATTCCTCATGGTTGGTAAAAAGTTCAGAACTTGAACTTGTTTAATTCTAGCGATATTGTTAGTTTTATGTTGATAACGAGTGGTTTCGAGAGAAAAAATTAATTGCGCGCCTCTGACGCGTGAGAAAATTTTCGTTTAGCCATCATTCGATTCCTGTACCTATTCCTCATGGTTGGTAAAAAGTTCAGAACTTGAACTTGTTTAATTCTAGCGATATTGTTAGTTTTATGTTGATAGCGAGTGGTTTCGAGAGAAAAAAATTAATTGCGCGTCTCTGACGCGTGAGAAAATTTTCGTTTAGCCATCATTCAATTCCTGTACCTATTCCTCATGGATGGTAAAAAGGTCAGAACTGCAACTTGTTTAATTCTAGCGATATTGTTAGTTTTATGTTGATAGCGAGTGGTTTCGAGAGAAAAAAATTGATTGCGCGCCTCTGACGCGTAAGAAAATTTTCGTTTAGCCATCATTCGATTCCTGTTCCTATTCCTCATGGTTGGTAGAAAGTTCAGAACTTGAACTTGTTTAATTCTAGCGATATTGTTAGTTTTATGTTGATAGCGAGTGGTTTCGAGAGAAAAAAATTAATTGCGCGCCTCTGACGCGTGAGAAAATTTTCGTTTAGCCATCATTCGATTCCTGTACCTATTCCTCATGGTTGGTAAAAAGTTCAGAACTTGAACTTGTTTAATTTTAGCGATATTGTTAGTTTTATGTTGATAGCGAGTGGTTTCGAGAGAAAAAATTTAATTGCGCGCCTCTGACGCGTGAGAAAATTTTCGTTTAGCCATCATTCGATTCCTGTACCTATTCCTCATGGTTGGTAAAAAAGTTCAGAACTGCAACTTGTTTAATTCTATAAAAAACAACGATTTTATTCAACAGCGTTACTTGATTTGGTCCGCTGTAATATCCTGTCCGTGCCGATTACTTGCTGGCTCGATCAATTGCTAACTTGACGGAGCTCTTAAATACACCTGTTCGGTATGTGTAAATTGATGGCTAAGTACTACTGTCACCAGTCATATTTCATTCGATCACAGCGTCGCCACCCGTAATGTCACTTCTCAATTGAGTTAGTTGTAAATGCTCGTTACTGACCTGTCTCCCATTCAGCCATGTGCTCAGTTTCAGTCTTCATTTCATGTTCGTCAGTAATTTCATATTCTGTCTTAATATAAATCTCTTTTTTAATAATATCACTATCTCTGGTAACATCGAAATGCAAGTCAAAATCTGTTCTATTATTCATATTCATTTCTGAAAAAAAAACCCTTCCAGAAATTATTTGTAATTTCCACAAATCAAAATTACTTTTGCTATACCACGTCGGATTTAATATGTTAGTATGTAGCAGGCCGTGCTGTTTAGTTTTGCCAGGGGAAATATTTACTCTCATACTAGCTACCTACCTAGTTTCTTTTTTAATGTTACCTGTCGACATCTGACATATTTGAGATGTTTTTTACTTACTTAATCGTTGAGCCCTTTTACCATTTCTGGTGTCGGGCTTTGTGAGAGTTTGAATGTTTTTTGTATTTGTCTTCTTCTTTCACGGGGGATCGTCTCCACAGTTTTTTCCATTCCTTCCTATTTTGAGTCCTACTTCTTGCTTCACACCAAGGGGTACCTCTTCTCTCTACAGCTCTTCTTATTTCATCATTCCATTCCTTCCTAGGACTTCCTCTTCGTCTCCTTTTAGCTACCCTGGCTTCATAAACCTGTTTGTATCTCTACTTTCATCCATCCTTTGTATATGACCAAACCATCTCAACTGTCCTTCTTTTATCATTTCTTCTACTGGTTTTGTTCCTATTTCTGCTCTATACTCTGTGTTTTTTATACGATCCAGTTTTGTTCTCCCCTTGATCTTCCGTAGAAATCTCATTTCGCTGCTTCTTATTCTGCTTTTAAGTTTCTCTGTAGTTGTCCAAGCTTCTGATCCATATATAAGTATTGGGATGGCTACTTTCTCTAAGACCTGGACTTTAGCCTCTGTTGGAATTTCCTTTTTCCCTAAGAAAGAGGTCTTGATACTATTAAACATCTTACCAGCAGCCCCAACTCGTTCCGTTATTTCCCTGTCTATTTTTCCGTCTGCAGAGAAAACAGATCCCAGATACTTAAACTGCTCAACCTGTTGGAGTATTTTTCCGTTTAATGTAATATGGTGTTTTTCCGGTTTTGCACTGATGATCATGCTCTTTGTTTTCTCGCAGCTGATCTTCATATTTATTCTGCTAAGCCACTTTACAAACCATATTTGAGATGTAAAAGGTAATTTTATAAAAATAAATGATTATCAATAGTTTGTACCTGAGACCAATGATTATATAAATTACATGATTCGTGTAAATTGCGGGGATTGCTTTAAGTAAATGTGGGATCTCAATTTTATAGTTTTCTATGGGAATTCGCGACTAAAATTACCGAAACGGCGCCACTATCGCCTTCTGAACTTTTGACACGAAAAAGGATAGTCATCTGTCAACGTATGTAAACAGTATAGGGAACCCCTTTTAAGATTGCAGAGCCAAAGTTGCAAAATCGAAACTAACCAAATAGACAATAACTTTTTGATATATGGACAATACGTTGTAATCTGCCATTTAGAAAGGATGTATCAATATTTTTGTCTTTTGTTTGTGTTTTCTGAATAAATATCACACGTATGCCAAACAGATACAAAATTTCTTTCCGGAATGTTTTCGTTTGTGAATGGCAAGGATTGTTGCTTGTGAAAATGCTTTATTACACTGATCACATTTGAATGGTTTCTCTCCAGAATGTGTTCGTTTGTGAGTGGCAAGATTTGTTACTTGTGCAAATGCTTTATTACACTGATCACATTTGAATGGTTTCTCTCCGGAATGTTTTCGTTTGTGAATGGCAAGGATTGTTGCTTGTGAAAATGCTTTATTACACTGATCACATTTGAATGGTTTCTCTCCAGAATGTTTTCGTTTGTGTCTTACAAGATTTGAGGATTGTGCAAATGTATTATTACATTGATCACATTTGAATGGCTTCTCTCCAGAATGTTTTCGTTTGTGAATGGCAAGATTTGTTTCTTGTACAAATGCTTTATTACACTGATCACATTTGAATGGTTTCTCTCCAGAATGTTTTCGTTTGTGTCTTAAAAGATTTGATGATTGTGCAAATGTTTTATTACATTGATCACATTTGAATGGCTTCTCTCCAGAACGTTTTCGTTTGTGAATGGCAAAATTTGTTGCTTGTCCAAATGATTTATTACACTGATCACATTTGAATGGTTTCTCTCCAGAATGATTGATTAGTTTGTGTCTGACAAGATTTGTTGATTGTGAAAATGCTTTCGTATGTGTCTAGTAAGAGCAGATGAAACTGAAAATGTTTTGTTGCACTGTTCACATTTGAATGGTTTCTCTCCAGAATGTATTATTTTGTGTATAGTGAGTTCTGATGACTGTGCAAATGCTTTATTACACGCCGCACACTTGAATGGTTTCTCTCCAGAATGTGTTCGTTTGTGTACAGTGAGAGGATATAAAACTGAAAATGCTGTATTAGGCATAGGCATGTCTCGGCTGAGCTCTATCAGGATACCTTTCCTGATAGAGTCGCTGGGCCCTAACCGCATTTCTTTGGCACTCTCCGTATATTAGAACCATATCTGTCATCTCTTCGTTGGTATATCGTACATAAACCATAATTAGATACAAATAACGACTTACTACCAATTAATTTTTTTTTTCAAACAAAAATAAGCAAAATAAACTATTAAACTCTTGTTATTTATAAAACATTTAATTGAAAAATTAAAATTTAAATTATTTTATGTTATTTCATATAACAACTAGTTATAACAGTTTATTTTAGAGATATTTTGTTTCTTTTTTTATTGTTTTCAAAGCTTGCTACGTTCAACTTTGTAAAACTTATGTTGTTTATTATTTTGTAAATAAATGGTCGCCATTTTGAAATGGTTAACATAAAATATGACTTTTTGGTGTCATTGTAAAGCTAATTTAATGTACTTTTCGGAAAAAAATATAAAATTATCGATTCCCTATGCCAGATCAAAAGTTGACATCATTCCCGATGATACCGGAAGTACCTTAGAATTCTTATAGTAACCTTTAGATGGGCCTTTTTGTCTAGTTTAACTTTTGTTCTGAAGATTTTTTGTATCTTTACAAATAAAGGAGATTTGCGGGGTGCCCCGTGTCAAACAAACACCCTGTATATATATATATATATATATATATATATATATATATATATATATATATATATATATATATATATACAGGATGAATACTAGACAATTCAGCCATTTTGAATTACAGCGCCGCCAACGGTAATGTCACTTCTCAATAGTGAAATAAAATATTATTGTTACGTTTAAATGGTACAAGGTGTCTCAAAAGAAATTTTATATTTATTTAGCTTACTGCGTGAACGCAACGTATCCGAGGGGCGCGGGGGTTATGTCAATCGGTAGCCTGCTCGGGAGCGTTTCTCGGGAGCAGACCTCGCGTTATGCGTGCGAGAGTTTTACAAAAACGGTGATTTGGCGACTGTAGCGCGTAGAAAATTCTGCAGTATTCGAGGTTTTCGCCACTTAAATGATGCGCCAAGCATTCCTCTCATTCGACATTGGGTTAAAAAGTTTGAAGAGACTGGTACAACGCTGGATAAATCAAAATCCGGGCGACCTAGGTCATCAAGAACGGTAGAAAACGTGGAGAATGTTAATCAGTCTGTTCGTGACGACCCGAACCTTTCAATTCGGAAGCGCGCAAGTGCTTTAAATGTGCATAGATCATCATTACATCGCATTATGCAAAAAGACCTAAAGCTGCACCCCTACAAAATTCAATTGGTGCAAGAATTAAAACCCCAAGATGCCAGTCAGAGACTTAATTTCGTAAATCAGATGATTGAGCGATTTTCAACGTTTACCAACATTTTGTTTTCGGATGAAGCTCATTTTCATCTTAATGGCCACGAAAATAAGCAGAACTGCCGCTACTGGAGTGCAACGAATCCGAAACGCAAACATCAGAAACCCCTACATTCGCCTAAAGTGACCGTATGGGCTGCGATGTCGGCGCGAGGAATTATCGGCCCTTACTTTTTTGAAGACGAAAGGGGGCGTGCAGTTACAGTGAATTCAGAGCGTTATGTGGAGATGTTAGACAACTTCTTGGTACCTGAACTGCAAAACTTTCCTGGCTATAACCAAAGAACATGGTTCCAACAGGATGGAGCAACTTCACACACGTCCAATATGTCTCTGCCACGTGTTCGTGAAATTTTCTCAGGCAAATTGATCTCCCGGAGAGGTGACATAAATTGGCCTCCACGCAGTCCAGATTTAACCCCTATGGACTTTTTCCTATGGGGTTATCTTAAATCTAAAGTTTACGCCAATAAACCGACTTCACTGGCGCATTTGAAAGAAAATATCCGTCACGAAATGGCTTCTTTAAATGAGTGCCGAGAACGCGAGGGTCTACATTTAGACGATATTATTTTTAAGAAATAAATCCCCAAAAAGTGTATTTTAATATATAATAAACATTTTTTCTATATACGGCTTACTTTTTTTTTAATCGATCCACTAAATATAAAATTTCTTTTGAGACACCTTGTACAAACGTAAATTAACTAACCGATTTGGATAATCCTTTGAACATTGTATGTATAGATTAGAACTTCCTAAGTGTTATTGGCTATATCAACCGAGGTGCCACGACACTCTCACCGGGGTGCCACCAATTTGAAAAATTATTTCAACGTTAAATTGCTCAGAACTTCCTTTTTGTTATAGGCTAATGATAATAATAATAATAATTTTTGCTGACGTTTCGTGAACATTCAGCGGGCGCGCCCGAGGTGCGTCACTTCGATAATCACGTGACAGGCAAAAACGAGTCGCGATGCGACGAGTTTTATAATCGACAAGTGCGGCAAAATGCCTTATCATATTAAAACGAGTCGCGAAGCGACGAGTTTTGTCAATTTTGGGGGAGAAGCCCGGCGTAGCCGGGCTGAGGCCCCTATATTTACCATATTACACGTTCACAAAATATTGTAAAATGTATTTATTCCTATAATTTTACTTTCACAGCCACATAGCTGTGTTAGATTGTGTGCTAGATGTGCTAAATTGTTACATAACAATAACATTAAGTACCCTCTACCTACGCTTCAAAATTGACCACCGCGGCGCTACGATTTTAAATTTATTTCCCTATAGGGGAAACATTTTAAGATCGCAGCGCCGTATGCGGCAAAGCTGAAATACTCGAAAGTGACATTAAACTGTTACTCGTGTATTTGTTTACATGGTGAAAATGAACACGAGTTGTATTTTTCCTGTTTTCCGAGTTTTTTTTTTTTCAATTTAAAGGTAATTTACGGTTTACAAGATTTTTACAAGGAAATTTTTAGTTTTTCATTGTTTTTTTAATTCTTTTTGACTGCCTGTCAATATAATATCAACAAAAATATGGTAAATATATAAGTAAAAATTAATATCTCTGCCTGAAAAAGTAGAAAGGTTTTTAATATATCAACTGATGATATAGGTCACTTTTGGGTGGGATAAATGCTTTTTTTCATTCTTTTTTTGGACGTAAAATATCACTTAAAATATAAATCTATAAAATATAAATAATCCATAAAATGCAACGAGCAAACATGCTTGCATGGGCTTGGAATTTTGCCCATTTTTAGTATTTGGGTCCATAAGAACCTACGATCCACTTTTTCTTTGCCTCCAAACGTCGTTTCAATTGATATTTCTTCCGATTTAGGTAAATTATGGAATGTTTAAGAGGGATCCTTCCTTATTCAAGATTTACATTGCGACACACAACAAAATTGACTAGTTTTTTTCCCATGATTCACAAAAATAAAACACAAACAACTAAAAAACACGTATTTCTCCATTGAACAAAACAAAACAATGTCACTTTCGTATCTTCCGCAAATTGCCATCAGATGTCAGGGCGCTTAGGAAGTTTCCCCTATACTGTTTACATACGTTGACAGATGACTATCCTTTTCCGTGTCAAAAGTTCAGAAGGCGATAGTGGCGCCGTTTCGGTAATTTTAGTCGCGAATTCCCATAGAAAACTACAAAATTGAGGGATTCCCACATTTACTTAAAGGAATCCCCGCAATTTACACGAATCATGTAATTTACATAATCATTGGTCTCAGGTACAAACTATTTGATAGTCAATTATTTTTATAATATTACCTGTTACATCTCAAAATATCAGATGTCGACAGGTAACATTAAAAATGAAATTAGGTAGCTAACTAGTATGAGAGTAAATATTTCTCCTATAGTGCGTTCGAAGGTGAGTTTGCAGTATAGCTCTTATGGCAAATGGGAGCGGTGTTGCCAAATGTTGTAAAAGTGTCAAATGTGCCAATTATAATAATATGAAAAACTCGTATTATTTACAAAAATCAACTCTTATAAAACTAAAAATAACACTCAACAAAAACAAATGGCCATTTGTAGAATACTGCGTCTTCACAGATCAGCGCGTTTTAGAGCTGGCAACGTCGACTAGCAAGAAAAGGATAGCGTCATTCTGTAAACCCATTAGAGAGTATGAAAAAGAACTACTCCATATGCCCTGTACTGCAAACTCACCTTCGAACGCACTATAGCAAAACTGATCGGCACCAGTGTTGCCAATTTAGCGGTTTTGCCGCCAGATCTGGCGGATTTCAAATTGTTTTAGCGATTGAAAATTGCATTTAGTGACTAGCGGAAATTCTAGCTTAATAATTATTTTTTTTGACGGAAAATCTGACGATTTGTGACAAACACATATAAAACAACATATGCAAACATAAAATGTGTTCGGTATTTTATTACTGGTTTTTATTGTCAAAAAATTAATTTTTACAATCGTATTTCGACTTTTGCGTCAGGCGTCAGACCGTTGGGCAACGATAAGAGACTACCCCTAGATTTTATCACACATACAAGGAATTTTACCGCTGTTCGCCGTACACAATATTCTTCAAACACAGCAATTTACTTAATAAAAGTTGAAGTTCAGGTTGCCATAGGAACCACCACACAAGTTTTATGTATACTTAGGCGTGCACTTATGCACTGTAATTCATAATAATATAGTTTGAATTTACTTTTCTCAACTAAAAAGTTTCTAAAAAATATTTTTCTTTAAAAAACAATTTTGTGTTGTTTATAGTTAATTAATATAAAAAATGATAATAAAAAATGATAATAAAAAATAATAATAAAAAATGATAATAAAAAATGAAATTTGGTCATTTGGCGCCCTTATGAATCCGGCGCCTGGTGCAACGGCACCGCTCGCACCTCCCTTGTTGCGGCACTGATAAAATAAGTCTAAATTTAATTTCAAAAATAAAAACAATAGTACTTATGTTTGTGATGAGGATGATGAATTGTTTGATATTTTAATTTAATGTATTTTTATACCAAAATTTTGTACATGCTTCACTACTTTCATTTTGCAATTAGTGTAAATTAGACTGCTATATACCATAATTAATTTCTTAAGACCATGTAATTAAATATTATAGTTTTTTTTTTTTTTTTGTTTTCTGCCTGCATCTTAAATGTTAAATAGTTATTTTAAAGTTGGCTATTCTACGTAAAATCAGATTAATTTTAAAATGTTAATTCGGAATATGAATATGACTATGATTCATTATCAAGCTCTTATGAAACTGACACTGAAAACTTGTAAGCTATCTTAACTATATATTATTAAGTATATTTTCACCTGTAGTCTATTTCTTTGGTTTAAACGGAACTGGATTTTGAAATCTAGGAACATTTAACGATTGAATGGATACTTTAGACATCATTTTGTTTAACAAAAGCCCCATTCATTCATTAAAAAGTGAGCTCGTGATAATTTAAGATAAGATAAATTCCGTTTAGTGCCACTTAAACTTAATTTGGGATAGACTATATAAATGTTTATAAAAGCCCGATTTACAATGTTAAAAACAATTCAAAATTTTCAATCAATCATTAAAAGTATGAGAGGATAAATCTGACGCTCGATTGACACGTATACGCATGCGTTCCAGTGTAGCGGGAAACGAGGATTTTAAAATAAGGTTATGTGTTTACTATATGCAGCGCACGCATTTTTAAATATATTGAATATGACTGTTATATGCTTAATTTGCAATTAAATATTTTCAAAACAATATAATTTAAATGTCCATTTAAAAAGTGTTCATAAGAAAGTACTTTGTAAAGTTTTTACAAATAACCCTTGAAGGATCAAAATTTATAGAAATGTTACCAAAAGCAATAGATTTTTTACTTTTAGATAATGACATTTCAAAATTTGGTGAATATTTTTTTACAAATTATTATAATAAGGCCAATCTTTGGGCTTATACTTATAGAAAATATTTAAAAATTAACACTAATATTCACCTTGAATCCATGCATAAAACTTTAAAGTATTTTTATTTAGAAGCAAGAAAAGTGCAACGTTTAGATAAAGGTATTTCTGCATTTGTGAATTTAATTCCAGATAAAATTACAGACAGAATTATCAAAAATATTAAGGGAAAAAATAATTCTCACATTGGAAACATAATTAAAAGGCACCGAATTGCATTAACATTGGAATATGATATAAGAATAACAGCATCAAATAAATTTCTAGTAATTGGATAAAAGAACTATGAAGTCACTAAACTTAAATCTTTATGCTGTATATTGATATGTAATTTTTGTGACATCTGCGTCCACTCATGCAGTTGTGAATGTCCTGATTATTACATTAAACATACAATATGTAAACATATTCATTTTGTTCATTTAAAATACGGAGATTCTTTGAAGTTTCATGAACCAGTTGGAGAAATATGCAATAATGAAAATACGACACATCTACAAACATTAAAGAAAAATAACAACACACCAAATGATACATATATAAAAGTAAATTCAGTGTTGAAAGAAATACAAGATGATTGTTTAAAATTGATCTAAAATAATGATACGGAAACTTTAACAGAAGTGAATCACTAGTAAAAAAAATTAAAAACTTGATGTAAATTAATAAAGAAAAGAAAAAACTGAAACGCCAACTAGATACGAGAAAATTTAAACCATGTAATAAAAAAATTAATAAACAAATTTCTTTATTTAGTACCAGGAAAAAGTTGAGAAATTTAAGATTTTCGACAGTACTGTGATATTTGTTCCTTTTTGTATTTTTTTTCTGTTATTGTTCATTAAAAAAAAAAGAAACGACAACGCAAGAGTAAGAAAATATTATTGAAAAAATACAGAAGTAACTTTTTTTTGTCTTAACTGTGTGAGCAGTTACACGCACACACGTGTAATTTCATTCATTTTATCTCCTTTGTTTTTTTTTAAGCAACTTATAACTTAAGAATGAATTATTTGTAGCTTAACAATAATTTTATGATTATGGACAATACTGTGATATTTGTTCCTTTTTGTTTTGTTTTTGTTTTGTTTTTTGTTTTGTCTTGTTTTGTATTATTGTTCATATTAGCTACGTGCGGTTCTATTAAATAAATAATAAATTGATGATTATTTTTGTCTTATTATTGAGGTATTAAGGATAATCTTAAATATATCTGCAATAAATCAGAATTTTATATTTTTAATCTCCGCGCAACATCATTTTGAAGCATGCGCACATGTGTCAATCGAGCGTCAGATTTATCCTCTCATGTACTTGATTTCAAATTCTAGTTCCGCACGGTCTTAAGTGATTCATTATAATAAATTTTTGTATTCAATAAAAATGTATTCAAAAAGAAATTTCTTCTTTATCTCCCTCTTTGACCCTAGAAAATTTAAAAATTATAGCGGATTTCTAGCGGAAACTCACTCTTTAACCTAGAAATTTTTAGAAATCTAGCAGATTTCAAGCGGATTACAGGTGTCCATCTAGCGGAATGTTACATCCAGTAGTTGGCAACACTGATCGGCACGACCTGCTACACACTAAAATATTAAATCCGGCGTGATATAGCAGGAGTAATTTTGATTTTTAGAAATTACAAAGAATTTCTAGAAGTGTTTTGTTTCAGTAATGAATATGAATTATGAAACAAATATTGACTTGCATTTCGATGTTGCCAGAGATAGTGATATTATTAAAAAAGAGATTGATATTAAGCCAGAGTATGAAATTACTGACAAACATGAAATGAAGACTGAAACAGAGCACATGACTGAATTGGAGACAGGTCAGTGACGAGCACATTTACAACTAACTCAATTGAGAAGTGACATTACCGGTGGCGACGCTGTGATCGAAGGAAATATGACTGGTGACAGTAGTACTTAGCCATCAATTTACACATACCGAACAGGTTTTTTTAAGGTCAATAAATTTTTAGTTTATAAAAATCCGGGTAAATATTAGCGACATTTCTGAAATTTTAAGCCTTTATCAACGTGTATAACAGAAAGTGGGCATCAAATTACAGTATTAAAAGTTTTATTTCAGTATATTTATTGTAGTGTAATTTGTAGGTGAGTAGGTGATAAATGCCGGGCATGTAATTTTATGATACATTAGAAACTGAGTGTCAGTCATCTAAATTTTCAATATTTGTATTCTGTTTGCAAACAAGTACATTATCTTCAGTGGCACATGAAATAAAATTAGTTTTAGTTGGGCAGGAGCAACTAAAAGTTACATCTGCAACTTGCATCTGTAAAGCAGGTGCAAGCGACAAGTGTAAACATATTAGTGCAGTTTTGTTTTTCTGCAATCTCGCGAAAAATGCAATGAACAGACTCGCATAGTATCAGTTATTTTTTTTTTTGTAATACGAATCATATTCACAGGCCTTCTTCCTGTCCATAACCAAATATTTTCCCAATGCGGACTTAATATTAACTTTCCCTCCATTTCTCTTAAGAAATGTAAAAAACTATGATGACTATCTTTGTCCTTTCTTGAATGATAGCAAAAAAACAGTAAAATTTGTTCTGCTTTTATAGTTTTTCACAACCTTTGTCGAACTTATATAATAACCACAAACAGTAGAGTAGAAGGTCCTAATATGAGCCCTGCATTTAATATGGGCCCCCAAAGAAAATCTACTAATATAGCTAACACCATCTTTCAGCAATAGCTTAAAACACACCTACCTTTCCTTCAACAATTTGAGAAATTTAGTGCAGCTGAGTTCTTGTTCCGTTAGAAACGAATTGCAGTAAATGTGTTTGCTTAATTTTGATTATTTAATTAAGGTAAGTTGTTGTTGTAAGAATGGGCAAGTGTTTTATTCGATCCGCTTGTGATTAATACTTCAAGCTGTTGTATTGTGATCGAAGTATATTGTGTTACTAGGAGCTACTGTCTCACTTATTCTCAAAGAAGTCAAACATTTATTTAGATTGCCATGTGCAATGTTGAAAATATGGGGTCCCTGCGAGGTCTTAATATGGGCCAGGGCATATTTAACATTTTTTTTTTCAGCTTTTGCGGGTTCGGTGACTATTGTGCAATATGTGGGCACATAAACAATGAATGCTCCGGGACAGAAAAAGGTTTATATGAATGAGATTTTTGTCAGTAATCAATTGTTAAACTGTTACTTTGAGTTTGTACCTTAAACAAAAATAAAATTAATTTTGAACTACCCAATTTTTAATAGGGGCCCATATTTCATAGATTCTATCCTGATTCGAACATTTTACAAATTTTCATGGTTAGCTTTCACATCATTTTTCTATTTTTTGAAACAATGCAATTTTGAATATTGTATATAAGTCTTTGAGCTAGATGTATGCCAATTCTAAGATCATTTCTTCAAAAACTTAAAAAATTATCGAGAAAAAACAAAAGGGGGGCCCATATTAGGAACTTCTGCTCTACTGCTGTACTTAGTGCAATAATTTGGCCACCAGTTAGCGTATTCGAGTCTATACAGTAGGCAATTTTTTTTATATTTGACTAGTATCTGTTTACTGCAGGAATCAAAGATGAAGTTACAGAGGACGTATACCAGGGAAATAGCAACATAGAGGAGTTACACATTAAGTCTGAACCTGTGGACACCAGTGAAGCTGAAGATGAATCAGAGAATGCAGCTGTCACAAATACTGGTCAGTAGAAGTAATTTAATTGTTGCTTATGTTTTATATTGAATGTTTAGAATGATTTCTTGGTGTAAATTCTGATCTAGTCGACAAATATTTTGCATTATGCATCTTATGTCTGTTGTATATTAAATTTTTTTCCAATACGTTTTTTAAGCAATACGTATTTTTTAAGTAACATTGTTGTTTATTCACTTGTATTTGATATCTGACCGAAGTGGAATTCTTATTTCTGGCAGAGTCAAGGTTCTTGCTATACCTACGCCCGAAATGTTAGGGACCACCATGTAAAAAGTATAATGTGAAACACGAGACTTCTTCTAAACTTTCAATGCTATCCGACAATTAACACAACTTGTAAAACTATCTCTAGTCAGACTTTGTTTGATACATGGATACTTTTCTAGGGATACCAACATTATGATTTATTTTATGCTGTACTGTTTTACTTTTTATGAAATTTTTCATAATTCTGATTGAAATCTTGTCTTGTTAATAAAAACTATATTATAATTATATGTCACTAAATATAAACTAGTACAATTAAACGATATTTATAAATTGGTTACTGTAACTAAACTTTTAACGTAATATCAAATTGAGATATGGGCTGAACAGCGCTATATTGACACTAGGCAGACAAAATTTTAACTAGCGAAACGAGTATCTGTTTATTGTTTACAAGTGGCTACCTCGTGTTGTTTGTATCGCGTTTAAACTTGAATAATGCAGTATGTTTATAACATTAAATTTGATAGCAATTATTATTGTTTTGTGGTGCGAAAATGATCCATCGTTATTCGAACTACTTGCTCGGATGGACGATCATGTAAATGGACGCAGCGTACGATAAGTTTCGCGAACTGAAACACGATTTTCGAAATAAATTTGCACAATTCGCAAGCGCTGTTCTGGCGTAAGTCTATTTATGGTGAAAGGGCAAACCAAAATGAGCACAAATCAGTTGTCAGCTATCAAAATGGCCGTCGCTGGAAACAGTGTTGCCAATTCGAAAAACAAACCTCTAAAAAACACACTTTACTATTCACTAGTGATACACTCAAACAACCGGTTTTTTTTTTGTTTTTTTTTTTAAACATGCCTTTTATGGATTCACGGTAAGTTCATCGAAAATCAATTCATCGAAAATCAATTCATCGAAAATCAATTCATCGAAAATCAATTCATCAAAAATCAATTCATCGAATGATCAATTCATCGAATGATCAATTCATCGAATGATCAATTCATCGAATGATCAATTCATCGAATGATTAATTCATCGAATGATCAATTCATCGAATGATCAATTCATCGAATGATCAATTCATCGAATGATCAATTCATCGAATGATCAATTCATCGAATGTTCAATTCATCGAATGATCAATTCATCGAATGATCAATTCATCGAATGATTAATTCATCGAATGATCAATTCATCGAATGATCAATTCATCGAATGATCAATTCATCGAAAAAAAATATTTTGTAAATATTCGAGAGGAATGCTGAGGGGATCGGAAAGCCAAAAAAGCAGTGGTCAATAAAAGTTGACAGACTACACTTATTAAATAATGATAGTTAGTTACTTGGCCTATTAATAATTTTTAAATTTTCCATTCAGAAAATACGCCAGGTAAAAGATACCTGTTGAATTATTTTGAAATCGAACAGGGCTCCTTAGATCAGAAAAACCCGGTTAATTGAATCTTAAATGTACTTAATACACCCATTCTTAAAGGATTATAAAAATGGTATTTCCCCATCTGTCAAGTCTTAAGGGTTTTGTGTTATGTACATAGTTTTACAATTCATATTTACTATACCACACATAATTTGTTCAATATACGGTGATTCTAAACAGGTGGCATTGTTATGTTAGTGTGAGTTTGTTTTGTCATTAAACTAGATGATGGGTAGCTCTTTTCGCTCGGCTTCTTCTAACCAAACCCTTACTAACCTAACCTAACCTAAGATAGTGTTTTGACATTAAACTAGAAGATGGGTAGCTCGCTTCGCTCGGCTTCTTCTAACAAAACCCTTACTAACCTAATCTAACCTAAAATAGTGCCTTGTCCTTAAACTAGAAGATGGGTAACTAGCTCCGCTCGGTTTTAGACTTTTACTAACTAAACCTATCCTCATTACCTCATTTTTAGGCGCATAGTACTTTATTTTCCCCCATATTAGCCCAATTAAAATGCGTATCATTGTGTATGAATTTATTATTATTATTATTATTATTATTATTATTAAGTACAACAATTATAAAAATTATTTGGGTGCAATTACCCATAACCTGTCTTATTAAACCTTAAAAACAAAACATTTATTTATTTTATTATATAAGTTTTCTTATTATATTTCTTTATTTATATTCAAACACTATGTCACTTTATTTACCTTTTTTTAAACCATATAAAAAATTTTATGCAATTATTTCTTAGTCTGTCTACTTTTATTGACCACTGCTTTTTTGGCTTTCCGATCCCCTCGGCATTCCTTTCAAATATTTACAAAATATTTTTTTTCGATGAATTGATCATTCGATGAATTGATCATTCGATGAATTGATTTTCGATGAATTGATTTTCGATGAATTGATTTTCGATGAACTCGTCGGTTACCCTTTTATGCTGTGCGATTTTCAAAATTGTTTCGCATTTTTTGCAAATTTTTATGACATCTTTAGATGGATAACGCGTATAAATCGTATCACTAGGCTTTTTAAAATTTATTAAAACATATTCATCTAAATTATTATTACTGAAAAGTGTATAATTTATTCAGCACATTTTAATTTTCTTACTAGTTTATTTTATTTTTTTAAACGCGCAATGGTCTACCTTTTTTACTAATTTGTATTGTGGCAGCAGATGTTTCATGACCCATATAATGGGAATACCCAGATTATATTTTATTACTAATTTCCTTCGGGTTTAACATATTTCAAATATTTTTATAATTCCATTTATTTTACAACCTTAGTTACCATTATTAGATTTTACAAATATTAACGTACCTTTTGTTCACTTCAGAAATTATTTTTACCCCAAAGAGGTTATAAGCCATCTGACCACGACGAGAAACGATCCCTCTAGTTAGCAACGTTTAGTCAGTTACCAATACATCTCCGACAACATCATATTAGTCAAAACTCCGGCATTTTTATTTAAAATCCTTCAGATACAACAATCCCACAGTATTATATCTACACAATAAAAATTATCTAAGATGAAAACTAAAAAACTCTAACAAAGTTTAAACTATGAATACTATAACAGAACTTACACTAGGCACCAAACTATGAAAATAAAGAGTTCAAATATTATACACTATGTTAACACAAAAAATAATACGGTTTATTGAAAAAAAAAATAGTTTTAATAATGAGTATTTATTTTTCAGAGAGCCGCGATACTCGGAAGACAATTTGCATATCATCTATTGACGACATGTCCCAGTATCACTATAACACTAACATCATCATCACTGAGGAGATTGATATCAAGACTGAATGTGGAGATGACGGAGAATATGAGGAGAGTACAGTTGTACAAGATGCAGGTCAGCCATAGCTTTAGTGTGTCAGTTGCCAGCTTGCAATACTGTTATTGATAGTTTCCATTTACTGAGTACAAGCTCAGAACCAGCGCGAGACTGAAACGGTGAAATGAGCACCTCAAGGTGGCGTTTTTGGGACTGTCCGTTTCTCCACGAACACATCAAATCAGTATATGTCGGGATTGCGATGCGTTACGATGTCGAAATTGGTCTCGAGTATCGAAAAATCAGCATCAAGTTGGGTCTTATAATTTCTATATTATTAACGCGAACTAAATCAACATAGTGTCATTCTATAACTAAGAAAATAAAAACTTGATAGAGACCATGAGTCCGTGCGCCGCGATAATCGATGAGGAGGGTTGGGTTCGGCGTTTGGGGATCAGTATAACTTGGTATTGCGAAGCACTACGATGTCGAACTTTGCTTCAAACGACATCTAACGTCGCGATCTGTCTAGTTAAGACATTAAAGTGAAATTTAACACAGCACTGGTTGTAAAATTATGGTTCGCAGTTAAAAAAAATTAAAAAATTCAAAATGAATATTCTCGATTCAAAGGAATATACTCGTCTAAAGGCCAAGAAGAAATCTATCCAAAGATTAAAACGAATAGATCGGATCCAGAGAAATTCAAAATGGTGCCACACACCAATGCGAAAAGGTGCAAGGCTTACTGAAAACACATGAAAGCTGACACTGCAAAACCTAAAATGGAACATAGCACAGTACAACACGCGGATCACGCGGACCGATTCACGTAAATCCTAGAGATTGTGTGCCCTATTTTATATATATTTTTTTAAATTTCTCCATTGCTGGTTTAACAATATAATTTTGTTATGCACAGGATATTGATATAGATACATAGAACGTACCAAGTTAAAGGGAACACGATCTTTTTCTGATAAGTTTGGAGATACAAAAAAATATTTCAATTGAAATATGTAGCATTATTAGTAGACTAGGAATCTTAACTTACAGATTCTCCTTAAAAACATGTATTATTATTAATCCAAAGCATACTACTTTTTTAAAAGATATATTTCTTATGGTATTTTAGTTAATATCTAAAAGAGGATCAGTTTTAGATGTTAGTAAGTTCTAAATATTTTTCCAAAAAAGTAATATTGCATCTTTCAGTATAATAATATAACAGAAATTCAATTTAGAAAAAGTGTAACATATGATTCATCTCCTAATATTGTTTTTTTTTTTTTCAAAATTAATAAAGAATGTGCTTTTAATATATGAAAAATTATGATAAATCCTGACATTGTGTTGGCGAACCAGATGTCTTTTGATAGTTCCAAATCTGGTACGAACGTATCAACTTTAGCAACACTGTGTAACAGTTGCACCATCAGAATTATTTTGATAATGAAGATATTATTCGTAGAGTGTTTATGCAATACATAATTTAGCCATATTAACAATTTTATTATGAATATTAGACAGAATATAAATATTAATATTGGCAAAATATGTGTGGTGTAAATAGGAATCAAAATTAATTTTAAGAGACTCAGTTCCTGGCTAAGGTCTGTTGTATATGCAATGCATCATTACCAGTCAAAAGCTGAGTCTGATCGACCATGTAAATTTGATATTTTATTTTAGATATTACATTCTGTTTTAAAATGTTTTGTCTTAATTTGATAATCACGTAAGTAATTTATAACTTAATTTCGTTCTTCGGTTATAGATTTTTTTTAATACAATAAATTGTTTCCATTTGTTTGAACAGAAAATTCCCATCAACAGAAAAACTGGTAAAATCTGTTCAAATTATTTTTCCAAATTCACATAAGGAAAATTTTGTTAAGTTAAAATGTTTATTCAATAGTTTTGGCTGCTACAACTGACTTCGACTGATTTATACATACCTATTATTTTAATGACTTATTTGTTGGCAGGTAATGCAACATCTTCCAGTGATCCAGATAAGAGTTGGGCACCAGAGTCCATTAACAAGTTCAGACAGATCAAAACAACCACATCAGAACTCAACAATCTTAAACGATTACCTTCTGGAGAGGAACTATTCAAATGTGATCAATGTAATAAAGCATTTGCACAAGCAACACATCTTGCCACTCACAAACGAACACATTCTGGAGAGAAACCATTCAAATGTGATCAGTGTGATAAAACATTTTCAGTTTTATTTAGTCTCGCTAGACACAAACGAATGCATTCTGGTGAGAAACCATTCAAATGTGATCAGTGTAATAAAGCATTTGCACAAGCAACAAATCTTGCAATTCACAAACGAAAACACTCTGGAGCGAAACCGTTCAAATGTGATCAATGTAATAAAGCATTTGCACATTCATCAGATCTCACTATTCACAAACGAACACATTCTGGAGAAAAACCATTCAAATGTGATCAGTGCAAGAAAGAATTTACATGTTCATCAGCTCTCACTGTACACAAACGAAAACATTCTGGAGAGAAACCATTCAAATGTGAACAGTGTACTAAAGCATTTGCACGGGCAATACATCTTGCCGATCACAAACGAACACATTCTGGAGAGAAACCATTTAAATGTGAACAGTGTGATAAAACATTTTCAGTTTTATCTCATCTCACTAGACACAAAAGAATGCATTCTGGTGAGAAACCATTCAAATGTGTGGAGTGTAATAAAGCATTTCCACATTCATCAGGTCTCGTTAAACACAAACGAACACATTCTGGAGAGAAACCATTTAAATGTGATCAGTGTAATAAAGCATTTGCACAAGCTATAAATCTTGTCACTCACAAACGAACACATTCTGCAGAGAAACCATTTAAATGTGAACTGTGTGGCAAAACATTTTCATTTTCATCTCTTTTCACTAAACACAAACGAATGCATTCTGGTGAGAAACCATTCAAATGTGATCAATGTAATAAAGCATTTTCACGATCAACACATCTTGTCACACACAAACGAACACATTCAGGAGAGAAACCATTTAAATGTGAACAGTGTGATAAAACATTTGCATGTTCATCATCTTTAGTTAGACACAAACGAATACATTCCAGAGAGAAACCATTGAAATGTGATCAGTATAATGAATTATTTGCACTATCAACATCTCTCATCACTCACAAACGACTACATTCTGGAGAGAAACCATTCAAATGTGTGGAGTGTAATAAAGCATTTGCACGTTCATCAGATCTCACTATGCACAAACGAACACATTCTGGAGAGAAACCATTCAAATGTGATCAGTGCAAGAAAGAATTTACATGTTCATCAGCTCTCACTGTACACAAACGAAAACATTCTGGAGAGAAACCATTTACATGTGAACGTTGTGATAAAACATTTTCAGTTTCATCTCATCTCACTAGACACATACGAATACATTCTGGTAAGAAACCATTCAAATGTGATCAGTGTGATAAAACATTTGCACAATCAACAAATCTTACCACTCACAAACCAACACATTCTGGAGAGAAACCATTCAAATGTGTGGAGTGTAATATAGCATTTCACAGTCATCAGATCTCATAAGACATAAACGACTACATTCTGGAGAGAAACCATTCAAATGTGTGGAGTGTAATAAAGCATTTCACAGTTATCAGATCTCATAAGACATAAACGATTACATTCTGGAGAGAAACCATTCAAATGTGTGGAGTGTAATAAAGCATTTCACAGTTATCAGATCTCATAAGACATAAACGATTACATTCTGGAGAGAAACCATTCAAATGTGTGGAGTGTAATAAAGCATTTCACAGTTATCAGATCTCATAAGACATAAACGACTACATTCTGGAGAGAAACCATTCAAATGTGTGGAGTGTAATAAAGCATTTCACAGTTATCAGATCTCATAAGACATAAACGACTACATTCTGGAGAGAAACCATTCAAATGTGTGGAGTGTAATAAAGCATTTCACAGTTATCAGATCTCATAAGACATAAACGACTACATTCTGGAGAGAAACCATTCAAATGTGTGGAGTGTAATAAAGCATTTCACAGTTATCAGATCTCATAAGACATAAACCATTACATTCTGGAGAGAAACCATTCAAATGTGTGGAGTGTAATAAAGCATTTCACAGTTATCAGATCTCATAAGACATAAACGACTACATTCTGGAGAGAAACCATTCAAATGTGTGGAGTGTAATAAAGCATTTGCACGTTCATCAGATCTCACTATGCACAAACGAACACATTCTGGAGAGAAACCATTCAAATGTGATCAGTGCAAGAAAGAATTTACATGTTCATCAGCTCTCACTGTACACAAACGAAAACATTCTGGAGAGAAACCATTTACATGTGAACGTTGTGATAAAACATTTTCAGTTTCATCTCATCTCACTAGACACATACGAATACATTCTGGTAAGAAACCAATCAAATGTGATCAGTGTGATAAAACATTTGCACAATCAACAAATCTTACCACTCACAAACCAACACATTCTGGAGAGAAACCATTCAAATGTGTGGAGTGTAATATAGCATTTCACAGTCATCAGATCTCATAAGACATAAACGACTACATTCTGGAGAGAAACCATTCAAATGTGTGGAGTGTAATAAAGCATTTCACAGTTATCAGATCTCATAAGACATAAACGATTACATTCTGGAGAGAAACCATTCAAATGTGTGGAGTGTAATAAAGCATTTCACAGTTATCAGATCTCATAAGACATAAACGACTACATTCTGGAGAGAAACCATTCAAATGTGTGGAGTGTAATAAAGCATTTCACAGTTATCAGATCTCATAAGACATAAACGACTACATTCTGGAGAGAAACCATTCAAATGTGTGGAGTGTAATAAAGCATTTCACAGTTATCAGATCTCATAAGACATAAACGATTACATTCTGGAGAGAAACCATTCAAATGTGTGGAGTGTAATAAAGCATTTCACAGTTATCAGATCTCATAAGACATAAACGACTACATTCTGGAGAGAAACCATTCAAATGTGTGGAGTGTAATAAAGCATTTCACAGTTATCAGATCTCATAAGACATAAACGATTACATTCTGGAGAGAAACCATTCAAATGTGTGGAGTGTAATAAAGCATTTCACAGTCATCAGATCTCATAAGACATAAACGATTACATTCTGGAGAGAAACCATTCAAATGTGTGGAGTGTAATAATGCATTTGTACAGTCATCAGATCTCATTATACACAAACGACTACATTCTGGAGAGAAACCATTCAAATGTGTGGAGTGTAATAATGCATTTGTACAGTCATCAGATCTCATTATACACAAACGACTACATTCTGGAGAGAAACCATTCAAATGTGTGGAGTGTAATAAAGCATTTCACAGTCATCAGATCTCATAAGACATAAACGATTACATTCTGGAGAGAAACCATTCAAATGTGTGGAGTGTAATAAAGCATTTCACAGTTATCAGATCTCATAAGACATAAACGACTACATTCTGGAGAGAAACCATTCAAATGTGTGGAGTGTAATAAAGCATTTCACAGTTATCAGATCTCATAAGACATAAACGACTACATTCTGGAGAGAAACCATTCAAATGTGTGGAGTGTAATAAAGCATTTCACAGTTATCAGATCTCATAAGACATAAACGATTACATTCTGGAGAGAAACCATTCAAATGTGTGGAGTGTAATAAAGCATTTCACAGTCATCAGATCTCATAAGACATAAACGATTACATTCTGGAGAGAAACCATTCAAATGTGTGGAGTGTAATAAAGCATTTCACAGTTATCAGATCTCATAAGACATAAACGATTACATTCTGGAGAGAAACCATTCAAATGTGTGGAGTGTAATAAAGCATTTCACAGTTATCAGATCTCATAAGACATAAACGACTACATTCTGGAGAGAAACCATTCAAATGTGTGGAGTGTAATAAAGCATTTCACAGTCATCAGATCTCATAAGACATAAACGATTACATTCTGGAGAGAAACCATTCAAATGTGTGGAGTGTAATAAAGCATTTCACAGTTATCAGATCTCATAAGACATAAACGACTACATTCTGGAGAGAAACCATTCAAATGTGTGGAGTGTAATAAAGCATTTCACAGTTATCAGATCTCATAAGACATAAACGACTACATTCTGGAGAGAAACCATTCAAATGTGTGGAGTGTAATAAAGCATTTCACAGTTATCAGATCTCATAAGACATAAACGACTACATTCTGGAGAGAAACCATTCAAATGTGTGGAGTGTAATAAAGCATTTCACAGTTATCAGATCTCATAAGACATAAACGACTACATTCTGGAGAGAAACCATTCAAATGTGTGGAGTGTAATAAAGCATTTCACAGTTATCAGATCTCATAAGACATAAACGATTACATTGTGGAGAGAAACCATTCAAATGTGTGGAGTGTAATAAAGCATTTCACAGTTATCAGATCTCATAAGACAAACGACTACATTCTGGAGAGAAACCATTCAAATGTGTGGAGTGTAATAAAGCATTTCACAGTTATCAGATCTCATAAGACATAAACGATTACATTCTGGAGAGAAACCATTCAAATGTGTGGAGTGTAATAAAGCATTTCACAGTTATCAGATCTCATAAGACATAAACGATTACATTCTGGAGAGAAACCATTCAAATGTGTGGAGTGTAATAAAGCATTTCACAGTTATCAGATCTCATAAGACATAAACGATTACATTCTGGAGAGAAACCATTCAAATGTGTGGAGTGTAATAAAGCATTTCACAGTTATCATATCTCATAAGACATAAACGACTACATTCTGGAGAGAAACCATTCAAATGTGTGGAGTGTAATAAAGCATTTCACAGTCATCAGATCTCATAAGACATAAACGATTACATTCTGGAGAGAAACCATTCAAATGTGTGGAGTGTAATAAAGCATTTCACAGTTATCAGATCTCATAAGACATAAACGACTACATTCTGGAGAGAAACCATTCAAATGTGTGGAGTGTAATAAAGCATTTCACAGTTATCAGATCTCATAAGACATAAACGACTACATTCTGGAGAGAAACCATTCAAATGTGTGGAGTGTAATAAAGCATTTCACAGTTATCAGATCTCATAAGACATAAACGACTACATTCTGGAGAGAAACCATTCAAATGTGTGGAGTGTAATAAAGCATTTCACAGTTATCAGATCTCATAAGACAAAAACGACTACATTCTGGAGAGAAACCATTCAAATGTGTGGAGTGTAATAAAGCATTTCACAGTTATCAGATCTCATAAGACATAAACGATTACATTCTGGAGAGAAACCATTCAAATGTGTGGAGTGTAATAAAGCATTTCACAGTTATCAGATCTCATAAGACAAACGACTACATTCTGGAGAGAAACCATTCAAATGTGTGGAGTGTAATAAAGCATTTCACAGTTATCAGATCTCATAAGACATAAACGATTACATTCTGGAGAGAAACCATTCAAATGTGTGGAGTGTAATAAAGCATTTCACAGTTATCAGATCTCATAAGACATAAACGATTACATTCTGGAGAGAAACCATTCAAATGTGTGGAGTGTAATAAAGCATTTCACAGTCATCAGATCTCATAAGACATAAACGATTACATTCTGGAGAGAAACCATTCAAATGTGTGGAGTGTAATAAAGCATTTCACAGTTATCAGATCTCATAAGACATAAACGATTACATTCTGGAGAGAAACCATTCAAATGTGTGGAGTGTAATAAAGCATTTCACAGTTATCAGATCTCATAAGACATAAACGATTACATTCTGGAGAGAAACCATTCAAATGTGTGGAGTGTAATAAAGCATTTCACAGTTATCAGATCTCATAAGACATAAACGATTACATTCTGGAGAGAAACCATTCAAATGTGTGGAGTGTAATAAAGCATTTCACAGTTATCAGATCTCATAAGACATAAACGATTACATTCTGGAGAGAAACCATTCAAATGTGTGGAGTGTAATAAAGCATTTCACAGTCATCAGATCTCATAAGACATAAACGATTACATTCTGGAGAGAAACCATTCAAATGTGTGGAGTGTAATAAAGCATTTCACAGTTATCAGATCTCATAAGACATAAACGATTACATTCTGGAGAGAAACCATTCAAATGTGTGGAGTGTAATAAAGCATTTCACAGTTATCAGATCTCATAAGACATAAACGACTACATTCTGGAGAGAAACAATTCAAATGTGTGGAGTGTAATAAAGCATTTCACAGTCATCAGATCTCATAAGACATAAACGATTACATTCTGGAGAGAAACCATTCAAATGTGTGGAGTGTAATAAAGCATTTCACAGTTATCAGATCTCATAAGACATAAACGACTACATTCTGGAGAGAAACCATTCAAATGTGTGGAGTGTAATAAAGCATTTCACAGTTATCAGATCTCATAAGACATAAACGACTACATTCTGGAGAGAAACCATTCAAATGTGTGGAGTGTAATAAAGCATTTCACAGTTATCAGATCTCATAAGACATAAACGACTACATTCTGGAGAGAAACCATTCAAATGTGTGGAGTGTAATAAAGCATTTCACAGTTATCAGATCTCATAAGACATAAACGACTACATTCTGGAGAGAAACCATTCAAATGTGTGGAGTGTAATAAAGCATTTCACAGTTATCAGATCTCATAAGACATAAACGATTACATTCTGGAGAGAAACCATTCAAATGTGTGGAGTGTAATAAAGCATTTCACAGTTATCAGATCTCATAAGACAAACGACTACATTCTGGAGAGAAACCATTCAAATGTGTGGAGTGTAATAAAGCATTTCACAGTTATCAGATCTCATAAGACATAAACGATTACATTCTGGAGAGAAACCATTCAAATGTGTGGAGTGTAATAAAGCATTTCACAGTTATCAGATCTCATAAGACATAAACGATTACATTCTGGAGAGAAACCATTCAAATGTGTGGAGTGTAATAAAGCATTTCACAGTCATCAGATCTCATAAGACATAAACGATTACATTCTGGAGAGAAACCATTCAAATGTGTGGAGTGTAATAAAGCATTTCACATTTATCAGATCTCATAAGACATAAACGATTACATTCTGGAGAGAAACCATTCAAATGTGTGGAGTGTAATAAAGCATTTCACAGTCATCAGATCTCATAAGACATAAACGATTACATTCTGGAGAGAAACCATTCAAATGTGTGGAGTGTAATAAAGCATTTCACAGTTATCAGATCTCATAAGACATAAACGATTACATTCTGGAGAGAAACCATTCAAATGTGTGGAGTGTAATAAAGCATTTCACAGTTATCAGATCTCATAAGACATAAACGACTACATTCTGGAGAGAAACCATTCAAATGTGTGGAGTGTAATAAAGCATTTCACAGTCATCAGATCTCATAAGACATAAACGATTACATTCTGGAGAGAAACCATTCAAATGTGTGGAGTGTAATAAAGCATTTCACAGTTATCAGATCTCATAAGACATAAACGACTACATTCTGGAGAGAAACCATTCAAATGTGTGGAGTGTAATAAAGCATTTCACAGTTATCAGATCTCATAAGACATAAACGACTACATTCTGGAGAGAAACCATTCAAATGTGTGGAGTGTAATAAAGCATTTCACAGTTATCAGATCTCATAAGACATAAACGACTACATTCTGCAGAGAAACCATTCAAATGTGTGGAGTGTAATAAAGCATTTCACAGTTATCAGATCTCATAAGACATAAACGACTACATTCTGGAGAGAAACCATTCAAATGTGTGGAGTGTAATAAAGCATTTCACAGTTATCAGATCTCATAAGACATAAACGATTACATTCTGGAGAGAAACCATTCAAATGTGTGGAGTGTAATAAAGCATTTCACAGTTATCAGATCTCATAAGACAAACGACTACATTCTGGAGAGAAACCATTCAAATGTGTGGAGTGTAATAAAGCATTTCACAGTTATCAGATCTCATAAGACATAAACGATTACATTCTGGAGAGAAACCATTCAAATGTGTGGAGTGTAATAAAGCATTTCACAGTTATCAGATCTCATAAGACAAACGACTACATTCTGGAGAGAAACCATTCAAATGTGTGGAGTGTAATAAAGCATTTCACAGTTATCAGATCTCATAAGACATAAACGACTACATTCTGGAGAGAAACCATTCAAATGTGTGGAGTGTAATAAAGCATTTCACAGTTATCAGATCTCATAAGACATAAACGATTACATTCTGGAGAGAAACCATTCAAATGTGTGGAGTGTAATAAAGCATTTCACAGTTATCAGATCTCATAAGACAAACGACTACATTCTGGAGAGAAACCATTCAAATGTGTGGAGTGTAATAAAGCATTTCACAGTTATCAGATCTCATAAGACATAAACGATTACATTCTGGAGAGAAACCATTCAAATGTGTGGAGTGTAATAAAGCATTTCACAGTTATCAGATCTCATAAGACAAACGACTACATTCTGGAGAGAAACCATTCAAATGTGTGGAGTGTAATAAAGCATTTCACAGTTATCAGATCTCATAAGACATAAACGACTACATTCTGGAGAGAAACCATTCAAATGTGTGGAGTGTAATAAAGCATTTCACAGTTATCAGATCTCATAAGACATAAACGACTACATTCTGGAGAGAAACCATTCAAATGTGTGGAGTGTAATAAAGCATTTCACAGTTATCAGATCTCATAAGACAAACGACTACATTCTGGAGAGAAACCATTCAAATGTGTGGAGTGTAATAAAGCATTTCACAGTCATCAGATCTCATAAGACATAAACGATTACATTCTGGAGAGAAACCATTCAAATGTGTGGAGTGTAATAAAGCATTTCACAGTCATCAGATCTCATAAGACATAAACGACTACATTCTGGAGAGAAACCATTTAAATGTTGAGAGTGTAATAAAGCATTTGCACTTTCATCAAATCTCATTAAACACAAACAACTACATTCTGGAGCAAAACCATTCAAATGTATGGAGTGTAATAAAGCGTTTGCACAGTCATCAAATCTCATTATACACAAACTACTACATTCTGGAGAGAAACCATTCAAATGTGTGGAGTGTAATAAAGCATTTTACAGTCATCAGATCTCATAAAACATAAACGACTACATTCTGGAGAGAAACCATTTAAATGTTGAGAGTGTAATACAGCATTTGCACTGTCATCAAATCTCATTAAACACAAACAACTACATTCTGGAGAGAAACCATTCAAATGTGTGGAGTGTAATAAAGCGTTTGCACAGTCATCAAATCTCATTATACACAAACTACTACATTCTGGAGAGAAACCATTCAAATGTGTGGAGTGTAATAAAGCATTTCACAGTTATCAGATCTCATTAGACATAAACGACTACATTCTGGAGAGAAACAATTCAAATGTGTGGAGTGTAATAAAGCATTTGTACAGTCATCAGATCTCATTATACACAAACGACTACATTCTGGAGAGAAACCATTCAAATGTGTGGAGTGTAATAATGCATTTGTACAGTCATCAGATCTCATTATACACAAACGACTACATTCTGGAGAGAAACCATTCAAATGTGTGGAGTGTAATAATGCATTTGTACAGTCATCAGATCTCATTATACACAAACGACTACATTCTGGAGAGAAACCATTCAAATGTGTGGAGTGTAATAAAGCATTTCACAGTCATCAAATCTCATAAGACATAAACGACTACATTCTGGTGAGAAACCATTTAAATGTTGAGAGTGTAATAAAGCATTTGCACTTTCATCAAATCTCATTAAACACAAGCGACTGCATTCTGGAGAGAAACCATTCAAATGTGTGGAGTGCAATAAAACATTTCACAGTCATCAGATCTCATAAAACATAAACGACTTCATTCTGGAGAGAAATCATTTAAATGTTGAGAGTGTAATAAAGCATTTGCACTTTCATCAAATCTCATTAAACACAAACAACTACATTCTGGAGAGAAACCATTCAAATGTGTGGAGTGTAATAAAGCGTTTGCACAGTCATCAAATCTCATTATACACAAACTACTACATTCTGGAGAGAAACCATTCAAATGTGTGGAGTGTAATAAAGCATTTCACAGTTATCAGATCTCATTAGACAAACGACTACATTCTGGAGAGAAACAATTCAAATGTGTGGAGTGTAATAATGCATTTGTACAGTCATCAGATCTCATTATACACAAACGACTACATTCTGGAGAGAAACCATTCAAATGTGTGGCGTGTAATAAAGCATTTGCACAGTTATCAGATCTCATTAAACACAAGCAAACACATTCTGGAGAGAAACCATTTATTGGGTCAACGATGTGATAAAGCATTTGCAATTTCATTTAATTTTACTTGACACAAATGAATACAATCTAGCGAAAATCCAGAGCTGGCATAATTGATTAAGGATTAATATAATTTACAGAAGGAGACTGTACAAGTGATGACGGACTACTCCATTAACCCATTTTCCCTTTATATATATTTATACTATTTGTATTTTAGATTTCTACAAATTTGCTAGAACTTAATAGGGACGAACATAATAATAAAAGTTTTTTGACTAAGGGCCGGTTGTCCCACTTCTAGATAAACTGCTGGATAGCTATCGAGTGGCTTAACTCATTCCACCCATCTATGGTGGGTTTAGTCAACACTTAGTTTTTGTTTTAACATAAGTTTTAGTCTTAGTGTTAGTTTTTGTCTTAGTGTTAGTTTTTGTCTTAAGCGTAATAAATGAGTACGAGTTTATGTATTGATTTAGTTTTAACAAATAATCCTTGCACATTCATCAAATCTCATTAAACACAAACGACTACATTCTGGAGAGAAGCTATTCAAATGTGTTGAGAGTAATAAATAATTTACACATTCATCAGATCTCACTATACACAAACGAACACATTCTGGAGAGAAACCATTCAATTGTGTGGAGTGTAATAAAGCATTTGCACATTCATCAGATCTCACTATACATAAACGAATACATTCTGGAGAGAAACCATTCAAATGTATGATGTGTAATAAAGGATTTGTATGTTCATCAGGTCTCATTAGACACAAACGACTACATTCTGGAGAATAACCTTCCAAATGTGTGGAGTGTAATAAAGCATTTGCTCATTCATCAGTTCTCATTAGACCAGTGTTGGTTCCGTGGAAAAAAATAATATTAAAATAAGATTAGTTGCAATATTTTCATAGAAACGCATTAAACTATTAATGTAAGGCGTGACGCGTACATTTCTAATAAATCTGTCAAATTCAGTCAAATTTTTTTGCCGAAGGCATTGTTATTTATCTGTCGTTTACTCTAACATCAGCACACTAGATCCGAACCGTTCTATGAAAGTGACAGGCTACCATCAGAAATGCGTCGGCGCCTGAGTGGCCGCACTATAGAATAAAACGCATGACGTTCGGTGATTGTTGCAGCCAGTGTTACCAGATGTATGATAACTCATATTTTTGCATTAATTTGGCTAGGTGTATGATGTACGATAGGTGATAATTACTGATGTATCATATAAGAAAAAAGTTTGAATCACTTTGTACGATAATATAATAAAGTAATATACGGTAGTTTTCACGAGATCATGACGTCTGGCAACAAGGGTTGTAATTTGTACCAAAAACAACAGTACTGATAGCGAAGTGGTCTTGTGCAGAACGTATATTTATTTAGTGGCAAATATATTTGCAACGTATAATTATTTTTCTTTAAAAACTCATTTGAAATTAAATTTTTCTACAAACTGCATTTTATAATAATAAATTAAATGTCTTATCATGTTTTTTGTTTTATTTAACATATATGGTAATATTCTGGACACTGAAGTTCATGTTAGCATCGGTGTTATCGTTCAAGGTCGGAATTTGTATCCGATGCCAATGCTAATATCTCTTTCTAGAATACTACCACTAATCTAATTTATAACGGCTTTAGGTACGGCAAGGGTTACATGATCCGTAAAAAATTGCCTAAGGGTTCCACAAGAAAAAAAGTTTGGGAAAACCTGCCCTATACTGTTTACATATGTTGACAGATGATTATTCTTATTCATGTCAAAAGTTCAGAAGGCGATTGTGGCGCCGTTTCGGTAATTTTAGTCGCGGATTCCCATTATACTAAAACTACAAAATTGAGGGATTCCCACATTTACTTAAAGGAATCCCGCAATTTACACGAATCATGTAATTTATATAATCATCGATCTCAAGTACAAAATATTTGATAGTCATTTATTTTTCTAATTGAGAACTGACACGCTCGGATACGCAGTCTGGTGTTATAACGTATATTACGGCCAGACTCCAGCGTTATATAGTTGGCATACGCCAGCGTCCGCTCAGCTCTCTGATCAGTCGCTAAAAACCTAAATGGGGAAAAATATGAATTCCGTAACCACTGTGAAGTGACTCCAGTGGCTATCAGCTGTCCAGGGCAAGGTAGAAGGCCGCCAGCCCAGTCTAGAGGTAGATTTGACTATGCAGGGTGGTCCTGTAATTATCAATGTCGATGTGCGGCCTAAAATTTATACGGCGCCAGTCACTTCGCTTCTATTGCCCTAAATTCTGGAAGAAAAATAAAACCCCAGGGGAAGGAATAGAGTTCTCGTAATAGAAACACCAAAATTCTCAATAACTAAATTTATTAACAAAAAAACCAGTAACTAACAAATAGTAATAACAGAATAAATAATATTCGTTAAACGAATATTGAATACGCAAAATCTATAAACAAAATAAATTATTCACTAAATGAATACTCAATACGCAAAATCTATAAACCAAATAAATATTATTATTCGCAAAGCGAATACTCAATAAACAAAATTTTATAACCAAAATATATTAAGAATTACAAGATCAATGACCAGTTAAATATTCCCTTTTTAGTTCGGAGTACGACAAAGTTAATACAAAAAAAATAAATTATTTAATCTACGAGCAAAATATCTAAGTTAAATCCAAAATTTAGAAAACTAAGTACTCACAAATGGCCAAAGGAAATTAAACAACTGAATCTTTAACCGGTAATTAATTACAATTTAAACTAACAACTGAATTACTTGTGATGCGGTATAAATACCCAGTAACATGTGATTGGATTACTTATGCTACAACTGCCCTAGGGCTGCGTGAACTTTTGCACAGGAATATTATACCACAGTGATTAATTACGTTGAAAAATGGTAACGGTATTCCGGTTGGCAATACCGTTAGGAAAAATCCGGAAGAGTTTTAGAATCGGGAAGCTAGCGCTTGTTCAAAACCCGATTTAAATTTTTACTATACTTCTATCTCGCCTTAACTTTAATGAAAACCCAGCCAGTCTAGTGGCCTCGAAGTCGCGGTGATAAGAATATCCAAGGAGGCCAAGAGACTGACTCTCAATAACCCTCTCAAATCCCTTGAAAACCCGTAGTACGTTAACACAAAAAAATCTCTACCGAGATGAAAAAAAAGTTAACGTACTACCCCAACCCACACGGCTCTACGGAAATATAACTTTAAACAAACTACTAAATTACAGAAAAATTAGGTGAGGCCTGGCCGATGATGATAATAAAAAAAAGAAATGCTTGTGGCTGAGGTTCTGCCCGACTGAAGCTAACGTTAATCCACCCAAATCAAATACAAAGACCGACCCTTGATAACGTGAAAAAGCAGTTAACACGAATACCCGGCCAGGGAATATTCACAAAGAGGGGTTAAACCCATGTGTTTGAGAACTAATTCACAACCTCGAGTTATCAAGGGGATAAAAAAAATGTTGACTTACTGAGAGACTGAATCTACAATTAAACAAACAAATTCAACCCTGAGCGAGACTGCTCTGACTAACTACGCGCCCCAACACGATTCAGCGCGTCCAACTTATTGTAGCTTAGGGCCTTAGGACGTAGAAAATATATGCTTCACAATAGGGGTGGCACCATGTGCTCACTCAACTCAAAATACAAGTACAATACATACACATTCATAAAAATGGCCAAAATTATCAGTGTGTATCCAAAAACATCTATACGGGGACGTATTACGCCTCAACACAACCCGGAGGTCCGATACGCCACACTCATAAAGATATTTTTGTTACAAATCATCAACAAATAACATAAATCAGTACTCATCTGAGTTGCAGACAAAAACAATCTCCCTGTTTCCACGGCTAGATACAATAAGTAGGTTATGTACTCTCTGGACGGTGATGTAGTTTTAAGGTTCCGCTACAAGATGCTTATTCCTTTGCGACCGGTTGAATACTCGGATAACTTCAGAAATTATTCCTCCAGCCGATATATACTCTCAAATAGGCACAACTGTGCAAATTTTTGCCTCTATCGTACCGCCACTGTATGAATAACAGTTAAAAATACAATTAGTGAAACTGGAGACCATACAACAGTTTCGCGTGCGGAAATAAAAGAAAGGTGATACCTTACCTCGTGGTCGGTGGCTTAAATGGTTTTCTTAAACTCCGAACTTTTGATCAGAAAAGAAAATTCTCATCCGGATATCTCCGTGTCTTCCTTACGAAGACAGTATAACGCCAAGCAGTCTCCGCAAAAACGAATTCCGTGTTGCCTTCAATTTCCTCTAGGCTTATACATGGAAGTTTCACTGCACGTGCCGTTAGTTTTTCTTTCTGGTCAAATTTTTCTGATAACACAACTGTTCGGGAGTTTAAGAGAACGAAAAAGCGGCTTCCCAGCTGTTTTATAATCTTCCGTCTTACCCCTCTACCGGGCTTACCACTCGCGCATTCGATATTTGTTCTACCATGAAGGTAGCCAACAGTATGCACTCGTATTAACGCTGTGATTGAATATCCCCAAGAAGTGTTTATTATTCTGGATTATAAGTTCTTGTTCTCTTTTTTTTTGTATATAAGGTAGGTGTATCATTCCAACATATTCCGCACGCTAACTGTTGTACTTTCCAGGTTTCCACGACGTATATATCCCAAAACAGGTTAAATAGAAATGTCAAAAACAATTAACCTCAAAATTGAGTGACATCTCTAGTATGTTTTTGCATTCGGATGTAGATGTGGTGCTTGTTGTCATAAATGCTGTCCTCTAAGTGGGTTGACAGGACCTATTCAGTTGGTTTTGCACAAAATTACCCCATACTGTATCCTTTTATAAGCTTAGAATAAGTTTTCCGTACGAAGGTAGGTTATCGTTTAACTAGATTTTAAAGCGCTGTGTTTCGGCTAGGATAGCCCGTAACAGTGTTCAAATATTGTACTACCCGACTGTAGTACTGTTTGAAATTATTACATATGTTCTGGTGTTGATTTTTTGTTAGAACATCGATAGATACATTTTCATAAAATAAAAATATACTGTGCTTAAATTAACCTGTTCCCTGTTAGCATATTGACAGCTGAATACTAGACAATTCTGCCATTTTGCCGTGAATTACAGCGCCGCCAACGGTAATGTCACTTCTCAATATTACCTGTTACATCTCAAAATATCAGATGTGGAATATGAAAGTAAATATTTCCCGTAGCAAAACTTATCGGCACGGCCTGCTACATACTAACTTAATCAAACCGGCGTGATATAGCAGAAGTAATTTTGATTTTTGGAAATTATAAAGAATTTCTGTAAGTGTTTTGTTTCAGAAATGGATATGAATAATAGAACAGATTTTGACTTGCATTTCGATGTTACCAGAGATAGTGATATTATTAAAAAAGAGTTTGATATTAAACCAGAATATGAAATAACTGATGAACATGAAATGAAGACTGAAACAGAGCACATGGCTCAATGGGAGACAGGTTAGTAATGAGCACTTTTACAACTAACTCAATTGAGTAGTGACATTACCGGTGGCGACGCTCTGTTGACAAAGAAAATATGACTGGTGACAGTAGTACTTAGCCGTTAATTTATACATACCGTACAGGTTTATTTAAGCATAATACATTTTTATTTTATAAAAATGCGGGTAAATATTTGCGACATTTTTGAAATTTTAAGCCTGTATCAAGGTCTATAACAGAAAGTGGGCATCAAATTACAGTATTTAAAGTTATTTCAGTAGATATTTTGAAGTGTAATTTGTAGGTGAGTAGATTTTAAATTCAGGGCATGTAATGTTATGTGGTACATTAGAAGCTGTATAAGTATATTGTTTATTGAAAAAAAAAAAGGTTTTAAGAAGGAGTATTTATATTTCAGAGAGCCGCGATACTCGGAAGACAGTTTGCATACCATCAACTGACGACATGTCCCAGTATCACTATAACACTAACATAATCATCACTGAGGAGATTTATATCAAGACTGAATGTGTAGCTGACGGAGAATATGAGGAGAGTACAGTTGTACAAGATGCAGGTGAGCCATAGCTTAATATTAGTATGTCAGTTGCCAGCTTGCAATACTGTTATTGATAGTTTCCATTTACTGAGTACAAGCTTAGAACCAGCGCAAGACTGAAACGGTGAAATGAGCACCTTCAGGTGGCGTTTTTGGGACTTTCCGTTTCCCCACGAACACTTCAAATCAGTATATGTCGGGATTGCGATGCGTTACGATGTCGAAATAGGTCTCGAGTATCGAAAAGTCAGCATCAAGTTGGTTCTTATAATTTCTATATTATCAACGTGATTTTAATGAACCTAATGTCATTCTATAACTAAGAGAACAAAAACTTGATAGAGACCTTGATTTCGCACGCCGCGTTAAGCGATGAAGAGGGGTGGGTTCGGCGTTTGGGGATCAGTATAACTTGGTATTGCGAAGCACTACGATGTTGAACTTGGCTTCAAACGAAATCTAACGTCGAGATCTGTCTATTTAAGACATTAAAGTGAAATTTAATACAGCGTTGGTTGTAAAATTATGGATCGCAGTTAAAAAATTTAAAAAATTCAAAATAAATATTCTCGATTCAAAGGAATATACTAGTCTGAAGGCCAAGAAGAAATCTATCCAAAGATTCAATCGAATAGATCGGATCCTGAGAAATTAAAATGGTGCCACACACCAATGCGAAAAGGTGCAGGACAATAAACAACACGCGGACCCATTCACGTAAACCCTAGAGATTGTGTGTCCGATTTTATATATATTTTTATTTTTTTAAATTTCTTCATTACTGGTTTAACAATATAATTTTGTTATGCACAGGATATTGATATAGATATATAGAACGTACCAAGTTAAAGGAAACATGATTTTTTTCTGATAAATTTGGAGGTACAAAAAATATTTCAGTTGAAATATGTAGCAGTTTTAGTAGACTAGGAATCTTAACTCACAGATTCTCCTTAAAAACATGTATTATTATTAATCCAAAGCATACTACCTTTTAAAAGATATAATTCTTATTTCAGTTAATATCTAAAAGAGGATCAATTTTAGATGTAAGTAAGTTCTAAATATTTTTTGTTTCCGCTTGTTTGACAAAAATATTCACATCAACAGCAAAACTGGTAAAATCAGTTCAAATTATTTTTCCAAATTCACATAAGGAAAATTTTGTTAAGTTAAAATGTTTTTTCAATAGTTCTGGCTACTACAACTGACTTCGACTGATTTATACATGCATATTATTTTAATGACTTATTTGTTGGCAGGTAATGCAACATCTTCCAGTGATCCAGATGAGAGTTGGACACCAGAGTCCATTAACAAGTTCAGACAGATCAAAACAACCACATCAGAACTCAACAAACCTAAACGATTACCTTCTGGAGAGAAACCATTCAAATGTGATCAGTGCAATAAAGTATTTGCACAAGCAACAAATCTTGCCAGTCACAAACGAACACATTCTGGAGAAAAATCATTTAAATGTGAACAGTGTGACAAAACATTTTCAGTTTCTACTCTCCTCGCCAGACACAAACGACTACATTCCGGAAAGAAACCATTCAAATGTGTGAGGTGTAATAAGGCATTTGCACAGTCATCAAATCTCATTATGCACAAACGAACACATTCTGGAGAGAAACCATTCAAATGTGAGCAGTGTAATAAAGCATTTGCGCAATCAACAAATCTAGTCAGGCACAAACGAACACATTCTGGAGAGAAACCATTTAAATGTGTGGAGTGTAATAAAGCATTTACACATTCATCAGATCTCACTATACACAAACGAATACATTCTGGAGAGAAACCATTCAAATGTGTGGAATGTAATAAAGCATTTGCACAGTCCTCAAATCTCATTATGCACAAACGAACACATTCTGGAGAGAAACCATTCAAATGTGAGCAGTGTAATAACGCATTTGCACAATTAGCAACTCTTGTCAATCACAAACGAGCACATTCTGAAGAGAAACCATTCAAATGTTTGGAGTGTAATAAAGCATTTGCACATTCATCATATCTCATTATGCACAAACGAACACATTCTGGAGAGAAACCATTCAAATGTGAACAGTGTGATAAAACATTTGCATTTTCACATTATCTTACTGAACACAAACGAACACATTCTAGAGAGAAACCATACAAATGTGATACGTGTAATAAAGCATTTTCACATTCATCAGGTCTTGTCAGACACAAGCGTATACATTCTAGCGAAAAGCCAGAGCCGGTTACATAATTTACGGAAGAGGGCTGTATAAGTGAAGGCGGACGGCGGACTACTTCATTAACCCATTTTTTCCTATATACAATATATATATATATATATATATATATATATATATATATATATATATATATATATATATATGTAAACAAATAAGGGATCTATTGTTTAAATAAAACTCAACTTGTTCACAGACTATTTTATTCTAAGTATTCACTCTTACAACGTAAGAAAACATCTGATCTCTCTATCAAATTCTACGTGTGTTTTATAAAAACCAATTAGTGTAATGAGCCGTCATCATTATCGTTAATAAGTCGTCATCATTAGTAGGTCCGGGTTACGGACTGCATCTAGATAAAATTTTATGGTGACGTAACAGGGCTTCGTGGAAGGCTAGATGCTAACACGGCCGTCCTGGTCCTGACGTGTCCTCACGTCCTTTCTGTAGACGAATATCTGGTAAATGATGATATGGTAGATGACATCAGGGGATGATCATGTAGGCCTTAGAATAGTCTGAAACAGTCTTCAAAAAGATTTAAGGAAAAAGAAAAGATTTAAGGTCCTTATCCAATATCATTGACCGTTTAAGGTCCCTGACCATTTAAGATCCCTGATCATTTAAGATCCACACCATTGACCATTTAAGATCCACACCATTGACCATTTAAGATCCACACCATTGACCATTTAAGATCCACACCACATTCGAGGGCCCTCATTCAATCTACATATAGACCATGGTCTTAACCTACATAGACGATACCTGACCGTTCAACTGCTCTCAACTGGCAGAGACGGTCCCTTATCGTTCAACTGGCAGAGACGATCCCTGACCGTTCAACTGCTCTCAACTAGCAGAGACGGTCCCTGATCGTTCAACTGCCCTCAACACGACCAGTGTGTCTTGCGGTACTCGACAAGCTATCAATTCTCAACTCAACTATCAATTTATTTCATTACAGATTGTCTACAGTACCCAACAAGCTCAATGACTGTCGCTTCTTTATACTCGGTGCCTTCACAAAGCAAACACGACCAGTGTGTCTTCCGGTACTCAACAAGCTCAGTGACTGTCGCTGCTTCATACTCAGTGCCTTATCATTTTATGAAAGCAATAAAATGTCTCTTACCATTCTAGTTATTCTCAACATAATCAGTTACCTTCGTGCGGTTTAAGCGCTACATAAATAGCGATCGTTCGCCCTTACACTCAAAACTTCATAAGGCCCTAGAAACTTGGCCCCCAACTTGCCGCTTCCGGTCAATTGTATGTCTTCTACTACTACGTTTTCTCCAATTTCATAACGGATAGCTTCCGCTCTCGAAGCGCCGCCTGTCATCTCCTAGTCTTTTCCAGGAACATGGTCTACAGAAATCGAAGCGTGTAAAAGTCTGAGGGCTGTTGTTCTAAAAAATAAAACGATTAATGTTGAGAAAGCGCCTCCAACGGCACAACTCTGGCCATAAGAGATCAACTATTAGACCAGTTTCTACTTTATTATCCCAGAAACTGACTAATCTGCCAGTGGTAATCCAACCACCCTAAAAAGACAAAATACAACTGATCAACTAATGCTTAGCATTGAAAGTTACCTGACTCATCAGATTCCTACATCTCGATGAGGTATTTCATATCACAGCTCACCACCCAACTGGCAGGCCACCGACTTACTAGTTCCTTTGCTGCCTTAGTGATGAAATTCGTAACAACTTTCATCAACTCGTATCGACCTTTATCTAAGCATTTAAATACTTCATAGGGACCCAAAAACTCGTAATCTCTTTTTACTTTGCATTTTGGAATCTCTATGTATCAGCACAAAATTAACCAGCGAAGACTGTAAAGTATCTCGCCCTTTTCGGTTAGCGTTTTCAAAGCCACGATTATCTTTCATTGTTCTCTCAACTCTTTCGCGATCAAGCCGTAATGGTGTTAAATCCTGCGACAAATCGCGCAAAAGAGCTTGAATCAAAGGGCTGGAATTACCTACTCCCAAGAGCCGTTGCAAAGGTGTCGTACCAGTGTTTGTTTTTTTTTTTTTATTGTGATATTCAAGACCAATTGGATTTTCTATATACCGCTCGATCATACTGACATTTTTTTTTGTATTTCTTCTTCATTACAGGAACCATTTTATTCATTATCTAAAGATTTTCCTGCATGTAAGTTGTTTGTCCCTAAATAAAACAACGTTTGTCAATTTTGATAATTTTCATCAATACATTTGCTATTTCGTCTTAACTGCACCTCAATCTGTTGTCAATCACTAAATATAAATTCTATTAGAAAATAGCTTTACCAGACGTAACTAGTTTGATAGCACGAATAATACCTGAAAAATTATAGCCTGAAGAGTGTTTCATCTAAAAACGTCGGAAATCGTTTTCAAACGTTTCATTTTCCTTCCACGGTGGAAGTTGCACCAATGTGTTCCACCATAATCACTTATTATTTGCAATAATTGAAACGTATCACTTGCGTTTTTCACTTTCAAACTACTATCTTAGACAAACATTATTTTCATACCCATTTGTTCCATTTTTCCCGTTCACAACCAGAAACGTTTTCGAACGTTCGCCTTCGCAAATTGATTAAATAAGTTTTTCATGAACAAAATTGCATGATTAACTTTTGTAACTGTTCAAGCACAAGAACTTAAATTCAATAATATCCGAAACAACGCAGACAGGTTAATAATTTATCACATCACTATTTGTCACTTAATCATCAAATTAATAATTTAAACAAAACACTGCAAAAATGCAACAAGGCAAGATCCCAATAAAATAACAGAAACAACATATTATAAAGACGAGCGCGAATCCCACTTCTGATGTAAACAAATAAGGGATCTATTGTTTAAATAAAACTCAACTTGTTCACAGACTATTTTATTCTAAGTATTCACTCTTACAACGTAAGAAAACATCTGATCTCTCTATCAAATTCTACGTGTGTTTTATGAAAACCAATTAGTGTAATGAGCCGTCATAATTATCGTTAATGAGTCGTCATCATTAGTAGGTCCGGATTACGGACTGCATCTAGATAAAATTTTATGGTGACGTAACAGGGCTTCGTGGAAGGCTAGATGCTAACATATATATATATATATATATATATATATATATATATATATATATATATATATATATTGATACAACCGACGTTTTCAGACCAGTGATATCCAACAGGCGACCTAATACCCTTTTCACACTAGATCTTTAAGACGAGTGAACTTAAAGTTCACCGATGTTTAAGATCGGTATACTTTCACACTTGATGTTTAAATCTCTGGTGCTGTCATCAGCTACAGTAATTTTGTCCTTAACTTACCGTCATGAAATTACCAGTTTTGACCTGTCTGCGCAGACGCACATTTTGAATTATTATAAACAATTAAGGATATTTCATTTCATTCTACAATAAAAGCACTACAATAAAGAATATATTACACCTGTATTAACGTGTAAGTTGATACATTTTATCTCAATTATTGTAGCTCTGTATTTTATTAAACACATTATTAAAATAAATAATTTTATTATAACAATAAGTATAAACTTCTTATAACGTCGATATAATACAGTATTCTTGTTTATGATAATATAAAATGTTGACAGCACAAATTCAAGGAGTATTTTTTTTATAATAGAAATTAAGTTGGTAATGCGGGCGAAGTTTAAGACGCAGATCTCTGTCTTAAACATCGGTCGTGTTTAGACGAGGCCGTACGGTTTCACATTAGCGTTTAAAGATACATTCACTTTAACATCCGATCTTAAAGATCTAGTGTGAAAAGGGTATAAGACCTACCGTTATTTAAAGGATTTCGCGTGTATATATGCCAGATATAGAATCTACCAGACTCATTCAGTCCTACTGTTCGGGAGTATGTTTACACTCACGAGTGCATTTAAATAAATAATAATAATATTATATGTGACAAAACACTTGTTGATAATTCATATACGTATTTGCAATGTAACATGTGGATCAAAATGTCCTTGCTTCGGGCGGCTATGTTTTATATAAGAAAATATCTTTTGTTTTCGACAAATGACACGTGCATCATGAATACTCAATTAACAAAAGAAGATCTGTGATTTATAATACATAGCCATCTGAGTCTGAAAGACTTTTTGATCATAAGTTAGTAATTACATTTAATATATTCCGATTATTATTTTGTACATAAAATATATTCGGGGGATCTCCTGTGCTGTTTTTTTTATGCGTTTTTGAAAACGCTTACACTTCAAATTAAATAATTTTATTACTCAATAAAATGAAGAAATATTAGTCAATACTGTCGCATACCTGACTTGAAAAGCACAGCCACTAGGTTGTACTGCGAATTAAAATATATTTTTACAAATTTTATCTTGGTTTTAATTATATTGACATATTATTTACGTATTTTGTTATTAAGGACAACTATTACTGTATAAACTCAGTAAACTATTACTGTCGTGATAATAAAAGGTAATATTTGCAATTATATTTCGCATATGAAAAATAAAGAGAAGTCATCATCATTATTAACGCGACAGCCCGAGATGAGTCTAGGCCTCTTGATTTCAAGTTTTGTGAACACATTTTCAATCTGTGTATATGTAGGAGTAATATAGACAGGATTATGTCCATTTTTTAGCGTACACCGAAATGCCCGTACAGCTTATAGCTGGTTGCGAACGGCTAAGCAGAGCCCGTAATTTGTCTAAATATTTTTTACACAAATTATTTTAACAATTTAATTATTATCTACTTGCGAGCGGTCAATGGCAAGCACAAACGATGTAGCGCTAGCAGCCACAGGCTTGCTTGTGATAAGTAAAACTAAGCAAGATCCTTATGGCGCGTCTACATCGAGGCAACCTGGTAGCATGCGACATGTCGAACGGTCGCATGCTACCAATGTGCAGCGGTCTGATGGGAGCCGTGCGACATGTTGCTCGTTTCCGTTGCTTGGCGGTAAACATCAAAGAGTTTTCGTGCGACACGCTACTAGTTCTGAAAGCCACATGTTCGCCATTTTTATATTTGATAGTTGTTATTATAGAAGTATTTGTTTTTTAAATTAACTAGTGTTGTAAGCGTTGCTGTATCAAAAATTATTTAGCAACTTAAATTTATTTAAGATAAGTGAGTAAATATAAGTTTGGATAAAATAGAGTATGAGAAATATTGATAAAAATAATTAAGTAAGGTTATGTTTTTGTTATGGAATTAAAATTTGTTACAAAATAGTATAAATTAGCTTGATATTATTTATAGTTATAAAATATAATATTATTTTTGCGATCCGCCATATTTATTCAGTAAACTGACAGATCTCGCAACAATAAACAGTAGCACGCTCCCAGTGTTGGTGTAGACACTAGCTTGTCAATGCGACATGGTCTGACGGTCTCGTCAGACTTGTCGTATGCTACCATGTTGTCGCAATGTAGACGCGCCATTAGAATACACCGATAAACGAAACTCTATACACCAAAAAGAAGTGTTCGTGTCAGGTGGATCATAAACGAGAAAAAATAATATTTGTAAAAGGTTGTTTAATTAGACCTTTTTTTATATCTCACTGTTTTTAGGGTTTTGTAGGTATGACCAAAAAACCCTTATACCGTCATTTTGTCGTCTGTCTGTCTGTATGTCTGTCTGTCTGTTCTGTAAAAATCGTAGCCAAACGGCTAAACCTAGAGAGTTGAAATTTGGCATGCTTATACAACTCTTTGACACGCACATAGGAAAAATACTAAAACATCTAAAAAACATATCACCCTAAAAATATAAACAATTAAATGCTAATCGAAAAAAAAATACAATTCTGTGTAGGGTATCAAATGAATGCCCTTGGTACGTGGATTAACGATCAAATTTATATTTTTGCAAAATAAATTATTTTGAGGCGATTTTTGATAAAACTGTGCAACAAAATTTTGTCCCACACCCTGTAGCCCAGATGGTTTAAACTAAAAATCTGAAAAAATTCTAAGTAATGTACATTGGCGTGAACCGGAATAGTCCAACAGGAATTTTTGATCAAATTATGTTTTCGGAAAATAACGCATTTTTTGTGTTTTGAACTAAAATATGTAAAATATTTAATCCGCTATTTAACGTAGTAAACGAATGAACCTGCGTAGTACAGTGGTAACGATGTCGCTTCGTGAGTTGAAACAACTGTAAGAAACTACTGTTCGAATCCCGTCAATTTTTATTTTTTCGGTTTTTTTTTGCATTTTTATTTTGTTTAAATTATTTTGTCAAAATTCTAGTTATATTTTGGCAAATGTTGCATTTAATTTTTAAAAGCGTAAATTTAATAACCAGTGGGAAGTGTTGAAATTATAATTTAATTCTATGTTTGAATGTATACGAAATCAGAGCGGCGGAGTTTATGACTTAAACAACCAATGGAAGCCGTGGGCGCAATTTTCAAAATATTAATGAACCTTGCTATATAAAAAAAATACTGCAAATATTTAGAAACCCAAATAATGGTTTTAGGCATTCGAATAAAAATTAATAAAAAAATATTTTAACATAAAATTTGTTTTGGCATTCCAAATAATCATCATTCAAATACTTGCGAAACCCTGAAATGTGTGAAAATTCACACTTCACATAATTTTTTTTTTTTTTGGTACCCATTTTTTGTTTCTACATGTTCCAAGTGAATGTAAGACAAAATTCACAAAAAGAATCTCTCTGTCTGTCTGATATGCTTTTTTTCTATAGGTTTATTTATCTGACATTCAAAAAACAAGAGCTATATATATATTTTTTTAGTAATTTAATTTAATGACAGAGTGAAACCAGGTTTCGAACATAGGCTATATGGCATCTTAAAATTTTTTAAAATTTAAGTGAAGAAGGTATTCGCAGGTCGTCAACTGAAAGACTTCCACACTGACTGAAATATCTCACACTGACGGAAAACCAAAAACGTATACGTCAAAAATTGTTTATTTTTTTTAAGTTTTAGTCGTTTTTATATGAATGAATATTTTGGGAATTAATAAAGAAACGTTTCTGTTTTGTTGAACGTAGTTTTTATTATTTAATTTACAGCAAAATATACTGAAAAAAATTGATTTACGGGCAAAAATAAGTTATCTTCGTTTTACTTTTTTCTCTAAATAATTTTGTTTTTATTCAATAATATTAAAATGTGTAGCCCTGCCATTTTAACAGTATATTATGCAACTAGCATGGAATGATGGTCATTTCATACGAGTGAAAAATGACTATTCTATGCAAGTTTCATACTATGCTTTTTCAACGACTATAACTTTATGACTTATCTAATTTTTATTCAGTTCCCTTTAGAATCTTACAATAATTTGACAGTTGCTTTCAACCTATTCAGTACGTTGCTTAGCAATGTAAATTCAAATAAAATAACAATACTTGCGTCAGCTGATTCACTGACTGACCAAGAGAACCTCTATCATCTATCAAAAAATATATTTGCAAAATTTGACAGCTTTAACTATGTAATTTAATTTTAATCCGGTTTCCTTTACAAACCTACAATTTGACATATGCTTTCAACCTATTTATTACGTTCCCTAGCAATGGTCATGTACGTATCATACGGAATGAAAATTCAAATAAAATATCAATACTTGCGTCAGCTGATAAACTGACAGACCAAGAGCAACTCTATCAATTAGATTAAAATTAAATTACATAGTTAAGGCCCGGTCTTTCCACCTTCAGATAAAGTTCCAGGTAACTATCTGACAGATAAGGTTATTTGTAACTTCATCTGCTGAATAAATGTCATTACCAGTCAGTGAATCCAATACGTCAGTCTCATTATCCGTTAGATAACTATCCGATAGATACATTTGTATGGAAAGAAGGGATGACATTTACTCAGCAGATGAAGTTACAAATAACCTTATCTGTCAGATAGTTACCTGGAACTTTATCTGAAGGTGGAAAAACCGGGCCTAAATGGAATTTAATTTTAATCCGGTTTCCTTTACAAACTTACAAATAATTATTACACATATGCTTTCTTATCTATTTATTACGTTGCCTAGCAACCATCGGCCATTGCTGCTTGAACCTGTCATTTAATGGACTCAACCTGTTACGTAATGAGTTCATTACGTAACAGGTCAGCGGTGTGTAATATAAAGGAGTGGGAAACGTGCCACATTTACTAATCATTGACAGGTCTGTAATGAACGTATATCTATTTAGTCGTAGAAATTTTTTTTATTATTGCAAATTGTTAGTTTTATATAAGAAATTTGTAAGAACTATACGTTTGTGCGCCCACTTAAATTAACAAATAGAAAAATGGGGACCTTCTTCAAATGTTTCAGTAAGATTATTAGTAGGCAGGGTCGCCACATGGGAAGTGTACTCTGGAATCCGGCTCCGCGGATTTAGCGACTACGCAAGTTTTTCCTTTTTTCCCACATCACTTTTTTAGGGTTTTGTAGGTAGACCAAAAAACCCTTATAACGTCATTTTATCGTCTGTCTGTCTGTCTGTTCGGTAAAAATTGTAGCCAAACGGCTAAACCTAGAGAGTTGAAATTTGGCATGCTTATACAACTCTTTGACCCGCACTTAGGAAAAATACTAAAACATCTAAAAAACATATCACCCTAAAAATATAAACAATTAAATGCTAATCGAAAAAAAAAATACAATTCTGTGTAGGGTATCAAATGAATGCCCTTGGTACGTGGATTAACGATCAAATTTATATTTTTGCAAAATAAATTATTTTGAGGCGATTTTTGATAAAACTGTGCAACAAAATTTTGTCCCACACCCTGTAGCCCAGATGGTTTAAACTAAAAATCTGAAAAAATTCTAGGTAATGTATCCCCCTAAAAATATAAACAAATATGTGCTCAACGAAAAAAAAAAAAAAAACATTTTTTTTTAAATTCTGAGTGGGGTATCAAATGAAAGCCCTTAGTACTTGGATTAACGATCAATATTTTATTTTTGCAAAATAAATTATTTTGACGCGATTTTTGCTAAAATTGTGCAAAAAAAAATCGTCCCGCACCCTCTAGCCCAGATGGTTTAAACTAAAAATCGGAAAAAATTTAAGTAATGTACATTGGTGTGAACCGGAATAGTATAACAGGAATTTTTGATCAGATTATGTTTTCGTAAAATAACGCATTTTTTACGTTTTTAATTAAAATATGTTAAATATTTAATTCGCTATGTAACACGTAGATAAGTAAGCTCTCGTAGCGTAGTGCGTTTTGTAGACGCTGCGTAATTTGCAAACGAAGGAATTTGAATCGAACTCTAGTTCGATTCCTGTCAATTTAAATTTTTCTGTTATATTTAATTCTAGTTATATTTTGGTAAATGTTGCATTTAATTTTTAAAAGCGTAAATTTAATAACCAGTGGGAAGTGTTGAAATTTAATTTAATTCTATGTTTGAATGTATAGGAAATCAGAGGGCGGGGCTTATGATTTAAGCAACCAATGGAAGCCATAGGCGCAATTTTCAAAATCTTAATGAACCTTGCTATATTAAAAAATACTGCACATATTTAGAAACCTAAATAATGTTGCAGACACCTTTATTTTGGACGTTTGCCATTGCTGATAGTACTAGGCTAGAATAGTACAATGTAATGAGTATTAGTATCAAAAAGATATAATACTTCAAGAGTAATATAAAATTCGGACGTTTCGGAAACTGCTCAACAATCTGTTTCCGTCTTCAGCGATCACGAGAAGTGATAAACATTTCAGTTTTCTTCGAGTTTTTATACCTAGTATTGTAAGAGTGGGAGCAGGTTATAGGTGCGTTGCTATTGGTTGGGTGGTTGGGATCAGGTATGGGTAGGGACGCGACTACCTGCTGAGGATTAACGACCGGATTAAGGTTGTTTGTCACATTATTGTGTGGTAATGAGTTGTTTGTTACTGGATTAGTGACTTGAGGATTAACAGGATTGTTTTGAATAATGGAAAGCCAGAGTTGAGGAAATTCTATGCTGGCTTGGCTGACAGCATCTCCAGAGTTTTCGATCAAAGCAGACTCTTTCAATTTTCTCTTGAACTTGTTTTCCTCATACATTAAGGGTTTAGCATCTTTCCATTGGAAATGGTGTTCATTTTCCCAAGCATGTTCAGCCAGTTTGGAACTGTAAATTTCGCCCTGTTGAACTTTCTTCTTATGCTCGTTTACCCTAACATGTAGAGGTCTGCAAGTCTCGCCAATATATTGTTTCCCGCACTGGCAGGGAATAGAGTAGACACAGTTTTTGTTTAGGACAGATTTGGGTTTTGTACATGATAGGATAGATCTTAAAGTCGAACTCGATTTGAAGGCTACTTGGATATTATGCTTCTTTAGTATCTTACCAATTTTCTCAGATACTCCTTTATAATAGGGCATAGAGACATATCTCACTTCGTCAGTTCTAGGTGTGTCATTTTTCTTATGATTGATAGCATCAGTAATAATTTTATGACTGTAGCCATTATCCTGTAAGGTGGAACGGATGTTCTTCAATTCAACTTTAAGAAGCTTTTTAGAAGAACAAATTACTTTGGCTCTATTAACTAGACTCAGTGCAACAGCTCTCATAGTGCTATTATGGTGGAATGAGTTGAAATTAAGATATAGACCTGTATGTGTTGGTTTTCTGTAGACCGTGGTTGCTAGAACCCCCTTGCCATTTCTGATTATCAATACATCTAGGAAAGGCAGTTGATTGCTAACTTCCAGTTCAACAGTAAACTTAATGTTAGTGTGTACTGAATTTAGGTATTGATGGAATTCGTGGAGTTTATCTTTACCATGTGGCCATATGACAAAAGTATCATCGACGTATCTTAACCATTTATTCGGTTTGTACTTGGCTTCTTTTAAAGCTTTCGCTTCAAAATGTTCCATGTATATATTAGCAATAATAGGTGACAGTGGAGAACCCATAGCCATGCCATCCTTTTGTTGGTAATAATCGGTTTCCAGTTGAAAATAGGTAGTTTTCACACAAAGTGTTAATAACTCCATAATGCAGTCAACTGAATGATGTGTTCGAGTAGATAACGTCTGATCGCACTCTAGCCTTTCTCTAACAACTACTAGAGCTTCATCTACAGGCACATTAGTAAATAGACTCTCAACGTCAAAGCTTACCAGAATCTCATTACGTTTTAATTCTAAATTCTTTATAACACTAACAAAATGCTCCGAGTTTTTTACAAAGCTCTCACTCTTGCCGGCTAGAGGTGTTATTATAGACACCAGGTATTTAGCTAAAGTATAGCATGGTGAGCCAATGGAGCTGACAATAGGCCTCAAGGGGACGTTTTCCTTGTGTACCTTAGGTAAGCCATAGATATGAGGAGCTTTGCTATAATGCGGAGTTAATTTAGATCTCATTTCATCAGTAAATTCACTTTTGAACCTCCTAAGTGTAGTGTATACCTTAGTTTCCACCGACTTAGTAGGGTCTTTCTTAAGTTTCTCATATTTGTCATCCGTAATATTCGACAAAAGTTTTTGCTTATAGTCATCGGTGTTTATTAATGCAGACACCTTTATTAAAATAAAGGTGTCTGCATTAATATTGGACCATTGCAAAATAATTTCAAAGATATTATTAATATCCGGTTTGGGCCCGGAACACACAAACATTTCAGAATGCTGGAGAAATTATATATTCAGCTGGCGAAGGAACAAAACCATCTTACGTTCCTCACTAGATGTAAGAACCTAGATTTAATTCCTAAAGGCTTAAGACTTAAAACTAATTTTCATAGTTTTAAAATAGACAAAGCTTTAGATAAAGCTTCTACACTTATTATCAAGGACAGGATCTGGTTTCACAGATCCAATAAACTTAGAATAAGTAACAATATCAAGGACATGACGGAGAAATTCTACAGTGAATTTCCAAAAATTGATGTAGACAAAATTCTTTGCAATATAAAAAACAAATATCACAGATTGAGTGCCCGACTCAAACAACATCATGTGAAAAAGCTTAATAATTTATTAGCTTTAAAAATAAAGGATAATAATATTGTCTGCACCCAAAAAATTGACAGCACCCGTAATGTGGAGGTTAGGAAAACGGTAGTTAATCTCTCTGGCAAAGAGTTAACAACTGAAAAAGAGCAAGTTCTCCGTAAAGGGTTAAACTTTGCTGTAAATCCTAAATCCATCAATAAATTAGATATCATAGCATCTGTAGAGCAAGCTTGTCATACTCTCGAACCCGTAATAAAGGAAGAGGTCCGCTGGCGAGTCCGTTCCGTCCTAGAACGATCTAAGGCTCCCACTACCAATATCACTAAAGCTGAGTATAAGGCTATCGCAGAACTCAGAAAAGATGTGGACATTAAGATTCTACCAGCAGACAAAGGCAATGCTACAGTCATATTAAACACCGATGACTATAAGCAAAAACTTTTGTCGAATATTACGGATGACAAATATGAGAAACTTAAGAAAGACCCTACTAAGTCGGTGGAAACTAAGGTATACACTACACTTAGGAGGTTCAAAAGTGAATTTACTGATGAAATGAGATCTAAATTAACTCCGCATTATAGCAAAGCTCCTCATATCTATGGCTTACCTAAGGTACACAAGGAAAACGTCCCCTTGAGGCCTATTGTCAGCTCCATTGGCTCACCATACTATACTTTAGCTAAATACCGGGTGTCTATAATAACACCTCTAGCCGGCAAGAGTGAGAGCTTTGTAAAAAACTCGGAGCATTTTGTTAGTGTTATAAAGAATTTAGAATTAAAACGTAATGAGATTCTGGTAAGCTTTGACGTTGAGAGTCTATTTACTAATGTGCCTGTAGATGAAGCTCTAGTAGTTGTTAGAGAAAGGCTAGAGTGCGATCAGACGTTATCTACTCGAACACATCATTCAGTTGACTGCATTATGGAGTTATTAACACTTTGTGTGAAAACTACCTATTTTCAACTGGAAACCGATTATTACCAACAAAAGGATGGCATGGCTATGGGTTCTCCACTGTCACCTATTATTGCTAATATATACATGGAACATTTTGAAGCGAAAGCTTTAAAAGAAGCCAAGTACAAACCGAATAAATGGTTAAGATACGTCGATGATACTTTTGTCATATGGCCACATGGTAAAGATAAACTCCACGAATTCCATCAATACCTAAATTCAGTACACACTAACATTAAGTTTACTGTTGAACTGGAAGTTAGCAATCAACTGCCTTTCCTAGATGTATTGATAATCAGAAATGGCAAGGGGGTTCTAGCAACCACGGTCTACAGAAAACCAACACATACAGGTCTATATCTTAATTTCAACTCATTCCACCATAATAGCACTATGAGAGCTGTTGCACTGAGTCTAGTTAATAGAGCCAAAGTAATTTGTTCTTCTAAAAAGCTTCTTAAAGTTGAATTGAAGAACATCCGTTCCACCTTACAGGATAATGGCTACAGTCATAAAATTATTACTGATGCTATCAATCATAAGAAAAATGACACACCTAGAACTGACGAAGTGAGATATGTCTCTATGCCCTGTTATAAAGGAGTATCTGAGAAAATTGGTAAGATACTAAAGAAGCATAATATCCAAGTAGCCTTCAAATCGAGTTCGACTTTAAGATCTATCCTATCATGTACAAAACCCAAATCTGTCCTAAACAAAAACTGTGTCTACTCTATTCCCTGCCAGTGCGGGAAACAATATATTGGCGAGACTTGCAGACCTCTACATGTTAGGGTAAACGAGCATAAGAAGAAAGTTCAACAGGGCGAAATTTACAGTTCCAAACTGGCTGAACATGCTTGGGAAAATGAACACCATTTCCAATGGAAAGATGCTAAACCCTTAATGTATGAGGAAAACAAGTTCAAGAGAAAATTGAAAGAGTCTGCTTTGATCGAAAACTCTGGAGATGCTGTCAGCCAAGCCAGCATAGAATTTCCTCAACTCTGGCTTTCCATTATTCAAAACAATCCTGTTAATCCTCAAGTCACTAATCCAGTAACAAACAACTCATTACCACACAATAATGTGACAAACAACCTTAATCCGGTCGTTAATCCTCAGCAGGTAGTCGCGTCCCTACCCATACCTGATCCCAACCACCCAACCAATAGCAACGCACCTATAACCTGCTCCCACTCTTACAATACTAGGTATAAAAACTCGAAGAAAACTGAAATGTTTATCACTTCTCGTGATCGCTGAAGACGGAAACAGATTGTTGAGCAGTTTCCGAAACGTCCGAATTTTATATTACTCTTGAAGTATTATATATTTTTGATACTAATACTCATTACATTGTACTATTCTAGCCTAGTACTATCAGCAATGGCAAACGTCCAAAATAAAGGTGTCTGCATTAATATTGGACCATTGCAAAATAATTTCAAAGATATTACTAAATAATGTTATTAGGCATTCGAATTAAAATTCATAAAAAAATATTTTGACAAAATTTGTTTTGGCATCCCAAATAATCATCATTCAGTTACTAAATACCTGCGAAATTTAATGCTTTTTTCTTATAACTTCCTTTTTTAGGGTTTTGTAAGTATGACCAAAAACCCTTATACCGTCATTTTGTCGTCTGTCTGTCTGTCTGTCTGTCTGTCTGTCTGTTCGGTAAAAATTGTAGCCAAACGGCTAAACCTAGAGAGTTGAAAATTGGCATGCTTGTACAACTTTTTGACCCGCACATAGGAAAAATACTAAAACATCTAAAAAACATATCCCCCTAAAAATATAAACAAATATGTGCTCATCGAAAAAAAAAATATTTTTTTAAAATTCTGAGTAGGGTATCAAATGAAATCCCTTAGTACGTGGATTAACGATCAAAATTTAATTTTTGCAAAATAAATTATTTTGAGGCGATTTTTGCCAAAATTGTGCAAAAAAATTTGTGTCCCACACCCTGTAGCCCAGATGGTTTAAATTAAAAATGTGAAAAAATTCTAAGTAATGTATAATGGTGTGAACCGGAATAGTACAACAGGAATTTTTGATCAGATTATGTTTTCGGAAAATAACGCATTTTTTGTGTTTTTTGGTTGACGATGCATACATGTTATACTCTTATAACACACTAAGTTGATAAGCGTTTGGTGGTCTAGTGGCTCAGTTGCTCGACAACCACACAGGATCGTTATTCACTACACAGGTTCGTTCCTGGCTTGTGGAGTCAATTTTATTGTTTGTTTTTTTTTTTTCATATTTATTATGTTTAAATTAATTTGTTAAAATTCTAGTTATATTTTAGCACATTTTGAATTTAATTTTCAAGAGCGTAAATTTAATAACCAATTGGAATTATATTTTCATTCTGTGTCATTTATACGAAGCCAGAGGGGCGGAGCGTATGATTTAAGACAACCAATGAAAGCCATAGGCCCAATTTTCAAAATCTTAATGAACCTTGTTATATAAAAAAAATACTGCACTTATTTAGAAACCTAAATAATGATATTAGGTATTCGAATTAAAATTAACAAAAAAATATTTTAACATAAAATTTGTTCTTAAAGCTCTGAGATTAACAGACGATAAATTATTTTAAAAAGATCGTTCATTTTGCCGTGGTTACTACAAAGCAAAATTTGTCCTACACACTCAGCATGCCGCCTTCACTTATTATATACCTGCGAAACCCTGCAATGTGTGAAAATTCACACTTCACATCAATTTTTTACTTATCACGACAATCACACTTTCTTTCTTTTTGTTCATCATTTTAATTCTTTATTTCGATATTCTTTTTTTCTGTCTGAAGTCGGCTCCGCAAAATTACACGGCGATTCTGCTTGCATCAAATAGATGGACTACTCCTTAAACGTACACATAAATGTTCAATAAAATGAAATGGGAACTTTTGTGCAAGGAAAACAAAGTTTCCATGGTCCATAGGTATTTTTGGCTCACTATTCGTGCTCCACTCGGTGTATGAGTATGAGCGACAATAAATACGTATTAATACTATGAATTTGGACTCGGATGTATGTTCTTAAGCAAATTTTCTTTTAAAATTCACGTATGCTATTATTTTTTACAATTAAGAAAAGTAATTGTTTAAACTAAACGAGTTATTTGTAATTGGAAAGCTTTTGTGTTCTTCTTTGGAATTAAGAATAAATTATGAACATTGATGCCCGTATTAGAATAATTTTCTGTGAAATATATGAACAAAGTTCAGACTTATTAAAATGTACATTTATTTGGGATGCTAATAAAAATATTAAATAAATTTAACGCAGTAACATTCAGCACGCTTTAAAAAATCTATAAACTATAAAAATCTAATTATTTCTAAATTGGAAAAAAAAGAAGAATTTCATGGCGCAAATACCAAAACTTTAATTTGAACAAAATTGATACAAATCGGTTATATGCATTGTTTTCAAGTATCTGCGAGTCTGCCAAAACTAAATTTGAGTTTAAAAGTTTTTCTGTAAGACAAATTTAAAGAAAATATTTAAGTTCTCACAATGAATTAAAGTTATCATGACCCGAATGTTTATCTAGTCCATTGTACATTGTTGCCAGATTTAAGGCTTGACAACGTCGACTGAATTGTGCTGGTCTGACAAAGTCGGAATCGTACATTTTTTGTATAAAAAGTTATATACAAAAACTACTGGCGCGCGCTCTTCACGACAAATCAGTGAACTAAATTTGTATATAAATAAACGATCTCCCTCGTATTCAGACCATTTTTGAAATTTTCTCTGTCATCGCTGCTATATAATCAGGGTGCAAGAGCTCCAAAAAACATGAAAAACGTTTTTAGACCATTCCCCTGGTCTGAAAACGTTAATTTTGGTTTGACACCGTCCATTGAATACATAGAATTGGCTTGCATAAGCGGTAAAACAAATATACTACATATACATACGTCAAGATTTAACTATTATATATTATCTATATATATATATATATATATATATATAGATAATATATAATAGTTAAATCTTGACGTATGTATATGTAGTAAAATAAAGCTTCTAAATCCGTCGTCAAATTATAAAATATATTCAGTCTATTAACCCATTGTAACACTAATGAAAATACATAATTTGTTCATACATACGATTATAATCAATAAGAACCTTGGGTTTTTGCAATGCATTCCCAGTTTATCGAACTGAGAAACCATACAAATGTGATCAGTGTAATAAAGCATTTTTCACAATCATCAAGTCTTGTCAGACACAAACGAATACATTCTAGCGAACAGCCAGAGCCGGTTACATAATTTACGGAAGAGGGCTGTATAAGTGAAGGCGGACGGCGGACTACTTCATTAACCCATTTTTGCTTAAATATATTTATATATAATGATAATAATAATTTATTTAGACTCAAGGAATTACAGTTTTGTCAAAAAGAAAAAGAAAGATAATAACAATATATATCTCGTACAGGCAAAAGTATTATGTAATATTATGAATTTTACAGTTCATGAATTCTTGAACACTATAGAAGGTCTCGTGCACGAGGAAACCACGTATTTTGTTCTTCAGTTTTCTCTTGCTCGGCTGTCGCCATTCCTGAAGGAGTCGATTGAACATCTTCAGATCATTGGTGGATACCTCTGACGATTTCAGTCTTTTATATGGGACTACGAAGTTGTTTTTGGTTCTTGTGTTATGTTTATGAACATCTGACACTCTGGCCTTCTCTTCACCATCTCTAACCGTCATAATACACTCTAGAATGTAGATAGAGGGAAGAGTAAGGATTTTATGTTTTTTGAAAAAGGTAATTCGGTGAACTGCATAGGTAGCCTTGGCCAATCTCGACATCAAATCCTCCACATGAGGCAGCCAGGTTAGTCGCGAGTCTAGAGTCACGCCTAGAAATTTAGCTGTCTGGGTCTCTGTTGGGACGTTTCTGGATGAGATAAAATGGACTGAGTATGTTTTATCTTCGTTGAGTGCTAATTCATTACATGTGAACCAGTCCGATGTCATCTTGTTGAGCTGTTCTATGGCTGATTTTAGAGCATCAGCGTTGTCACTTCTGATTCCGATCGTCAAAATTCAAGCCTTCAAAAACTAAAAATGGGCAAAAATTCAAGCCCATGAATGCATATTTTCTCCTTACATTTTATGCAGCGTACAACTTTTAAAAGGATTTTTTTTTACGTTGAAGAAAAGACTGAATAAAGGCAATTACCCCACCCAAAATTTGTTTAAATCATGAGTTCATATATTAAAAGGCCTTTGCAGTTCTTCAGGCAAATTTTTTACTAATATATTTACCATATTACACGTTCACAAAATATTGTAAAATGTATTTATTCCTATAATTTTACTTTCACAGCTATGTAACAATAACATTAAGTACACTCTACCTTCGTTTTAAAATTGACCACCGCGGCGCTACGATTTTAAATTTATTTCCCAATAGGGGAAACTTTTTAAGATCGCAGCGCATTTACTTAAAGGAATCCCCGCAATTTACACGAATCATGTAATTTACATAATCATTGGTCTCAGGTACAAACTATTTGATAGTCATTTATTTTTATAATATTATCTGTTACATCTAAAATATATCAGATGTCGACAGGTAACATTAAAAAAGAAATTAGGTAGGTAGCCAGTATGAGTAAATATATCGCTTAGCAAAACTGATCAGCACGGCCTGCTACATACTAACATATATAAACCGGCGTGACATATCAGAAGTAATTTTGATTTTTAAAAATTACAAAGAATTTCTGGAAGTGTTTTGTTTCAGAAATGAATATGAATTATAGAACAAATATTGACTTGCATTTCGATGTTACCAGAGATAGTGATATTATTATAAAAGTGATTGATATTAAGCCAGAGTATGAAATTACTGACGAACATGAAATGAAGACTGAAACAGAGCACATGGCTGAGTGGGAGACAGGTCAGTGACGAGCACATTTACAACTAACTCAATTTAGAAGTGACATTACCGGTAGCGACGCCGTGATCGAAGGAAATATGACTGGCGACAGTAGTACTTAGCCATCAATTTACACATACCGAACAGGTTTATTTAAGCTCAATAAATTTTTATTTTATAAAAATGGGGGTAAATATTTGCGACATTTTTGAAATTTTAAGCCTGTATCAACGTGTATAACAGAAAGTGGGCATCAAATTACAGTATTAAAAGTTTTATTTCGGTATATTTATTGTAGTGTAATTTGTAGGTGAGTAGGTGATAAATGCCGGGCATGTAATTTTTTGATACATTAGAAACTGAGTGTCAGTCATCTAAATTTTCAATATTTGTATTCTGTTTGTAAACAAGTACATTATCTTCAGTGGCACATGAAATAAAATTAGTTTTAGTTGGGCAGGAGCAACTAAAAGTTAAATCTGCAACTTGCATCTGTAAAGCAGGTGCAAGCAACAAGTGTAAACATATTAGTGCAGTTTTGTTTTTCTGCAATCTCGCGAAAAATGCAAGGAATAGACTCGCATAGTATCAGTTACTTTTTTTTTGTAATACTAATCATATTCACAGGCCTTCTTCCTGTCCATAACCAAATATTTTTCCAATGCGGACTTAATATTAACTTTCCCTCCATTTCTTTTAAGAAATGTAAAAAACTATGATGACTATCTTTGTTCTTTCTTGAATGATGGCAAAAAACACTAAAATTTGTTCTGCTTTTATAGTTTTTCACAACCTTTGTCGAACTAATATAATAACCACAAACAGTAGAGTAGAAGGTCCTAATATGAGCCCTGCATTTAATATGGGCCCCCAAAGAAAATATACTAATATAGCTAACACCATATTTCAGTAATAGCTTAAAACACAGCTACCTTTCCTTCAACAATTTTACAAATTTAGTGCAGCTGAGTTCTTGTTCCGTTAGAAACGAATTGCAATAAATGTGTTTGCTTAATTTTGATTATTTTATTAAGGTAAGTTGTTATAAGAATGGGCAAGTGTTTTATTCGATTCGCTTGTGATTTATACTTGAAGCTGTTGTATTGTGATCGAGGTATATTCTGTTACTAGGAGCTACTGTCTCACTTAATCTCAAAAAAGTCAAACTTAAATTTAGATTGCCATGTGCAATATTGGAAATATGGGCTCCTCGCGAGGTCTAAATATGGGCCAGGGCATATTTAACATTTTTTTCCAGCTGACGACAACATGGACGTTGATGAAATAGGACAACAAAGTCCGGATGATGTTGATGCTGCTTGCATGTTTTGTGACGGTTGTTTTTTATAGGATGAAAGGGGCGAGCTTTGGGTTCGGTGACTAATGAGCGATATGTGGGCACATAAACAATGAATGCTCCGGGACAGAAAAAGGTTTATATGAATGAGATTTTTGTCAGTAATCAATTGTTAAACTGTTACTTTGAGTTTGTACCTTAAACAAAAATAAAATTAATTTTGAACTACCCAATTTTTAATAGGGGCCCATATTTCATAGATTCTATCCTGATTCGAACATTTTCCAAATTTTCATGGTTGGCTTTCACATCATTTTTCTATTTTTTGAAACAATGCAATTTTGGATATTGTATATAAGTCTTTGAGCTAGATGTATGCCAATTTTAAGATCATTTCTTCAAAAACTTAAAAAATTATCGAGAAAAAACAAAAGGGGGGCCCATATTAGGAACTTCTGCTCTACTGCTGTACTTAGTGCAATAATTTGGCCACCAGTTAGCGTATTCGAGTCTATACAGTAGGCAATTATTTTATATTTGACTAGTATCTGTTTACTGCAGGAATCAAAGATGAAGTTACAGAGGACGTATACCAGGGAAATACCAACAAAGAGGAGTTACACATTAAGTCTGAACCTGTGGACACCAGTGAAGCTGAAGATGAATCGGAGAATGCAGCTGTCACAAATACTGGTCAGTAGAAGTAATTTAATTGTTGCTTATGTTTTATATTGAATGTTTAGAATGATTTCTTGGTGTAAATTCTGATCTAGTCGACAAATATTTTGCATTATGCATCTTATGTCTGTTGTATATTAAATTTTTTTCCTAAGCAATACGTATTTTTTGAGTAACATTGTTGTTTATTCACTTGTATTTTATATCTGACCGAAGTGGAATTCTTATTTCTGGCAGAGTCAAGGTTCTTGCTATACCTACGCCCGAAATGTTAGGGACCACCATGTAAAAAGTATAATGTGAAACACGAGACTTCCTCTAAACTTTCAATGCCGTCCGACAATTAACACAACTTGTAAAACTATCTCCAGTCAGACCTTGTTTGATACATGGATTTTTTTCTAGGGATACCAACATTATGATTTATTTTATGCTGTACTGTTTTACTTTTTCTGAAATTTTTCATAATTCTGATTCAAATCTTTTCTTGTGAATGAAAACTATATTATAATTATATGTCACTAAATATAAACTAGTACAATTAAACGATATTTATAAATTTGTTACTGTAACCAAACTTTTAACGTCATATCAAATTGAGATATGGGCTCAACAGCGCTATAGTGACACTAGGCAGACAAAATTTTAACTAGAGAAAGGAGTATCTGTTTATTGTTTACAAGTGGCTACCTCGTGTTGTTTGTATCGCGTTTAAACTTAAATATTGCAGTTTGTTTGTAACAGTAACTTTTGATAGCAACTATTATTCTTTTGTGGTGGGAAAATGATCCATCGTTATTCGAATTACTTGCTCGGATGGACGATTATGTCAACCGTAAATTGGGCGTAGCGTACGATAAATTTCGCGAACTGAACCACGATTTTCGAAATAAATTTGCACAATTCGCTAGCGCTGTTCTGGCGTAAGTCTATGGTGAAATGGCAAACCAAAATGAGCACAAATCAGTTGCCAGCTATCAAAATGGCCGTCGCTGGAAACAGTGTTGCCAATTCGAAAAACAAACCTCTAAAAAACACACTTTATCTATTCACTAGTGATACACTCAAACAATCTGTTTTTTTTTTAACATGCCTTTTATGTTGTGCGTTTTTCAAAATTGTTTCGCATTTTTTGTAAATTTTTATGACATCTTTCGATAGATAACGCGTATAAATCGTATCGCTAGGCTTTTTAAATTTACTAAAACATATTCATCTAAATTATTATTACTGAAAAGTGTATAATGCATTCAGCACATTTTAATTTTCTTACTAGTTTATTTTATTTTATTTTTTTAAACGCGCAATAGTACCTTTTTTACTAATTTGTATTCTGGCAGCAGGTGGTTCATGACCCATATAATGGGAATACCCAGATTATATTTTATTACTAATTACCTTCCGGTTTAACATATTTTAAATATTCTTACAATTCCATTTATTTTACAACCTTAGTTACCATTATTAGATTTTACAAATATTAACGTACCTTTTGTTCACTTTAGAAATTATTTTTACCCCAAAGAGGTTATAAACCATCTGACCACGACGAGGAACGATCCCTCTAGTTAGCAAAGTTTAGTCAGTTACCAATACATCTCCGACAACATCATATTAGTCAAAACTTCGGCATTTTTATTTAAAATCCTTCAGATACAACAATCCCACAGTATTATATCTACACAATAAAAATTATCTAAGATGAAAACTAAAAAACTCTAACAAAGTTTAAACTATGAATACCATAACAGAACTTACACTAGGCACCAAACTATGAAAATAAAGAGTTCAAATATTATACACTATGTTAACACAAAAAATAATATTCTTTATTGAAAAAAAAAGTTTTTAATTATGATTATTTATTTTTCAGAGAGCCGCGATACTCGGAAGACAATTTGCATATCATCTACTGACGACATGTCCCAGTATCACTACAACACTAACATCATCATCACTGAGGAGATTGATATCAAGACTGAATGTGGAGCTGACGGAGAATATGAGGAGAGTACAGTTGTACAAGATGCAGGTCAGCCATAGCTTAATATTAGTGTGTCAGTCGCCAGCTTGCAATACTATTATTGATAGTTTCCATTTACTGAGTACAAGCTCAGAACCAGCGCGAGACTGAAACGGTGAAATGAGCACCTCAAGGTGGCGTTTTTGGGACTGTCCGTTTCTCCACGAACACATCAAATCAGTATAAGTCGGGATTGCGATGCGTTACGATGTCGAAATTGGCCTCGAGTATCGAAAAATCAACATCAAGTTGGGTCTTATATATTCTATATTATTAACGTGAACTAAATCAACCTAGTGTCGTTCTATATTTAAGAAAATAAAAACTTGATAGAGACCATGAGTCCGAGCACCGCGATAATCGATGAGGAGGGGTGGGTTCCAGCGTTTGGGGATCAGTATAACTTGGTATTGCGAAGCACTACGATGTCGAACTTTGCTTCAAACGAAATCTAACGTCGAGATTTGTCTAGTTAAGACATTAAAGTGAAATTTAATACAGCACTGGTTATAAAATTATGGATCGCAGTTAAAAAAAATTAAAAAATTCAAAATGAATATTCTCGATTCAAAGGAATATACTTGTCTAAAGGCCAAGAAGAAATCTATCCAAAGATTAAAACGAATATATCGGATCCAGAGAAATTCAAAATGGTGCCAGACACCAATGCGAAAAGGTGCAGGGCTTACTGAAAACACATGAAAGCTGACACTCCAAAACCTATAATGGAACATAGCACAGTAAGTACAACACGCGGATCACGCGGACCGATTCTCGTAAATCCTAGAGATTGTGTGCCCTATTTTATATATATTTTTTTAAATTTCTCCATTGATTGTTTAACAATATAATTATGTTATGCACAGGATATTGATATAGATATATAGAACGTACCAAGTTAAAGGGAACACGATCTTTTTCTGATAAGTTTGGAGATACAAAAAAATATTTCAGTTGAAATATGTAGCATTATTAGTAGACTAGGAATCTTAACTCACAGATTCTCCTTAAAAACATGTATTATTATTAATCCAAAGCATACTACTGCTATTTTATTTTACATATTACATTCTGTTTTAAAATGTTTTGTCTTAATTTGATAATCACGTAATTAATTTATAACTTAATTTCGTTCTTCGCTTATAGATTCTTTTTTTTATACAATAAATTGTTTCCACTTGTTTGAACAGAAAATTCCCATCAACAGAAAAACTGGTAAAATCTGTTCAAATTATTTTTCCAAACTCACATAAGGAAAATTTTGTTAAGTTAAAATGTTTTTTCAATAATTTTGGCTGCTACAACTGACTTCGACTGATTTATACATACATATTATTTTAATTACTTATTTGTTGGCAGGTAATGCAACATCTTCCAGTGATCCAGATGAGAGTTGGGCACCAGAGTCCATTAACAAGATCAGACAGATCAAAACAACCACATCAGAACTCAACAATCCTAAACGATTACCTTCTGGAGAGAAACCATTCAAATGTGATCAATGTAATAAAGCATTTGCACAAGCAACACATCTTGCCACTCACAAACGAACACATTCTAGAGAGAAACCATTCAAATGTGATCAGTGTGATAAAACATTTTCAGTTTTATTTAGTCTCGCTAGACACAAACGAATGCATTCTGGTGAGAAACCATTCAAATGTGATCAGTGTAATAAAGCATTTGCACAAGCAACAAATCTTGCCATTCACAAACGAAGACATTCTGGAGCGAAACCGTTCAAATGTGATCAATGTAATAAAGGATTTGCACATTCATCAGATCTCACTATACACAAACGAACACATTCTGGAGAGAAACCATTTAAATGTGATCAGTGCAAGAAAGAATTTACATGTTCATCAGCTCTCACTGTACACAAACGAAATCATTCTGGAGAGAAACCATTCAAATGTGATCAGTGCAAGAAAGAATTTACATGTTCATCAGCTCTCACTGTACACAAACGAACACATTCTGGAGAGAAACCATTTAAATGTGAACAGTGTGATAAAACATTTTCAGTTTTATCTCATCTCACTAGACACAAAAGAATGCATTCTGGTGAGAAACCATTCAAATGTATTCAATGTAATAAAGCATTTTCACGTTCATCAGGTCTCGTTAAACACAAACGAACACATTCTGGAGAGAAACCATTTAAATGTGATCAGTGTAATAAAACATTTGCATGTTCATCATCTTTAATTAGACACAAACGAATACATTTCAGAGAGAAACCATTGAAATGTGATCAGTATAAGGAATCATTTGCACTATCAACATCTCTCATCACTCACAAACGAACACATTCTGGAGAAAAACCATCCAAAACCAAACGAAAGTGTGTGGAGTGTAATAAAACGTTTGCACATTCATCAAAACTTTTAAAACACAAACGACTACATTCTGGAGAGAAACCATTTAAATGTGTGGAGTGTAATAAAGCATTTGCACAATCATCATATCTCATTAAACACAAACGAACGCATTCTGGAGAGAAACCATTCAAATGTGTGGAGTGTAATAAAGCATTTGCACATTTATCAGATCTCATTGTACACAAACGACTACATTCTGGAGAGAAACCATTCAAATGTGTGGAGTGTAATAAAGCATTTGCACATTCTTCAAATCTCACTATACACAAACGACTACATTCTGGAGAGAAACCATTTAAATGTGTGGCGTGTAATAAAGCATTTGCACAATCATCATATCTCATTAAACACAAACGAACGCATTCTGGAGAGAAACCATTCAAATGCGTGGAGTGTAATAAAGCATTTGCACATTTATCAGATCTCATTGTACACAAACGACTACATTCTGGAGAGAAACCATTCAAATGTGTGGAGTGTAATAAAGCATTTGCACGTTCTTCAAATCTCACTATACACAAGCGAACACATTCTGGAGAGAAACCATTCAAATGTGTGGAGTGTAATAAAGCATTTGCACGTTCATCAGATCTCACTTTGCACAAACGAACACATTCTGGAGAGAAACCATTCAAATGTGATCAGTGCAAGAAAGAATTTACATGTTCATCAGCTCTCACTGTACACAAACGAAAACATTCTGGAGAGAGACCATTTACATGTGAACATTGTGATAAAACATTTTTAGTTTCATCTCATCTCACTAGACACATACGAATGCATTCTGGTAAGAAACCATTCAAATGTGATCAGTGTGATAAGACATTTGCACAATCAACAAATCTTACTACTCACAAACGAACACATTCTGGAGAGAAACCATTTAAATGTGAACAGTGTGATAAAATATTTGCAGTTTCATTTCAACTCGCTATACACAAACGAATGCATTCTCATCCTTAGTTCTTTGATCTTCTTGGTAGATTGGTAGTTCTTTGTTGTAGATTATAATTCCGATATTTAACATCTCGGTGGACTTTCAACGCAGGTTGTATGTTTCTGAATTGTGTTTGGTCCTTGGTGTTATAGTCGTGTCTCTCCTCATGCCTAGTTAACCGGTTGTTTTGCTTATGAGTTTCAAAAGCTTTTTTCAATATGAATGCGCTGCATAATGTTATATATATAAGTAGTGGGGCTATGTCATAACTGTGACACTTTGACCTTGAAAGTCCGACTAGCCGACTTTCACTGAAACCTGATGTAAAAAGATGTGGTTTTTTGAGGCTTGACCGTTGGACTATATGAGCCGTGCCTTCTCGAAATCCGTGCTGGAATCGTGTAGGATAAGTTATATTTATATGTGAGTTTGGAGACTTGAACTGAATAGTTACAGAAAAGCGATATGTATGTTTATGACTGAAGCATTGTTAAAATGTAGTTTGTTGCTATGTTGCTAAACAACGATGTAGAATACAAATAGATGTTCTCAAAGCTTTTTTCTTTCGGGTGCGTTAACAAAGTTAACATGACATTAGTTTTACCGCAGTTTGACGGATCGCATATGATACATCGTATGTTCTCAGGTAAGAGATATCCATGACGACGTTCACCTGTAAGAATATCTTCATTAACGTTTAGATTTATGACTTTCAGGGATCCACATTTAACAAATTTTAACAATGCTTCAGTCATAAACATACATATCACTTTTATATAACTATTCAGATCAAGTCTCCAAAACTCACATATAAATATAACTTATCCTACACGATTCCAACACGGCTTTCGAGAAGGCACGGCTGACAGTCCAACGGCCAAGCCTCAAAAAACCACATCTTTTTACATCAGGTTTCAGTGAAAGTCGGCTGGTCGGACTTTCAAGGACAAAGTGTCACAGTTATGACATAGCCCCACTACTATCTTGTCAGACACAAACGAAATCATTCTGGAGACAAACTATTCAAATGTGATCAGTGTAATAAAGCATTTGCACGAGCAACAAATCTTGCCACTCACAGACAAAAACATTCTGGTGAGAAACCATTCAAATGTGATCAGTTGTATAAAGCATTTGCACAAGCAACACCTCTTGCCTCTCCCAAACGAACACTTTCTGGAGAGAAACCATTTAAATGTGTTGAGTGCAATAAAGGATTTGCACATTCATCAGATTTCATTATACACAAACGAACACATTCTGGAGAGAAACCATTCAAATGTGAACAGTGTAATAAAGCATTTGTACAACTGGCAGCTCTTGTCAGTCACAAACGATCACATTCTGGAGAGAAACCATTCAAATGTGTGGAGTGTAATAAAGCATTTGCACATTTATCGAATCTCATTATACACAAACGACTACATTCTAGAGAGAAACCATTCAAATGTGTGGAGTGTAATAAAGCATTTGCACATTCATCAAATCTCACTAAACACAAACGACTACTTTCTGAAGAGAAACCATTCAAATGTGTGGAAAGTAATAAAGCATTTGCACATTCATCAAATCTCATTAAACACAAACGATTACATTCTGGAGAGAAGCTATTCAAATGCGTGGAAAGTAATAAAGAATTTACACATTCATCAGATCTCACTATACACAAACGAACACATTCTGGAGAGAAACCATTCAATTGTGTGGAGTGTAATAAAGCATTTGCACATTCATCAGATCTCACCATACACAAACGAATACATTCTGGAAAGAAACCATTCAAATGTATGATGTGTAATAAAGGATTTGTGTGTTCATCAGGTCTCATTAGACACAAACGACTACATTCTGGAGAGTAACCTTTCAAATGTGTGGAGTGTAATAAAGCATTTGCTCATTCATCAGATCTCATTAGACCAGTGTTGGTTCCGTGGAAAAAAAATAATATTAAAATAAGATTAGCTGCAATATTTTCATAGAAACGCATTAAACTATTAATGTAAGGCGTGCAACGTACATTTCTAATAAATTGTCAAATTCAGTCAATTTTTTTTGCCAAAAGCATTGTTATTTATTTGTCGTTTCAATGTCGTTTATTCTAACATCAGCACACTAGATCCGAACCGTTCTATGAAAGTGACAGGCTACTGTCAGAAATGCGTCGGCACCTGAGTGGCAGCACTATAGAATAAAACGCATGACGTTCGGTGATTGTTGCAGCCAGTGTTGTCAGATGTATGATAACTCATATTTTTGCATTAATTTTGCATTAATTAGGTGTATGATGTACAATCGATAATTCCTGGTGTATTCCTGAGGTTGGTTTTGGGAGGTTTGTATGAATAAAAGATTATAAATTCTATATACTAATTTATTACTAGGAATAAAAGAATACAATTTCTAATTACTAACAGTACTGGCCACGCCAGGTTAAGGGTGTATAAATTATATAACACCTTAATACAATACAATACAATATATATATATAACTTCTAATAAGGGCTGTAGGTAGAGCTTAGGTTCAACCTAGTGACACAATAATTGAATCAACTAATTAATTCCGGATCGTAAGAGTTTTACTTAAATGGAATAAATTCCATTAATGTTGTGAGACACATCTGGAGCAAATACATAAATATAATTTTAAACTGTACTTACATAACCACGGCTTTGTAGGCCCATCGTTGGTCAATGCACAATTAATAATAGTCACAAGAGTACTGATTACTAATTACTACTTCTTACTTAATTATTCTTTAAGAACTTTTAGTTCCTTATATATGAAATATATAAAAACAATCCGTGGAAGAATTTCATGACAAGATTTACGTGTTAAAACACGGGTCAGTTTAGTGCATAGTAAGCTATTCCTAAGATGTGGATGCCCTCTATCCGTGACAATCTGATAATATATAAATTAAATAAATTTGTAAATTAACAGAGTTGTATTTAGTTTAATTTGTATTTAAATTCATTTATAATAATATTTAAATTATTTCATATATGTACTTGACAATATAAGTAAAAGTTTTAATCTCTTTGTACGATAATTTAATAAAGTAATATACGGTAGTTTTCACGGGATTATGACGTCTGGCAACAAGGGAAGTAATTTGTACCAAAAACATCAGTACTGATAGCGAAGTGGTCTTGTGCAGAACATATATTTATTTAGTGGCAAATATATTTGCAATTTATAATTATTTTTCTTTAAAAACTCATTTGAAATTAATATTTTCTACAAAATTTTCTACAAACTACGTTTTATAATAATAAATAAAATGTCTTACCATGTTTTTGTTTTTCATATATGGTAATATTCTGGACACTGAGTTCATGTTAGCATCGGTGTTATCGTTCAACTTCGGAATTTGTATCCGATAATATCTCTTTCTAGAATACTACCACTAATCTAATTTATAACGGCTTTAGGTACGGCAAGGGTTCCATGATCCGTAAAAAATTGCCTAAGGGTTCCACAAGGAAAAAAGTTTGGGAAAACCTGACTTATACTGTTTACATACGTTGACAGATGACTATCCTTTTTATTGTCAAAAGTTCAGAAGGCGATTGTGGCGGCCTTTCGGTAATTTTAAGCCTGGAACAGAATGCACAGCGCGCCGTCATTTGCGATAGCGTTGCGTTAGTGCCGTTGAGAATTTTCGCCTGCACACAATGCAATAATTTTTAACGCCGTCAAGTGTCACTTGACCAGTGATGGGCGTTTACACGTAAACTTTAATTGTTTACGTTTACGTGTAAACTTAGGTAAACAATTGGTAAACTTATCAACAATGTAAACAATGTAAACTTTGTAAACTGTCAAATAATGAGGTTAGTTTTAGTTATTAAATACGAATAATAGAGAGTTAACGAACAAGTATATTCAGTTCAAAACAGTAAATTTATTAAAAAAATGGTGGGAAGAAACCGAAGGAATAGTTCTGAAGAACTAGGTTTTGTTTTAATTAAAGAAAATGAAAGAAAATATAGGGCGTTATGCAAAATTTGCAATGAATCATTTCGGTATTAAAAAATATAGGCTGATTTTCTTAAAGGTGAAATTTAATATATTTTGTTATTAAAAAAATTAGACTGAATTTTTTAAAGAAAAAAGTTTTTTATTTTTCATATTCATATTTACTAATTTGTATAATGATGCCTGTATAATGATGCAAATTCAATTTTTATTAATATGTATATTGTCTTGTCCTAATTTTATATAGGGGAAAAATTTTAAGATCGTAGCGCCACGCGGATCTTTTTGAAACCATTCTAAATCAGATACCACTTGACATTTATTAGTAAATAATAGCGAAAAGTGTATCAAAAAACGACAAAAAATAAAGAATTGTATGGGATTTTCTGATTTTGTTTTAAAATTTTATAATCAAGTAAGTATACACACGTATTGTGAGGACATTTTTTTTAAGTGACATTACTTGTAAACTTCTTAAATACTACATTTTGTGATCTGGTTTTAAGTTATGGCGGCACAGTTTTCCATTGTCGATTATTTTAAAAATATTATGGGGGGAAATAATAATTCCCGTGTTGTTTAGGAAGGGGTAGAAATCGACAATGCTGGGCATATAATATTGTGTGGAGTCACTGAAAAAAACAGAGAGTTCATAAAGATTTATGCATTATGCCTACAGACTTGTGCATTACAAGCCCACACACAATAACAGGAATTTTCAAGATATGCGATAATAAATACAAAATTGAAAATATTTTTTGTAGTCACTATCATTTTGTAGTCAATGTAATGAGCAAACTTTGATATAAAGGCTCACTTTTTTTCCAATTTTTAAATTGTTTATCTAAACATCGCGTCGATTCCTAACCTCTTGCTTTCCCAATTTTGTTTCGAACCGTACGGTGTCTGATATTGGTGGAAACAAATGATACGATATTTCCGGGTTTCTTCTTTTCAATGAATTTCACATAGTCACACAACAATATGTATTATACATTTTTCAATGATTATAATAAAACATTAAAAACAAACTTCATACAAAACCAACACACAAAACGAAATGATATATGTAGTACACAAATTCATGAAACGCTCACCAGATGGTAGGGTGCTTAGCTGCAAATCCCTATACTTACTTTTTCATTTAAAATCGTTTCATTAAAATTTTATTATTTATAACAATGTATTGAAAATGAGGTTCTGTAATTCAAAACAAGTGCGCATGTCTAAATCATTGTTTACATTGTTTACAATGTTTACAAGAGTTTTTGTGTTTACTTTACATCAATTGTTTACGCGTCAACAATGAACTAACTTACATCATGTAACTTACGCGCCCATCACTGCACTTGACAACCTATATCTGTACTTATACGTGCGCTTTCTTTTATTAAAAGTATAATGGATGATGAAGACTTGTGTGTGATGTTATTTATGTTGTATGCAAGTTATTTATACATACAAACACTTTACCATTCACTAAAAACTGAGGTTAGGTGTTCTGCGTCAACGTTCAACGGCGTCAAAAGTTGGAAGTTGACGAACATTCCGTATCAACGGCGTTCGAACACTGTAGGACGTTGTCCATTCTGTGCACTTGCGTACGATAGCTTGGTTTTAACTTTCTTCTGACAGATAGCGCCGTACGAACGCCGTCAACGCGCCGTAGACTCGTTGCATTCTGTTTCCCACTTTAGTCCCGAATTCCCATTATATTAAAACTACAAAATTGATGGATTCCAACATTTACTTAAAGGAATCCCCGCAATTTACACGAATCATGTAATTTACATAATCATTGATCTCAGGTAGAAAGTATTTGTCATTTATTTTTATAATATTACCTGTTAAAAAATACCAGATGTTGAGTATGAAAGTAAATATTTCCCGTAGCAAAACTGATCGGCACGGCCTGCTACATACTAATATAATAAAACCGGCGTGATATAGCAGAAGTAATTTTGATTTTTGGAAATTATAAAGAATTTCTCGAAGTGTTTTGTTTCACAAATGGATATGAATAATAGAACAGATTTTGACTTGCATTTCGATTGTACCAGAGATAGTGATATTATTAAAAAAGTGTTTGATATTAAGACAGAATATGAAATAACTGATGAACATGAAATGAAGACTGAAACAGAGCACATGGCTGAATGGGAGACAGGTCAGTAACTAGCACTTTTACAACTAACTCAATTGAGTAGTGACATTACCGGTGGCGACGCTGTGTTGACGAAGAAAATATGACTGGTGACAGTAGTACTTAGCCGTTAAATTACACATACCGAACAGGTTTATTTAAGCACAATACATTTTTATTTTATAAAAATGCGGGTAAATATTTGCAACATTTTTGAAATTTGAAGCTTGTGTCAAGGTGTATAACAGAAAGTGGGTTTTAAATTACAGTATTTAAAGTTATTTCAGTAGATTTTTTGAAGTGTAATTTGTAGGTGAGTAGATTTTAAATTCAGGGCATGTAATGTTATGTGGTACATTAGAAGCTGTATAAGTATTTTATTTATTGAAAAAAAAAAGGTTTTAACGAGGAGTATTTATATTTCAGAGAGCCGCGATACTTGGAAGACAGTTTGCATATCATCAACTGACGACATGTCCCAGTATCACTATAACACTAACATCATCATCACTGAGGAGATTGATATCAAGACTGAATGTGGAGATGACGGAGAATATGAGGAGAGTGCAGCTGGACAAGATACAGGTCAGACCATAGGTTAATATTAGTGTGTCAGTTGCCAGCTTTCAATTTATTGATAGTTTCCATTTACTGAGTACAAGCTCAGAACCAGCGCGAGACTGAAACGGTGAAATGAGCACCTTAAGATGGCGTTTTTGGGACTTTCCGTTTCTCCACAAACACATCAAATCAGTATATATCGGGATTGCGATGCGTTACGATGTCGAAATAGGTCTCGAGTATCGAAAAATCAGCATCAAGTTGGTTTTTATAATTCCTATATTATCAACGTGAACTTAATTAACCTAGTGTCATTCTATAACTAAGAGAACAAAAACTTGATAGAGACCTTGATTTCGCGCGCCGCGTTATGCGATGAGGAGGGATGGGTTCGGCGTTTGGGGATCAGTATAACTTTGTATTGCGAAGCACTACGATGTCGAACTTGGTTTCAAACGAAATCTAACGTCGAGATCTGTCTATTTAAGACATTAAAGTGAAATTTAATACAGCGTTGGTTGTAAAATTATGAATCGCAGTTAAAAAATTAAAAAAATTGAAAATAAATATTCTCGATTCAAAGGAATATACTCGTCTGAAGACCAAGAAGAAATCTATCCAAAGATTCAATCGAATAGATCGGATCCAGAGAAATTCAAAATGGTGCCACACACCAATGCGAAAAGATGCAGGGCTTACTGAAAACACATGAAAGCTGACACCGCAAAGCCTAAAATGGAACATAGCACAGTACAACACGCGGACCGATTCACGTAAATCCTAGAGATTGTGTGTCCGATTTTATATATATATATATATATATATATATATATATATATATATTAATTTCTTCATTGCTGGTTTAACAACATAATTTTGTTATCCACAAGATTTGATATAGATATATAGAACGGACCAAGTTAAAGTGAACACGATTTTTTTCTGATAAATTTGGAGACACAAAAAAATATTTCAGTTGAAATATGTAGCATTTTTAGTAGACTAGGAATCTTAACTCACAGATTCTTCTTAAAAACATGTATTATTATTAATCCAAAGAATACTACCCTTTCAAAAGATATATTTCTTATTTTAGTTAATATCTAAAAGAGGATCAATTTTAAATGTTAGTAAGTTCTAATTATTTTTTGTTTCCGCTTGTTTGACAAAAATATTCACATCAACAGAAAAACTGGTAAAATCAGTTATTTTTCCAAATTCACATAAGGAAAATTTTGTTAAGTTAAAATGTGTTTTCAATAGTTCTGGCTGCTACAACTGACTTCGACTGATTTATACATGCATATTATTTTAATTACTTATTTGTTGGCAGGTTATGCAACATCTTCCAGTGATCCAGATGAGAGTTGGACACCAGAGTCCATTAACAAGTTCAGACAGATCAAAACAACCACATCAGAACTCAACAATCCTAAACGATTACCTTCTGTAGAGAAACCATTCAAATGTGATAAGTGTAATAAAGCATTTGCACAAACAACAAATTTTGCCATTCACATACGAATACATTCTGGAGAGAAACCATTCAAATGTGATCAGTGCAATAAAGTATTTGCACAAGCAACAAATCTTGCCAGTCACAAACGACTTCATTCCGGAAAGAAACCATTCAAATGTGTGAGGTGTAATAAGGCATTTGCACAGTCATCAAATCTCATTATGCACAAACGAACACATTCTGGAGAGAAACCATTCAAATGTGAGCAGTGCAAAAAAGCATTTGCGCAATCATCAAATCTGGTCAGGCACAAACGAACACATTCTGGAGAGAAACCATTTAAATGTGTGGAGTGTAATAGAGCATTTACACATTCATCAGATCTCACTATACACAAACGAATACATTCTGGAGAGAAACCATTCAAATGTGTGGAATGTAATAAAGCATTTGCACAGTCATCAAATCTCATTATGCACAAACGAACACATTCTGGAGAGAAACCATTCAAATGTGAGCAGTGTAATAAAGCATTTGCACAATTAGCAACTCTTGTCAATCACAAACGAGCACATTCTGAAGAGAAACCATTCAAATGTTTGGAGTGTAATAAAGCATTTGCACATTCATCATATCTCATTATGCACAAACGAACACATTCTGGAGAGAAACCTTTCAAATGTGAACAGTGTGATAAAACATTTGCATTTTCACATTATCTTTCTGAACACAAACGAACACATTCTGGAGAGAAACCATACAAATGTGATCAGTGTAATAAAGCATTTTCACATTCATCAAGTCTTATGAGCACAAACGAATACATTCTAACGAAAAGCCAGAGCCGGTTACATAATTTACGGAAGAGAGCTGTATAAGTGAAAGAGGACTACTTCATTAACCCATTTTTTCCTATATACAATATACAATATATATATATATATATATATATATATATATATAATCGAAAGAAAGTTCTTGACGAAATTAATATGGTTATTAAATAAAATTCTTATGTTATACTCGTCTTATATTTATTAAAAAATGTTTATCGAGACGTTTCGATTGGTAATCTAATCATCCTCAGTCTATAAATAAGGATATACATTGAAATATAACAAAATCGAAATTATTAGTCTTGTATGAAAGAATATTTGTGATGAAGAAATGTAAAAGTAAAAGAAATAACTAGAAAACTAACAATGAAACAAAAATATGAAAAACAAAACCAAGATGGCGCGAACTCCATTTTGTATTACGTACGGTTAATAATATATGTGCTAAACACGTAAACTGAAAAACATTTAAATTAAAACAAAATGGACAAACAATATTCTTTAATACAGTCATAATTAGCAACAAAAGGAAGTGTTCTTAACAAAGATAGCTTACCCAATATCATTGTCAAATGTATAAAATAATGTATTTCCACATTAAAATGTTTGGAACGGACAGGAACGGTTAATCATAGTCTAGCCGAACGGTCTGTCCTATACTGGTAGACAGATCGACGTCACAGACATATGATAAGGTGAGGAAACTACTTGTGACAGGTAGGTATCGAAACAGCTGTTTATTATGTGAAAAGTTTAAAATATGAATTATTAAGACCGACGGTATCTGTTTTTTTATTTACGCATTTATCTTTAGAAGTGTGTATGTGCACCATTGTTTCAAGTATAGATTCACCGACATACAAAATGTCTAAGTTTTTAGCAAATATTCTATCAAACATCGTAGGCCTCACCAATAGTAATATTAAAAATAGTTTTGAGTTTGTCAAAAAGGTCAGAAATTTCAGTATCCCCAATAATCACATAATGCTTTCACTTGATGTAGAATCACTCTACACCAATGTACCAATTGACCTGGCAATAAAAATCATTGAAAATAAATGGGACCAAATTACAGATTTCACCACACTCTCTAAAGAAGAATTTCTAATAGGTACCAGATTTTGTCTCAACAACACATATTTCAAAGCATTTGACAACTTCTACACCCAGACGCATGGTTGCGCTACGGGTAGCCCGCTATCGAGTGTAGTAGCCAACTTAGTCATGGAAGGAATTGAAACAAATTGTTTCAGTAGATTACCAGAAACCCCTGGTCTTTATTACAGATACGTAGATGATATTCTAATATATCCCAAAAACTCAATTAATACCCTAGTTGAGTGCTTTAAGGGGGGGGGGGGGGGTATGGTCAGAGCAGCACATTTTATACCCATTTTCAAGATTATTTTTAGAAAACTGTTAATAGTAACTTGATTGGGATAATATCTACAGTAAAGAACAACCTTTGAAGAGTACCTAAAAAATTTTTTATTGAAATATATCGAAAATTAAGCTCGTGACATGAATTTGAAATTTTCGTTCAGGACAAAGAGTTGATTTGCGGTGAGACACATAACTAATGACTGGATCATCTAAAACAAAAAAACCAAAAATATTTCGTTAGTTTATGAGTTTCTTGAGGTAACGCTGTCGAGATATTTTTTTTTTCTTGCTTTCTTTTTTTTTATGGAATTTTTTACAACTGAAAACAGAAATTTCGAAAAAAAAATTTCCGTTTTTTTCGTTTTTTTGACTTCAAACTTATACCAAAAATTAAATAATCTAGATATTTGAAAAAACTCGACAGCGTTACCTCAAGAAACTCATAAACTAACGAAATATTTTTGGGTTTTTTGTTTTAGATGATCCAGTCATTAGTTATGTGTCTCACCGCAAATCAACTCTTTGTCCTGAACGAAAATTTCAAATTCATGTCACGAGCTTAATTTTCGATATTTTTCAATAAAAATTTTTAACCCCCTTAATTCTTTTCACCCGCGATTGAACTTCACATATGAAGAAGAAGATAATGGTAGAATAGCTTTTATGGATGTTTTAATGATAAGGTCTGAGGATAACCAGATATTTACGGATGTAAATATGTAGATGTGGTACTGTAAAAATACTCACAGTGGCCGATACTTAAATTTCTGTTCTAATCACCCTATGTCATTGAAGGTCAACTCCCTCAACAATGTGCTTGACCATGCCATAAAGTTAGCACATCCTAATTACAGAACTAAAAATCTTCAAAAAGTAAAAACAGAATTTATTAATAATGACTACCTTCCCAACCTCATTAACAAATGCATTAAAAAAAGAATATGGGCAGCATATAATTCTAAACCCATAAATAAAACGGATAATAATAATAAATATACCAGCTTCCCATATCATAACTCAGAATTCGCACCCTTTAAAAATATTTTCAACAAATTTGATATAAATTTAGCCTTCAGCACAGATAATAATAATAATAATAATTTTTCTAAATTAAAATCTAAAATTCCCAAACTTGATACCGCTAATGTTGTTTACGAAATTCTGTGTGGGGAATGCAGTAAAAGTTACATAGGCACCACTCAACAAATTTAAAAAAAACGTATTTACCAACATAAAAGTGACGTAAGATTAAAACCTAACAGCACAGCTCTCGCCGTACACTCAAATAAAACGGGTCATATTTTTGATTATGAAAATGTCCAAATTTTGGATAAAGAAGGACATTTTCAAAAAAGAATGATATCAGAGATGCTGCACATACACACTTCTAAAGATAAATGCGTAAATAAAAAAACAGATACCGTCGGTCTTAATAATTCATATTTTAAACTTTTCATATAATAAACAGCTGTTTCGATACCTACCTGTCACAAGTAGTTTCCTCACCTTATCATATGTCTGTGACGTCGATCTGTCTACCAGTATAGGACAGACCGTTCGGCTAGACTATGATTAACCGTTCCTGTCCGTTCCAAACATTTTAATGTGGAAATACTTTATTTTATACATTTGACAATAATATTGGGTAAGCTATCTTTGTTAAGAACACTTCCTTTTGTTGCTAATTATGACTGTATTAAAGAATATTGTTTGTCCATTTTGTTTTAATTTAAATGTTTTTCAGTTTACGTGTTTAGCACATATATTATTAACCGTACGTAATACAAAATGGAGTTCGCGCCATCTTGATTTTGTTTTTCATATTTTGGTTTCATTGTTAGTTTTCTAGTTATTTCTTTTACTTTTACATTTCTTCATCACAAATATTCTTTCATACAAGACTAATAATTTCGATTTTGTTATATTTCAATGTGTATCCTTATTTATAGACTGAGGATGATTGGATTACCAATCGAAACGTCTCGATAAACATTTTTAATAAATATATGACTAGTATAACATAAGAATTTTATTTAATAACTATATATATATAAAATAGTTAAATCTTCACGTATGTATATATAGTAAAATTGAGCTTCTAAATCCGTCGTCAAATTATAAAATACATTCAGTCTATTAACCCATTGTAACACTAATGAAAATACATACTTTGTTCATACATACGATTATAATCAATAATAACCTTGGGTTTTTGCAATGCATTCCCAGTTTGTCGAACTGAACACAAATGAACACATTCTGGAGAGAAACCATACAAATGTGATCAGTGCAATAAAGCATTTTCACAATCATCAAGACTTGTCAGACACAAACGAATACATTCTAGCGAACAGCCAGAGGCGGTTACATAATTTACGGAAGAGGGCTGTATGAGTGAAGGCGGACTACTTCATTAACCCATTTTTGCTTAAATATAATTATATATAATGATAATAATAATTTATTTAGACTCAAGGAATTACAGTTTTGTCAAAAAGAAAAAGAAAGATAATAACAATATATATCTCGTACAGGCAAAAGTATTATGTAATATTATGAATTTTACAGTTCATGAATTCTTGAACACTATAGAAGGTCTCGTGCACGAGGAAACCACGTATTTTGTTCTTCAGTTTTCTCTTGGTCAGCTGTCGCCATTCCTGAGGGAGTCGATTAAACATCTTCCGATCATTGGTGTATACCTCTCACGATTTCAGTCTTTTATATGCGACTACGAAGTTGTTTTTGGTTCTTGTGTTATGATTATGGACATCTGACACTCTGGCCTACTCTTCACCATCTCTTACCGTCATAATACACTCTAGAATGTAGATAGAGGGAAGAGTAAGCATTTTATGTTTTTTGAAAAAGGTAATTCGGCGAAGTGCATAGGTAGCCTTGGCCAATCTCGACATCAAATCCTCCACATGAGGCAGCCAGGTTAGTCGCGAGTCTAGAGTCACGCCTAGAAATTTAGATGTCTGGGTCTCTGTTGGGACGTTTCTGGATGAGATAAAATGGACTGAGCATGTTTTATCTTCGTTGGGTGCTAATTCATTACAGGTAAACCAGTCCGACGTCATCTTGTTGAGCTGTTCTATGGCTGATTTTAGAGCATCAGCGTTGTCACTTCTGATTCTGATCGTAAAAATTCAAGCCTTCAAAAACTAAAAATGGGCAAAAATTCAAGCCCATGAATGCATATTTTCTCCTAACATTTTATGCAACGTACAACTTTTAAAAGGATTTTTTTTTATGTCGAAGAAAAGACTGAATAAAGGCAATTACCCCACCCAAAATTTGTTTAAATCATGAGTTCACATATTAAAAGGCCTTTGCACTTCAGGCAAAGATTTTTATTTTTTACTAATATATTTACCATATTACACGTTCACAAAATATTGTAAAATGTATTTATTCCTATAATTTTACTTTCACAGCTATGTAACAATAACATTAAGTACTCTCTACCTTCGTTTCAAAATTGACCACCGCGGCGCTACGATTTTAAATTTGTTTCCCTATTGAGAAGTGACATTACCGTTGGCGGCGCTGTAATTCATGGCAAAATGGCTGAATTGTCTAGTATTCAGCTGTCAATATGCTAACAGGGAACAGGTTAATTTAAGCATAGTACATTTTTATTTTATGAAAATGTATCTATCGACGTTCTAACAAAAAATCAACACCAGAACATATGTAATAATTTCAAACAGTACTACAGTCGCGTAATAAAATATTTCACCACCAGACTGCGTATCCGAGCGTGTCAGTTCTCAATAGGGGAAACTTTTTAAGATCGCAGCGCATTTACTTAAAAGAATCCCAGCAATTTACACGAATCATGTAATTTACATAATCATTGGTCTCAGGTACAAACTATTTGATAGTCATTTATTTTTATAATATTACCTGTTACATCTCAAATATATCAGATGTCGACAGGTAACATTAAAAAAGAAATTGGATACAACAATGCCCGATGGCGGCGCTACGAGCGCTGTGAACAGCTGATTGAAACGAGTAATGTGAAAGTTGTCCATATTTGTTTACATGTTAAATCATCGATTTGCAATGGATAATAAACAGCTATCCTTATTAAATTATTTAATTTTTTTAAGTGCAACACCTTCTTCTAGGTGTGTAGTTGAAGGAGAAGAGTTGTTAAACGCCGGAAATCTTATGTTGTGCGGAATTTTGGACAAAAATGATGAGCATGTCGACATATGTGGGTTATGTTTACAAACAAGCAGTTTGAGAACACCACCTCACGAAGTCACTGGGAAATTAAAATTTAGTAATGATGTTGAAGTTTTAAATATGTCCTGCACATGTAAAGCAGGAACTACATGCAAACACATTTCAGCTATCCTATTATTTTGTGCCAGGTGGTTAACAAACCAAAATGAAAGAAGCCAAGATCAGGGCATTGATTGATTGTGAAATATTTGATTTATCTTTTTTTTTGTGTGGTTTCTGTTGGTTTTACTTTTTGTTCCAGAAACAATATATTGAGTATGGAAATATTAACCAGCACAGATTTAAAATGCCTGTGGTCTACTTTTAAGAAACCTGTCTTACAACAGTATGAACCGAAACCTCTGTTAGAAACTCCTTGCCTAAATAAATTGATTAAAAACAAAAGCAGGCACTGAAAGTTCAGTGAAAATGTATTAGAAAAGCTGCGTACAGAATTTGAGACCGCTTGCCCTAATTCTGCATTAAAATTACCCGGGTAAATATTTAATTATGTTCGAGAAGGATTTTTATAATTTAGTGTTTTTTTATTTAATTTGTTTAATAAATACTAGTTTGTTATTATCACTTCCACAGCACCAAATTTATTAACAGTTCACAAATTGTTTCTCATTTGGAAAATAGTGGAAGTAAATATTTTTGTTACTTCCTTTTCTAGAGTGACAGCCAAACACACACCAATTTGTGTTATAATAACTCATTATAACATAAAGTAATATAAAAAAGAATAATAATTTCTATCAAAAGTTAATATAACAAACAAACTGCAACACTAACTTTTAAAAGCAATACAAACTACACGAGAAAACACATGTAAACCAGATGTAAACAATAAACTATTACTCGTTTCGCTTAGTTCAGTTATAGTCCGCTTGGCGTCACTTCATAGCGCTGTTGAGCCCAATTAGGTAGGTAGCCAGTATGAGTAAATATATCGCTTAGCAAAACGGATCAGCACGGCCTGCTACATACTAACATATATAAACGGGCGTGACATAGCAGAGTATTTTTGATTTTTAAAAATTACAAAGAATTTCTGCAAGTGTTTTGTTTCAGAAATGAATATGAATTATAGAACAAATATTGACTTGCATTTCGATGTTACCAGAGATAGTGATATTATTAAAAAAGAGATTGATATTAAGCCAGAGTATGAAATTACTGACGAACATGAAATGAAGACTGAAACTGAGCACATGGCTGAATGGGAGACAGGTCAGTAACGAGCACATTTACAACTAACTCAATTGAGAAGTGACATTACCGGTGGCGACGCTGTGATCGAAGGAAATATGACTGGCTACAGTAGTACTTAGCCATCAAATTACACATACCGAACAGGTTTATTTAAGCTCAATACATTTTTATTTTATAAAAGTGCGGGTAAATATTTGCGATATTTTTGAAATTTTAAGCCTGTATCAACGTGTATAACAGAAAGTGGGCATCAAATTACAGTATTAAAAGTTTTATTTCAGTATATTTATTGTAGTGTAATTTGTAGGTGTTAAATGCCGGGCATGTAATTTTATGTGGTTCATTTGAAACTGAGTGTCAATCATCTAAATTTTCAATATTTGTATTCTGTTTGCAAACAAGTACATTATCTTCAGTGGCACATGAAATAAAATTAGTTTTAGTTAGGCAGGAGCAACTAAAAGTTAAATCTGCAACTTGCATCTGTAAAGCAGGTGCAAGCAACAAGTGTAAACATATTAGTGCAGTTTTGTTTTTCTGCAATCTCGCGAAAAATGCAAGGAATAGACTCGCATAGTATCAGTTATTTTTTTTTTTTGTAATACGAATCATATTCACAGGCCTCCTTTCTGTCCATAACCAAATATTTTCCCAATGCGGACTTAATATTAACTTTCCATCCATTTCCATGATGACTATCTTTATCCTTTCTTAAATGATAGCAAAAAACAGTAAAATTTGATCTGCTTTTATAGATTTTCACAACCTTTGTCAAACTAACATAGTAACCACAAACAGTAGAGTAGAAGGTCCTAATATGGTCCCTGCATTTAATATGGGCCCCCAAAGAAAATCTTTTAATATAGCTAAGACCATCTTTCAGCAATAGCTTAAAACACACCTACCTTTTCTTCAACAATTTTTGAAATTTAGTGCAGCTGAGCTCTAGTTCCGTAAGAAACGAATTGCAGTAAATGTGTTTGCTTAATTTTGATTATTTTATTAAGGTAAGTTGTTGTTATAAGAATGGGCAAGTGTTTTATTCGATCCGCTTGTGGTTTATACTTGAAGCTGTTGTATTGTGATCGAGGTATATTGAGTTACTGGAGCTACTGTCTCACTTAATCTCAAAAAAGTCAAACATTTATTTAGATTGTCATGTGCAATGTTGGAAATATGGGCTCCCTGCGAGGTCTAAATATGGGCCAGGGCATGTTTAACATTTTTTTCCAGCTGACGACAACATGGACGTTGATGAAATAGGACAACAAAGTGTTAGAATTGCATACAAATAGAAAAGATGATTTGAGAACTATAGTAACCAAATATGACAGATGGTTTTGTTTTTGACAGAATGTATAGGAAATAATATAATAATATTAAAATGTGTATGTGCTATAAATAAATAAACTTATTATACACTATATGTTCTATTAATAACCAGAACAAGGTTAACAAGGGTTATGGGCCCAGAATAAAAACAGATCAAGTCAAAATAAACGAGGATAAGAATAGGCCCAGAATAAAAATCGGAATCAAGAAAAGTAAAATAAAATAGTATAAAATAACAAGATAATTTGATATTGTAAGAAAATGGAATTATTAACTATTGAAAAGCTTGACGGCAGAAATTACTTAACGTGGAATTTTAAAATAACTACGTATTTAAAAATGAAAGACTACTATAAAATCTTAATCGAAGAACCACCTCAAAATCCAGAAGAATTATTAGTATGGAAAAAAATAGATATAGAAGTAATGAATATAATAGTGCAAACATTAAATTCAGATCAAATAATTTACATTATAAATGAAAATAATGCTAGAGATGCATGGAAGAAATTAGAACAGCAATACTCCGGTAATAAAGCGGATAAGAGATTAAAATTAAAACGAGATTTAGCTAATATTAAAATGGAGAAGGATGATGACATTAACAAATATATTTCAAAAGTAGAAAATATTACTGCGGAATTAATTAATATGAATGAAAAAATAGAAAAAGCGGAAATTGCTTCGATTATATTAAATGGTTTATCTTCACAATATCGATGTGTAAAAAGAATTTTTGAAGCTATGCCACCGAGCCAGATTTCACCCCAACAAGTAAAAAATGCACTACTGGCAGAGGAAAGAGATAATAAAGAAATCGATAGAAAAGGAGACCAAGTTTTTAAAGCAAGATCAAAATTTTATGGTGATAGAAATAAGAATTGTTATATATGCGGTAAATTAGGTCATATATCGAAGAATTGTTATTATAATAGAAATAATGAGAAACGAGGTAAAGTAGAGAGCTACAGACAAAGTAGAGAGGGAACTAGTAAACGTAATGAATTAATATCTAACAATTATTATGAACAAAAGGAAAAACAGAAGGAAATGTTACGTAAATATAATATTAAGAAAGTAAACGTAAATAAACAAGAAAGAACTAATGATGATGATGTAAAACATGGAACACATAAAACAGATACTGATTTAGTCAAGAAAACATCAGAATGGGCTATCGACAGCGGAGCAACAAATCATATAACCAACAATAGAGACATTTTACAAAATTATGAAGAAAAGTACTCTGGTGAAGTTACAGTAGCAAATGGAACTGTAAAAACAGCATTAGGTGTCGGCTGTATTGAATTAACACCAAATTTTAAATGTACTTATGACTCTATAATTATAGAAAATGTGTTGTATGTTCCAGAACTTGACGATAACTTAATTTCAGTAAATAAATTAGATGAAAATGGATTAAAGATAATTTTTAAAAATGGTCAATGTAAGGTATATGATAATTCCGAAACAATATTGATTGCAGAAAGATATAATGGGTTGTATAGAATTACAGCAGAAACTAAATATATCAGGGAGAGTGCAATGAGAACTGTGAAGAATAATAAAAATTTATGGCACAGAAGGATGGCACACTTAAATTATGATACTTTGATGAAAATGGAAACAAAGGAAATATTGAGAGGCTTATCATTTAACAAAGAAGAAAAAGTAGATGTATGTCAAGACTGTATTCAAGGAAAATTAACACGAGAAGAGTTCAGAGCGGTAAATGGAAGAATGACAGGAAATATTTTGGAATTATTACATATGGATTTAATTGGTCCTATTGATCCAGAATCACTTGGAGGGTCAAAATACATTTTGAATATTGTAGATGATTACAGTAGAAGAATAAAAGTATATTTTTTGAGATATAAAAATGAAACATATGAAAAAGTTAAGAAATTTATAGAAGAAGTTGAAAATGAAAAGGGTAAGCGAGTAATGAAAATAAGAACGGATAATGGAACTGAATTCGTAAACGCTGAACTTCAGAAATTTCTAGAAAAGAAAGGAATAAAACATCAAAAAAGTATTGTTTATACACCTGAGCAGAATGGAGTTTGCGAAAGAATGAATAGGACAATTCTAGATACGGCGAGGACATTATTAATAGAAGCAAGATTGCCAGAAACATTTTGGGCAGAAGCAATTAGCACAGCCGTTTACGTAAGAAATAGAACTTTAAATTCATATAATGAGACAACACCTGAAGAAATTTGGGAACAGAGACGACCTACCGTAGCACATCTAAGAACTTTTGGATGCCTTGCTTATGCGTGGATACCAAAACAGTTTCGCAAAAAATTTAATGCGAAATCAACACCAGCCATCATGATGGGATACGCTGAAACTATGAAGGCTTACAGATTGTATGATCCTGTTACTAAAAAAATTTTTACAGCTAGACTTCCAAAATTTTTTGAAGATCAAAGAGGATACGAGACTATAATAAGAAATATGGAACCTACCAGAGATGTTACGAAATCAGAAACTGAAAATAACTACATTTTTCTAAAATTTGAAAAAGTGAAACAAAAAGAAAACCCACAAGCAAATATACTTCCAAATGATTCAAATAAGTTAAGAAGATCAGAGAGACAAACGAAAAGAACAGATAAGTTAAATGTAGATCCAAAACTGAAATCATATTGTAATAAGATAGAGGAAGAGGAAATAGAGGAAGTATTTATTCCTAAAAATTACAAAGAAGCAGTAACATGTGCATTTAGTAAGGAATGGGAAGAAGCCATGGACGATGAAATACAATCATTAAGAGATATGGAAACATGGGATATCGTAGAGAGAAAAGAAAACATGCATGTACTAAATTCAAAATGGGTATACGCTTTAAAGAAGAATGAAAATGGTGAGATAGTAAAATTTAAGGCCAGGCTAGTAGCAATTGGATATAATCAGAAAAAGGGAATAGATTATTATGATACTTATTCACCGGTAATGAAGCTGACATCATTAAGAATCATACTTGCTTTAGCCGTGAAATATAAATTATACTTAAGGCAATTAGATATCAAAACGGCATATTTACATGGTACACTAAAAGAAAATGTTTTCATGAAGTTACCTGAAGGTTATTATAATGAAGAAACGAGATGTGGACAGGTATGTAAACTAAAAAAGTCACTGTATGGATTGAAACAATCTGGAAGGGAGTGGAACTTAACCTTGAATAAAAAATTAAAAGAAATGAGTTTTAACAGATTACAAACAGATTTATGTATTTATATTAAAAGGGAAAATGGAGAGAGTCTAATTGTTGGAATATTTGTGGATGATTTTATATTGGCAGGAACAAATGAAGATATAATGGAAAATAACATTGCAATTTTGAAAGAAGATTTTGAAGTGAAAGACTTAGGTGAACCAAAAATGATGCTGGGAATTAAAATAAACAGGAGTCCAGATGGTAAGGAAATAAAAATAAGCCAAGGTCATCTAGTAGAGGAACTATTAAAAAAATATAATATGGAAAACGCAAAAACAGTTTCAACTCCTATGGAGACAAAATTAAATTTAGAAATTTCACAAAGTACTAAAGAAAATGTACCATATCAAGAATTAATAGGATCCTTAATGTATCTGACACAAGGCACAAGACCAGATCTAGCATATCCCGTAAATTATCTAAGTAGATTTTGTAATAATCATAATAAAACACATTGGAGCCATTTAAAAAGAATTTTAAGATACTTAAAAGGTACAAAAGATATGTCCTTAACATATAGTAAAAATTCTGGGGAAGGAATTATTGGATATGTTGATGCAAACTGGAATACAGCGCAAAATGAAGATGGGAAATCCACAACAGGATTTGTTTATATAATGAGTGGTGGAGCTATATCTTGGAAATCTACAAAGCAAAAAATTATAGCGTTATCAACTTGTGAAGCGGAGTATGTAGCAAATTAAACTGTGCGAAGCAATTAAAGAAGGGATCTGGATAAGTAATTTATTAAAGGAATTGGAAAATGAAAATGTAAAACAAATTTTATTATTTAGTGACAATCAAGCTGCTATAACAGTTGGAAAAAGCTTAAACACAAAAAGAACTAAACATATAGAGCTAAAATATTTAAAGATACGGGATGAAATTTTAAAGGGAAGATTTAAAATAGAATATATTGAAACTGAAAAAATGGTTGCTGACTACCTGACTAAAAGTATAGGAGGAATGAAAACAAAAGTTTTCAATGAAATTTTAGGTTTAAAATAATCTTTTCTATTTGGTGCATAAGGGGGACTTGTTAGAATTGCATACAAATAGAAAAGATGATTTGAGAACTATAGTAACCAAATATGACAGATGGTTTTGTTTTTGACAGAATGTATAGGAAATAATATAATAATATTAAAATGTGTATGTGCTATAAATAAATAAACTTATTATACACTATATGTTCTATTAATAACCAGAACAAGGTTAACACAAAGTCAGGATGATGTTGATGCTGCTTGCATGTTTTGTGACGCTTGTTTTTATAGGATGAAAGGGGCGAGAAATGGGTTCGTTGACTAATGTGCAATATGTGGGCACATAAACAATGAATGCTCCGGGACAGAATAAGATTTATATGAATGTGATTTTTGTCAGTAATCAATTGTTAAACTGTTACTTTGAGTTTGTACCTTAAACAAAAATAAAATTAATTTTGAACTACCCAATTTTTAATAGGGGCCCGTATTTCATAGACTCTATCCTGATTCGAACATTTTACAAATTTTCATGGTTGGCTTTCACATCATTTTTCTATTTTTTGAAACAATGCAATTTTGAATATTGTATATAAGTCTTTGAGCTAGATGTATGCCAATTCTAAGATCATTTCTTCAAAAACTTAAAAAATTATCGAGAAAAACAAAAGGGAGGCCCATTTTAGGAACTTCTGCTCTACTGCTGTACTTACTGCAATAATTTGGCCACCAGTTAGCGTACTCGAGTGTATACAGTAGGCAATTATTTTATATTTGACTAGTATCTGTTTACTGCAGGAATCAAAGATGAAATTACAGAGGACGTATACCAGGGTAATACCAACATAGAGGAGTTACACATTAAGTCTGAACCTGTGGATACCAGTGAAGCTGAAGATGAATCAGAGAATGCAGCTGTCACAAATACTGGTCAGTAGAACTAATTTAATTGATGCTTATGTTTTATATTGAATGTTTAGAATGATTTATTGGTGTAACTGCTGATCTTGTCGACAAATATTTTGCATTATGCTTCTTATGTCTGTTGTATATTATTCTTTTTTCCTAAGCAATACGTTTTTTTGTGTTACATTGTTGTTAATTCACTTGTACTTGATATCTGACCGAAGTGGAATTCTTATTTCTGGCAGAGTCAAGGTTCTTGCTATACCTACGCCCGAGATGTTAGGGACCACCATGTAAAAAGTATAATGTGAAACACGAGACTTCCTTCAAACTTTCAATTCTATCCGACAATTAACACAACTTGTAAAACTATCTCCAGGCAGACTTTGTTTGATACATGGATACTTTTCTAGGGATACCAACATTATGATTTATTTTATGATGTACTGTTTTACCTTTTCTGAAATTTTTCATAATTCTGATTGAAATCTTGTCTTGTTAAAAAAAACTATATTATAATTACATGTCACTAAATATAAACTAGTACAATTAAACGATTTTTATAAATTTGTTACTGTAACAAAACTTTTAACGTCATATCAAATTGAGATATGGGCTCAACATCGCTATAGTGACACTAGGCAGACAAAATTTTAACTAGAGAAACGAGTATCTATTTGTTGTTTACAAGTGGCTACCTCGTGTTGTTTGTATCGCGTTTAAACTTTAATATTGCAGTTTGTTTGTAACATTAACTTTTGATAGCAACTATTATTCTTTTATGTTGCGAAAATGATCCATCGTTATTCGAATTACTTGCTCGGATGGACGATTATGTCGACCGTAAAATGGACACAAATCAGTTGTCAGCTATCAAAATGGCCGTCGCTGGAAACAGGGTTGCCATTTCGCAAAACAAACCTCTAAAAAAACACACTTTACTATTCACTAGTGATACACTCAAACAATCTGTTTTTTTTTAAACATGCATTTTTTGTAGTGCGATTTTCAAAATTGTTTCGCATTTTTTGCAAATTTTTATGACATCTTTAGATGGATAAAGTGTATTAATCCTATCGCTACGCTTTTTAAAATTTATTAAAGCATATTCATTCAAATTATTGTTATTGAAAAGTGTATAATGTATTCAGCACATTTTAATTTTCTTTCTAGATTATTTTATTTTTTTTAAACGCACAACAGTCTACCTTTTTAACTAATTTGTATTGTGGCAGCAGATGGTTTATGACCCATCTAATGGAAATACCCAGATTATATTTTATTAATAATTTCCTTCGGGTTTAACATATTTCAAATATTTTTACAATTTATTTTACAACCTTAGTTACCATTATTAGATTTTACAAATATTAACGTACCTTTTGTTCACTTTAAAAATTATTTTTACCCCAAAGAGGTCATAAACCATATAACCACGACGAGAAACGATCCCTCTAGTTAGCAACGTTTAGTCCGTTACCAATACATCTCCGACAACATCATATTAGTCAAAACTCCGGCATTTTTATTTAAAATCCTTCAGATACAACAATCCCAGAGTATTATATCTACACAATAAAAATTATCTAAGATGAAAACTAAAATCTCTAACAAAGTTTAAACTATGAAAACTATAACAGAACTTACACTAGGCACCAAACTATGAAAATAAAGAGTTCAAATATTATACACTATGTTAACAAAAAAAAAAAAATATTGTTTATTGAAAAAAAAAAGGTTTTAATAATGAGTATTTATTTTTCAGAGAGCCGCGATGCTCTGAAGACAATTTGCATATCATCTACTGACGACATGTCCCAGTATCACTATAACACTAACGTCATCATCACTGAGGAGATTGATATCAAGACTGAATGTGGATATGACGGAGAATATGAGGAGAGTACAGTTGTACAAGATGCAGGTCAGCCATAGCTTTAGTGTGTCAGTTGCCAGCTTGCAATACTGTTATTGATAGTTTCCATTTACTGAGTACAAGCTCAGAACCAGCGCGAGACTGAAACGGTGAAATGAGCACCGCAAGGTGGCGGTTTTGGGACTTTAGTTTCTCCACGAACACATCAAATCAGTATATGTTGGGATTGCGATGCGTTAGGATGTCGAAATTGGTTTCGAGTATCGAAAAATCAGGATCAAGTTGGGTCTTAATAATAATTTCTATATTATTAACGCGAACTAAATCAACCTATTGTCATTCTATAACTAAGAAAATAAAAACTTAATAAATACCATGAGTCCGTGCGCCGCGATAATCGATGAGGAGGGGTGGGTTCGGCGTTTGGGGATCAGTATAACTTGGTATTGCGAAGCACTACGATGTCGAACTTGGCTTCAAACGTAATCTAACGTCGAGATCTGTCTATTTAAGACATTAAAGTGAAATTTAATACAGCACTGGTTGTAAAATTATGGATCGCTGTAAAAAAATTAAAAAATTCAAAATGAATATTCTCGATTCAAATGAATATACTCGTCTAAAGGCCAAGAAGAAATCTATCCAAAGATTAAAACGAATAGATCGGAGCCAGAGATATTCAAAATGGTGCCACACACAAATGCAAAAAGGTGCAGGGCTTACTGAAAACACATTAAAGCTGACACCGCAAAACCTAAAATGGAACATAGCACAGTACAACACGCGGATCACGCGAACCGATTCACGTAAATCCTAGAGATTGTGTGTCGTATTTTATATATATATATATTTTTTTTAAAATTTCTTCATTGCTGGTTTAACAATATAATGCTGTTATGCACAGGATATTGATATAGACATATAAAACGTACCAAGTTAAACACGATCTTTTTCTAATAAGTTTGGAGATACAAGAAAATATTTCAATTTAAATATGTAGCATTTTTGGTAGACTAGGAATCTTAACTCACAGATTCTCCTTAAAAACATGTATTATTATTAATCCAAAGCATACTACATTTTTAAAAGATATATTTCTTATTTTAGTTAATATCCAAAAGAGGATCAATTTTAGATGTTAGTAAGTACTAAATATTTTTTCAAGAAAGTAATATGGCATCTTTCAGTATCATAATATAACAGAGGTTCAATTTAGAAAAAGTGTAACATTTGATTCATCTCCTAAAATTGATTTTTTTTTCAAAATTGATAAAAAAAATGTGCTTTTAATATATGAAAAATTATGATAAATCCTGACATTGTGTTGGCGAACCAGATGTCTTTTGATAGTTCCAAATCTGGTACGAACAAACCAACTTTAGCAACACTGTGTAACAGTTGCACCATCAGAATTATTTTGATAATAAAGATATTATTCGTAGAGTATTTATGCAATACATAATTTAGCCTTTAGCATAATGTTAACAGTTTTATTATGAATGTTAGACAGAATATAAATATTAACATTGGCAAAATATGTGTGGTGTAAATAGCAATCAAAATTAATTTTAAGAGACTCAGTTCCTGGCTAAGGTCTGGTGTATATGCAATGCATCATTACCAGTCAAAAGCTGAGTCCTATCGATCATGTAAGTTTGATATTTTATTTTAAATATTACATTCTGTTTTAAAATGTTTTGTCTTAATTTGATAATCACGTAATTAATTTATAACTTAATTTTGTTCTTCGCTTATAGATTTTTTTTATACGATAAATTGCTTCCACTTGTTTGACAATAAAGTTTCCATCAATAGAAAAACTGGTAAAATCAGTTCAAATTATTTTTCCAAATTCACATAAGGAAAATTTTGTTGTTAAAATGTTTTTTCAATAGTTTTGGCTGCTACAACTGACTTCGACTGATTTATACATACGTATTATTTTAATTACTTATTTGTTGGCAGGTAATGCAACATCTTCCAGTGATCCAGATGAGAGTTGGGCACCAGAGTCCATTAACAAATTCAGACAGATCAAAACAACCACATCAGAACTCAACAATCCTAAACGATTACCTTCTGGAGAGAAACCATTCAAATGTGATAAGTGTAATAAAGCATTTGCACAAACAACAAATCTTGCCACTCACATACGAACACATTCTGGAGAGAAACCATTTAAATGTGATCAGTGCAATAAAGCATTTGCACAAGCAACAAATCTTGCCACTCACATACGAACACATTCTGGAGAGAAACCATTTAAATGTGAACAGTGTGACAAAACATTTTCAGTTTCATCTCTTTTTGCCAGACACAAACGAACACATTCTAGAGAGAAACAATTCAAATGTGATCAGTGTAATAAAGTATTTTCATGTTCATCAGATCTCGCTAGACACAAACGAATTCATTCTGGAGAGAAACCATTCAAATGTGATCAATGTAATAAAACATTTGCACAATTTGCAAATCTTACCTCTCACAAACGAAAACATTCTGGAGAGAAACCATTCAAATGTGATCAATGTAATAAAACATTTGCACAATTAGCAAATCTAACCTCTCACAAACGAAAACATTCTGGGGAGAAACCATTCAAATGTGATCAATGTAATAAAGCATTCACACAATCAACTAATCTGACCACTCACAAACGAACACATTCTGGGGAGAAACCATTTAAATGTGTGGAATGTAATAAAGCATTTGCACATTCATCACATCTCATTAGACACAAACGAACACATTCTGGAGAGAAACCATTCAAATGTGATCAGTGTAATAAAGCATTTACGATATTAGCAGATCTTGTCAGGCACAAACGAACACATTCTGGAGAGAAACCATTCAAATGTATGGAGTGTAATAAAGCATTTGCACATTCATCAAATCTCATTATGCACAAACTACTACATTCTGGAGAGAAACCATTCAAATGTGTGGAATGTAATAAGGCATTTGCACATTCAACAGTACTCACTATACACAAACGACTACATTCCGGAAAGAAACCATTCAAATGTGTGAGGTGTAATAAGGCATTTGCACAGTCATCAAATCTCATTATGCACAATCGAACACATTCTGGAGAGAAACCATTCAAATGTGAGCAGTGTAATAAAGCATTTGCGCAATCAGCAAATCTAGTCAGACACAAACGAACACATTCTGAAGAGAAACCATTCAAATGTGTGAGGTGTAATAAGGCATTTGCACAGTCATCAAATCTCATTATGCACAAACGGACACATTCTGGAGAGAAACCATTCAAATGTGAACAGTGTGACAAAACATTTGCACTTTCACATCATCTTACTGAACACAAACGAACACATTCTGGAGAGAAACCATACAAATGTGATCAGTGTAATAAAGCATTTTCACAATCGTCAAGTCTTGTCAGACACAAACGAATACATTCTAGCGAAAGGCCACAGCCGGTTACATAATTTACGGAAGAGGGCTGTATAAGTGAAGGCGGACTACTCCATTTACCCATTTTTGCCTATATACATATATATATATATGTATATAAGCAAAAATAAAATTTGAAATTAATAATCTTAATATATTTGTAACTATATTTTCATGAATAAAATTATGGTCAATCAATCGTAATGTAAAAAATATATAGCCCGGCTTGTACTTACGGTATGTTGATCAGTGCTTCTAAAACTTTTTGATGCCGCGGCTCCCCTGCAACTAAAATCGATAACCCACGGCCCCCCTAAATTGATTTTATGGAACCCATGTTGGTTAAAAAAAATATTTTTTTGTTTCATTTATACATATATTTTTTTCGCTCAAATCATTCAATAATCTATGTACAATAAAGAATAAAAATTTTGTAATTAAATTAAAAGCTACTTATCTTTTTTATTTATTTATTTATTTAAATTTATATCTATCCTACAGAAAGAATTCAAATACGGACAGGTACATGGTAATAGCATATTTAAAGTTACAATGTAATATATAAATTAAAGTAAATAAATAATTAACAAGTGTTACATTCGCGGCCCCCTTGTGGGAGGCCAGGGCCCCCTACGTGGCCGATGTTCTCATTCTGACATATCCTGAGAACAAGATCGACGAGTTATTAAGGTTGTTCAAAGTAGCCTCTAAGTTCATGTATGAAGCGGAGACTAACGGTGCGATATCGTTCTTGGACACCAAGATTATATAGAAAGAGAATGGTCTTAATATCAAAACAAACTGGTATCAAAAGACAACTCACAGTTTCAAATACTTCTACTCGAACCATCCAATGAGCCAAAAAATTAATGTCATTAATAATACCATTGATCATGCAATTAAACTTGCAAAACCAGAATTTAGACCAGAAAATGTGCGCAAAATAAAAGATGCCTTCATACGCAATGACTATTCTGTAGGTCTGATCAATAAATGCATCAACAATCACATTAATTTCATTTATAATGGCTCTCAACGTCCAAAGAATTATGAAAATCTAAGTTATGTTTCTGTTTCATATGTGAATAAAAATATCACATGGTTACAGCAAAATTTTGAGTAAATAATCTCAAAGTTGCTTACTCCACTGGTAACAATAACAGGAAGAACTTCACTAACTTAAAATCAAAGATTGAAAAATCGTCGAAAGCCAATGTCGTATACTCAATACCCTGCACTGATTTTAGCAAAATTTATGTTGGTACCACTAGTCAAGCGCTTAAATGTAGGCTTACTCAGCACAAAAGCGCCACTAGGCTTAAGCCGCAAAGCATCGGTTTGGCTATTCACGCCAACGAAAAGAACCATAAATTTGACTACAATCACGTGCAAATATTAGACATTATCGGAAAAAGGCTTATCTTGGAAATGCTACTTATCCAAAGTACCTTCCAGAATAACGTTAACTTCTTTGTTAGATAAAATATTTGTGTTGTTCAATGGATTTTAATTCTGTTGATAGTTTATCCGTTGGCTAACATCGAAATAAAAAAAATATCTATACTAAAGGGGAAACTTTCTAAGCGCCCTGACATCTGTTGGTGAATTTCGGAAGATACGAGAATGACATTGTTTTGTTTTGTTTAATGAAGAAACACATGTTTTTTTGTTATTTGTGTTTTATTTTTGTGAATCATGTCAAAAAACAATCCATTTTGTTGTGTGTCGAAATGTAAATTGTGAATAAAGAAGAATCCCACTTGAACATTCCATAATTTTTCTAAATCGGAATCAATATCAATTGAATGTTATTTGGAGGTAGAGAGAAAGTGGATCGTAGGTCTCTATCATACACCATGGATCCAAAAACTAAAAATGGGCTAAAATTCAAGCCCATGAATGCATATTTTCTCCTTACATTTTATGCAACGAACTACTTTTAAAAGGAATTTTTTTACGTCGAAGAAAAGACTGAATAAAGGCACTTACCCCACCCAAAATTTGTTTAAATCATCAGTTCATATATTAAAAGGCCTTTCCACATCTTCAGGCAAAGATTTTTATTTTTTACTAATATATTTACCATATTGCACGTTTACAAAATATTGTGTATTTATTCCTATAATTTTACTTTCACAGCTATGTAACAATAACATTAAGTACTCTCTACCTACGTTTCAAAATTGATCACCGCGGCGCTACGATTTTAAATTTATTTCCCTATAGGGGAAACTTTTTAAGATCGCAGCGCCGTATGCGGTTAAGCTGGAATACACGACAGTGACATTAAACTCTTACTCGTGTAATTGTTTACATAGTGAAAATGAACACGAGTTGTATTTTTCCTGTTTTCCGACCTTTTTTTTAATTTAAAGGTAATCTACGGTTTACAAGATATGTAATAATATACTATTCTAAAGAAATTTCAAGGAAATTTTTAGTTTTTCATTGTATTTTTAATTCTTTATGACTGTCTGTCAATATAATAACAACAAAAATATTGTAAATATATTAGTAAAAATTAATATCTCTGCATGAAAATGTAGAAAGGCTTTTTAATATATCAACTGATGATTTAGGCAACTTTTGGGTGGGATGAATGCTTTTTTTCATTTTTTTTTTTTGGACGTAAAAAATCACTTTCCATAAAATGCAACGAGCAAACATGCATGCATGGACTTTTGCACATTGGAATTTTGCACATTGGAATTTTGCCCATTTTTAGTTTATGGGTCCATAAGAACCTACGATCCACTTTTTCTCTGCCTCCAAACGTCGTTTCAATTGATATTTCTTTCGATTTAGGTAAATTATGGAATGTTTAAGAGGGATTCCTCCTTATTCAAGATTTACATTGCGACACACAACAAAATTGACTGTTTTTTTTTCCATGATTCACAAAAATAAAACACAAACAACAAAAAAACACGTATTTCTCCATTGAACAAAACAAAACAATGCCGATACTTTCGTATCTTCCACAAATTGCCACCACATGTCAGGGCGCTTAGGAAGTTTCCCCTATACTGTTTACATACGTTGACAGATGACTATCCTTTTTCATGTCAAAAGTTCAGAAGGCGGTAGTGGAGTCGTTTCGGTAATTTTAGTCGCGAATTCTTATTATACTAAAACTATAAAATTGAAGGATTTCCACATTTACTTAAAGGAATCCCCGCAATTTAACGAATCATGTAATTTACATAATCATTGGTCTCAGGTACAAACTATTTGATAGTCATTTGTTTTTATAATATTACCTGTTACATCTCAAATATATCAGATGTCGACAGGTAACATTAAAAAAGAAATTAGGTAGGTAGCTACTATAAGAGTAAATATTTCCCCTAGCAAAACTGATCGGCACGACCTGCTACATAATAACATATTAAATCCGGCGCGATGTAGCAGGGGTAATTTTGATTTTTAGAAATTACAAAGAATTTCTAGAAGTGTTTTGTTTCAGAAATGAATATGAATTATAGAATACTATGTACACTATGTACACATACTGCCATTTTTCTATATGTATATATGCAGTATTGGTCTGGAGCCAGTTCGAATGAACTGGTTGTTATTTATTTATAGAATTTTCAAAACGCGAACTGGTCCTTAATGTTGTTATAAACGGAAAAAAAAAAATCCTCTTGAAAGAACTTGTTACAATATTGGCAGTCCACAACTGTACATAATATTGGTTGAAATATGAATTATTATAATATGAATTCTACTAGTAGAGGTTGACCTTATTAAAATTTACACATGGGCGGTATTTGGGCTCGATTCTATTAGAGGGCGGTTTTATGAATATTTGCACACGAGAGTCTGACACTAACGCGGTAGATATAGCACAATAAAAGAATTATCTGAGTCGAATACTTCGACATCTCCCAATATTTTCATAAACATGCTCAAATGTATTGTTAATAGTAATTCTTCTTCTTTTTATTTGGGCACTATCAGTCAGGTTGACTTTTGGCCTCAGTCACATAAGCCCTCCATCTCGATCTATTCATTGTTAATAGTAATGTCAGTTTAAAATATGACATTTCTATTATGTCAGTTTATGTGTCAAACGATACCAACTTTATTTTATTTACAATAAAACCATGGATAACTATCCGAGAATAAAAAATGCATTGTAAAAGCGAACGTTGGAATAAACATCGGAATAAATTTATACCTTAGATAGTTATACCGCTACGTATCCAAGGTTTGTAAAAGCGGCCCTTACTCAAATAATTTAAGTACGAACTTCTGTGTAAACATTGGTAGTACAGATATTTAGTAACAACACGTATAAGTGTCCCGTTGTGCTAACCAAGGAAAATGTCACATAAAATGCCCATGTGAGAATCACTCATTGCCAAAGGCAGCGCCGGTCACATGAAGCATTTTATCTTGCACCTTACGAAATTATTTATTATAATTTTTATGATATTTATTATAATTACTCCGTGATTATTCCTGATTTATAAATCGTACCTATATAGATCAGAGCACTTTTTTTTTCGTTAGTAAATATTCTTGCCACCGAAGTAAGTTTTCTTTGTATTGCTTTAGGGGGTTACAATAATGTTCAATAGCGAATTTAACGTTATAATTGTCGTCAAAAATGAAAATAAAGAAAATTGTGATATATATCCTCGGGAACATTTTTGTAGCAATATTAAACCCAAAATTCGTTAATATATATTTTGAATATGTGTCTCTTTTATAGTTTTTTATAATATGGAAGATTTTTCAAACTTTTTTCTAAATATGTCTTAGTTGATCTGAAACCTGGTGTCATACCGTGTTTATAGTTTAGTATATAGCTTAAAATCTTTCCAGACAAATTTGCAATACGCTGTTGCAAATAGCACTAAAATCGGTTTAGCCGTTTTTTAGTTTTAATACATAAACCGATTCTAAAAAGACGCCTATGTGCCAAAAAGAAATGAAACAGGCCACTGGAAGGGTTTTATAAATAACCTTGAATCTAGATTTGCCGTTTATGGGTTGATCAGGGAAAAATACTGAACTTCGTTTTTGTACATGTGTATGGGTAACCTTTGTAACCAAAAACCAAGTCGATATCTCATCATAGGTCTGACACATTGAAGAATCCGTGAAAGAAACATATCACCACATTAGGAGGCGCCAGACGCAATGCACATGGGAAAGTCAGTGCGCCAAAGGGCACTATTCGCTATTAAAGCCACATCCACCTATGCCGAAAGAACATTTTTTAAGCGCCAACTTCTAGACCAAATTGCGTTCACGTTTAAACGATAAACATTTAAATAGTTTAGTGTTTTTAAAAGCCTTTTATTTAAATTTAAATAAACCTTAAGTTATTATGCTACGTAGGTTGTAGTGTATAATTATTGTATGGTTTTTTATTAGTATTAGTTTTTTTATTGTGAAGTACAATTCGCGACTCAAACTAACGTTGGCGGCGCTGCGTACGACAGTTGATGCCCGACGAGAAACGTATATGTCAGAACTTTTTTCTTAATATTTATCTGTTCAAACAATATTTCGGCAAAAAAGCACTGTATTTAAGTCAATATATTTAAAAATACGTCTTAATTCACAAAAACTGCAGCACAACACACTACAAATATTATACAAATATACGCTTCTGTTTAATTTACCAAGCCGCCACCAGATGTATCACTGCAATTTGGAGTCGCAAATAGTGTATTTCAACACATAATAAAAATTTACTGATTTATCTATAGTAGAAAAAATATAAAACTTGAAAAACCGAAACCGCGGTTTTTGATTTTTAAAAACCGAAAACCGCGGTTTTCAAAAAATGCGGTTTTCCCGATACTCTACTCTGCATACACTAAACATAAATTTTACTAAATAACTGAATAAAGGAATCATATCACCTATAGAATAGTAAAGTGAATCGCGCCGAACAACATTTTCCGATGTTGCACGAACTTGCTATAGTTGTGCAAACAACCATTGAAACGAAATTCCCGCGATCTCGCTGAACGCATCATACATACTTCGATGATCCAATATAATTAAAAACAAAATTATTAATTTCTCGTTTTTGATAGGACTTTTTTGGTATTTTCGATTTTTCTAGTTATGATGAAGGTATTTCCTACCTGTATGCAAAATTTCAACTCGGTAGCATATCTGGAAGTGGGTTAGAATTTCCGGACATAGCCACAAATATTCTCTTTTATATATAAAGATTTCCTTCCGGTTTAACATATTTCAAATATTTTTACAATTCCATTTATTTTACAACCTTAGTTACCATTATTAGATTTTACAAATATTAACGTACCTTTTGTTCACTTTAGAAATTATTTTTACCCCAAAGAGGTTATAAACCATCTGACCACGATGAGAAACGATCCCTCTAGTTAGCAACGTTTAGTCAGTTACCGATACATCTCCGACAACATCATATTAGTCAAAACTCCGGCATTTTTATTTAAAATCCTTCAGATACAACAATCCCACAGTATTATATCTACACAATAAAAATTATCTAAGATGAAAACTAAAAAACTCTAACAAAGTTTAAACGATGAATACTATAACAGATCTTACACTAGGCACCAAACTATGAAAATAAAGAGTTAAAATATTATACACTATGTTAACACAAAAAATAATATTGTTTATTGAAAAAAAAAAGGTTTTAATAATGAGTATTTATTTTTCAGAGAGCCGCGATACTCGAAAGACAATTTGCATATCATCTACTGACGACATGTCCCAGTATCACTACAACACTAACATCATCGTCACTGAGGAGATTGATATCAAGACTGAATGTGGACCTGACGGAGAATATGAGGAGAGTACAGTTGTACAAGATGCAGGTCAGCCATAGCTTAATATTAGTGTGTCAGTTGCCAGCTTGCAATACTGTTATTGATAGTTTCAATTTACTGAGTACAAGCTCAGAACCAGCGCGAGACTGAAACGGTGAAATAAGCACCTCAAGGTGGCGTTTTTGGGACTGTCCGTTTCTCCACGAACACATCAAATCAGTATATGTCGGGACTGCGATGCGTTACGATGTCGAAATTGGTCTCGAGTATCGAAAAATCAGCATCAAGTTGGGTCTTATAATTTCTATATTATTAACGCGAACTAAATCAACCTAGTGTCATTCTATAACTAAGAAAATAAAAACTTGATAGAGACCATGAGTCCGTGCGCCGCGATAATCGATGAGGAGGGGTGGGTTCGGCGTTTGGGGATCAGTATAACTTGGTATTGCGAAGCACTACGATGTCGAACTTGGCTTCATACGAAATCTAACGTTGAGATCTGTCTAGTTAAGACATTAAAGTGAAATTTAATACAGCACTGGTTGTAAAATTATGGATCGCAGTTAAAAAAATTTAAAAAATTCAAAATGAATATTCTTGATTCAAAGGAATATACTCGTCTAAAGGCCAAGATGAAATCTATCCAAAGATTAAATCGAATAGATCGGATCCTGAGAAATTCAAAATGGTGCCACACACCAATGCGAAAAGCTGCAGGGCTTACTGAAAACACTTGAAAGCTCACACTGCAAAACCTAAAATGGAACATAGCACGCGGATCACGCGGACCGATTCACGTAAATCCTAGAGATTGTGTGTCCTATTTTATATATATTTTTTTAAATTTCTTCATTGCTGGTTTAACAATATAATTTTGTTATGCACAGGATATTGATATAGATATATAGAACGTACCAAGTTAAAGGGAACACGATCTTTTTCTGATAAGTTTGGAGATAAAAAAAAAATATTTTAATTGAAATATGTAGCATTTTTAGTAGACTAGGAATCTTAACTCACAGATTCTGCTTAAAAACATGTATTATTATTAATCCAAAGCATACTACCTTTTTAAAAGATATATTTCTGATTTTAGTTAATATCTAAAAGAGGATCAATTTTAGATGTTAGTAAGTTCTAAATATTTTTTCAAAAACGTAATATGGCATCTTTCAGTATAATAATATAACAGATTCAATTTAGAGAAAGTGTAACATTTGATTCATTTCCTAAAATTGTTTTTTTTTTTTTTTTTCAAAAGTAAAAAAGAATGTGCTTTTAATATATGAAAAATTATGATAAATCCTGACATTGTGTTGGTGAACCAGATGTCTTTTGATAGTTCCAAATCTTACGTACCAACTTTAGCAACACTGTGTAACAGTTACACCATCAGAATTATTTTGATAATAAAGATATTATTCGTAGAGTGTTTATGCAATACATAATTTAGCCATGTTAACAATTTTATTATGAATGTTAGACAGAATATAAATATTAATATTGGCAATATATGTGTGGTGTAAATAGGAATCAAAATTAATTTTAAGAGACTCAGTTCCTGGCTAAGGTCTGGGGTATATGCAATGCATCATTACCAGTCAAAAGCTGAGTCCGATCGACCATGTAAATTTGATATTTTATTTTTCATATTACATTCTGTTTTAAAATGTTTTGTCTTAATTTGATAATCACGTAATTAATTTATAACTCAATTTCGTTCTTCGCTTATAGATTTTTTTTTTATACAATATATTGTTTTCACTTGTTTGAACAGAAAATTCCCATCAACAGAAAAACTGGTAAAATTATTTTTCCAAATTCACATAAGGAAAATTTTGTTAAGTTAAAATGTTTTTTCAATAGTTTTGGCTGCTACAACTGACTTCAACTGATTTATACATACTTATTATTTTAATTACTTATTTTTGGCAGGTAGTGTAACATCTTCCAGTGATCAAGATGAGAGTTGGGCACCAGAGTTCATTAACAAGATCAGACAGATCAAAACAACCACATCAGAACTCAACAATCCTAAACGATTACCTTCTGGAGAGAAACCATTCAAATGTGATCAATGTAATAAAGCATTTGCACAAGCAAGACATCTTGCCACTCACAAACGAACACATTCTGGAGAGAAACCATTCAAATCTGATCAGTGTGATAAAACATTTTCAGTTTTATTTAGTCTCGCTAGACACAAACGAATGCATTCTGGTGAGAAACCTTTCAAATATGGTCAGTGTAATACAGCATTTGCACAAGCAACAAATCTTGCCATTCACAAACGAAAACATTCTGGAGCGAAACCGTTTAAATGTGATCATTGTAATAAATCATTTGCACTTTCATCAGATCTCACTATACACAAACTAACACATTCTGGAGAGAAACCATTCAAATGTGATCAGTGCAAGAAAGAATTAACATGTTCATCAGCTCTCACTGTACACAAACGAAAACATTCTGGAAAGAAACCATTCATATGTGAGCAGTGCAAGAAAGAATTTACATGTTCATCAGCTCTCACTGTACACAAACGAAAACATTCTGGAGAGAAACCATTCAAATGTGAACAGTGTACTAAAGCATTTGCACGGGCAATACATCTTGCCGATCACAAACGAACACATTCTGGAGAGAAACCATTTAAATGTGAACAGTGTGATAAAACATTTTCAGTATCATCTCATCTCACTAGACACAAACGAATGCATTCTGGTGAGAAACCATTCAAATGTGATCAATGTAATAAAGCATTTCCACATTCATCAGCTCTCGTTCAACACAAACGAACACATTCTGGAGAGAAACCATTTAAATGTGATCAGTGTAATAAAGCATTTGCACAAGCTATAAATCTTGTCACTCACAAACGAACACATTCTGGAGATAAACCATTTAATTGTGAACTGTGTGACAAAACATTTTCATTTTCATCTCATCTCATTAAACACAAACGAATGCATTCTGGTGATAAACCATTCAAATGTGATCAGTGTAATAAAGCATTTCCACATTCATCAGCTCTCGTTCAACACAAACGAACACATTCTGGAGAGAAACCATTCAAATGTGATCAATGTAATAAAGCATTTTCACGATCAACACATCTTGTCACACACAAACGAACACATTCAGGAGAGAAACCATTTAAATGTGAACAGTGTGATAAAACATTTGCATGTTCATCATCTTTAATTAGACACAAACGAATACATTCCAGAGAGAAACCATTGAAATGTGATCAGTATAATGAATCATTTGCACTATCAACAACTCTCATCACTCACAAACGAACACATTCTGGAGAAAAACCATTTAAGTGTGTGGAGTGTAATAAAACGTTTGCACATTCATCAAAACTTATTAAACACAAACGAGTACATTCTGGAGAGAAACCATTTAAATGTGTGGAGTGTAATAAAGCATTTGCACAATCATCATATCTCATTAAACACAAACGAACGCATTCTGGAGAGAAACCATTCAAATGTGTGGAGTGTAACAAAGCATATGCACATTTATCAGATCTCATTGTACACAAACGACTACATTCTGGAGAGAAACCATTCAAATGTGTGGAGTGTAATAAAGCATTTGCACGTTCATCAAATCTCACTATACACAAGCGAACACATTCTGGAGAGAAACCATTCAAATGTATGGAGTGTAATAAAGCATTTGCACGTTCATCAGATCTCACTATGCACAAACGAACACATTCTGGAGAGAAACCATTCAAATGTGATCAGTGCAAGAAAGAATTTACATGTTCATCAGCTCTCACTGTACACAAACGAAAACATTCTGGAGAAAAACCATTTACATGTGAACGTTGTGACAATACATTTTCAGTTTCATCTCAACTCACTAGACACATACGAATGCATTCTGGTGAGAAACCATTCAAATGTGATCAGTGTAATAAAACATTTGCGCAATCAACAAATCTTGCCACTCACAAACGAACACATTCTGGAGAGAAACCCTTCAAATGTGATCAATGTAATAAAACATTTGCACAATCATCAAATCTCATTATACGCAAACGACTACATTCTGGAGAGAAACCATTCAAATGTGTGGAGTGTAATAAAGCATTTCACAGACATCAGATCTCATTAGACACAAACGACTACATTCTGGAGAGAAACCATTTAAATGTTGAGAGTGTAATAAAGCATTTGCACTTTCATCAAATCTAATTATGCACAAACAACTACATTCTGGAGAGAAACCATTCAAATGTGTGGAGTGTAATAAAGCATTTCACAGTTATCAGATCTCATTAGACATAAACAACTACATTCTGGAGAGAAACAATTCAAATGTGTGGAGTGTAATAAAGCATTTGCACAGTCATCAGATCTCATTATACACAAACGACTACATTCTGGAGAGAAACCATTCAAATGTGTGCAGTGTAATAAAGCATTTGCACAGTCATCAGATCTCATCATACACAAACGACTGCATTCTGGAGAGAAACCATTCAAATGTGTGGAGTGTAATAAAGCATTTGCACATTCATCAAATCTCATTGAACACAAACGACTACATTCTGGAGAGAAACCATTTAAATGTTGAGAGTGTAATAAAGCATTTGCACTTTCATCAAATCTAATTATGCGCAAACAACTACATTCTGGAGAGAAACCATTCAAATGTGTGGAGTGTAATAAAGCATTTCACAGTTATCAGATCTCATTATACATAAACGACTACATTCTGGAGAGAAACCATTCAAATGTGTGGAGTGTAATAAAGCATTTCACAGTTATCAGATCTCATTAGACATAAACGACTACATTCTGGAGAGAAACCATTTAAATGTTGAGAGTGTAATAAAGCATTCGCACTTTCATCAAATCTAATTATGCACAAACAACTACATTCTGGAGAGAAACCATTCAAATGTGTGGAGTGTAATAAAGCATTTCACAGTTATCAGATCTCATTAGACATAAACGACTACATTCTGGAGAGAAACAATTCAAATGTGTAGAGTGTAATAAAGCATTTGCACAGTCATCAGATCTCATTATACACAAACGACTATATTCTGGAGAGAAACCATTCAAATGTGTGGCGTGTAATAAAGCATTTGCACAGTTATCAGATCTCATTAAACACAAGTAAACAGATTCTGGAGAGAAACCATTTATTAGGTGAACAATGTGATAAAGCATTTGCAATTTCATTTAATCTCACTTGACACAAATGAATACAATCTAGCGAAAATCCAGAGCCGGTACATAATTTACGGAAGGAGACTGTATAAGTGATGACGGACTACTCCATTAACCCATTTTCCCTATATATATATTTATACTATTTCTATTTTAGATTTCTACAAATTTGCTAGAACTTAATAGAGACGAACGTAATAATAAAAGTTTTTTGACTAAGAGCCGGTTCTCCCACTTCTAGATAAACTGCTGGATAGCTATCGAGAGGCTAAACTCATTCCACCCATTTATCTGTTATGGTGGGTTTAGTCAACACTTAGCCTTAGTCTTAACATAAGTTTTAGTCTTAGTGTTAGTTTTTGTTTTAAGCGTAATAAATGAGTACGAGTTTATGTATTGATTTAGTTTTAACAAATAATCAATGAAACGCCGAGTTTAAAGCGTTTCTATAACTTATCTTAGAAACGTCAAAATCTTTGTTTATAGATAACGATCAAAGAAATAAACATTGTGAATAAACATGTTCCGGAATAAAAATAATAGTAAAATTGTTAATAGTGTGTAATATATAACCTGCATATTTTATGTCAGTGTGAGCGCACGTGTATTTGTGCGCTTTTAATCTAAGTGCTTAGAAAAGTTGAAAGTTAGTTATCTTTCAAGGTCGGTTTTAAGAACATTAAGACTAAAACTAAATCAATGTGTTGTATGAACTTAGTCGTAGCGATATCATAGCGATATCATATCAAAGCAAAAATAAAATTTGAAATTAATAATCTAAATATATTTATTAACGTTATTTTCATGAATAAAATTATGGTCAATCAATCTTCATGAAAAAAAATATATAGCCCGGCTTGTACTTCCGGTATGTAGATGATCTCATTCTGATATATACTGAGAACAAGATCGACGAGTTATTAAGGTTGTTCAAAGTAGCCCATAGTTCACGTATGAAGCGGAGAATAACGGTGAGATATCGTTCTTGGACACCAAGATTATATGGGGAAAGAATGGTCCTAATATCAAAACAAACTGGTATCAAAAGACAACTCACAGTTTCAAATACTTCTACTCGAACCATCCAATGAGCCAAAAAATGAATGTCATTAATAATACCATTGATCGTGCAATTAAACTTGCAAAACCAGAATTTAGACCAGAAAATGTGCGCAAAATAAAAGACGCCTTCATACGCAATGACTATTCTGTAGGTCTGATCAATAAATGCATCAACAATCACATTAATTTCATTTATAATGGCTCTCAAAGTCCAAAGAATTATGAAAATCTAAGTTATTTTTCTGTTCCATATGTGAATAAAAATATCACATGGTTACAGCAAAATTTTGAGTAAATAATCTCAAAGTTGCTTACTCCACTGGTAACAATAACAGGAAGAACTTCACTAACTTAAAATCAAAGATTGAAAAATCGTCGAAAGCCAATATCGTATACTCAATACCCTGCACTGATTTTAGCAAAATTTATGTTGGTACCACTAGTCAAGCGCTTAAATGTAGGCTTACTCAGCACAAAAGCGCCACTAGGCTTAAGCCGCAAAGCATCGGTTTAGCTATTCACGCCAACAAAAAGAACCATAAATTTGACTACAATCACGTGCAAATATTAGACATTAGCGGAAAAAGACTTATCTCGGAAATGCTACTTTTCCGAAGTACCTTCCAGAATAACGTTAACTTCTTTGTTAGATAAAATATTTGTGTTGTTCAATGGATTTTAATTCTGTTGATAGTTTATCCGTTGGCTAACATCGAAATAAAAAAAATATCTAAACTAAAGGGGAAACTTTCTAAGCGCCCTGACATCTGGTGGTGAATTTCGGAAGAAACGAGAATGACATTGTTTTGTTTTGTTTAATGAAGAAACACATGTTTTTTTGTTATTTTTGTGAATCATGTCAAAAAACAATCCATTTTGTTGTGTGTCGAAATATAAATCGTGAATAAAGAAGAATCCTACTTGAACATTCCATAATTTTTCTAAATCGGGATCAATATCAATTGAATGACATTTGGAGGTAGAGAGAAAGTGGATCGTAGGTCTCTATCATGCACCATGGATCCAAAAACTAAAAATGGGCAAAAATTCAAGCCCATGAATGCATATTTTCTCCTTACATTTTATGCAACGAACAACTTTTAAAAGGAATTTTTTTACGTCGAAGAAAAGACTGAATAAAGGAACTTACCCCAACCAAAATTTGTTTAAATCATCAGTTAATATATTAAAAGACCTTTCCACATCTTCAGGCAAAGATTTTTATTTTTTACTAATATATTTACCATATTGCACGTTCACAAAATATTGTAAAATGTATTTATTCCTATAATTTTACTTTCACATCTATGTAACAATAACATTAAGTACCCTCTACCTTCGTTTCAAAATTGACCACCGCGGCGCTACGATCATAAATTTATTTCCCTATAGGGGAAACTTTCTAAGATCGCAGCGCCCTATGCGGCAAAGCTGGAACACTCGAAAGTGACATTAAACTGTTACTCGTGTATTTGTTTACATGGTGAAAATGAACACGAGATGTATTTTTCCTGTTTTCCGAGATTGTTTTTAATTTAAAGGTAATTTACGGTTTACAAGATATGTAATAATATACTATTCAAAAGAAATTTCAAGGAAATTTTTAGTTTTTCATTGTATTTTTAATTCTTTTTGACTGTCTGTCAATATAATATCAACAAAAATATGGTAAATATATTAGTAAAAATTAATATCTCTGCCTGAAAAAGTAGAAGGGCTTTTTAATATATCAACTGATGATTTAGGCAACTTTTGGGTGGGATAAATGCTTTTTTTCATTCGTTTTTTGAACGTAAAAAATCACTTTCCATAAAATGCAACGAGCAAACATGCTTGCATGGGCTTGGAATTTTGCCCATTTTTAGTTTTTGAGTCCATAAGAACCTACGATCCACTTTCTCTCAGCCTCCAAACGTCGTCTCAATTGATTTAGGTAAATTATGGAATGTTTAAGAGGGATTATTCCATATTCAAGATTTACATTGCGACACACAACAAAACTGATTATTTTTTTCCATGATTCACAAAAATAAAACACAAACAACAAAAAAACACGTATTTCTCCATTGAACAAAACAATGTCACTTTCGTATCTTCCGCAAATTGCCACCAGATGTCAGGGCGCTTAGGAAGTTTCCCCTATTGAGAAGTGACATTGCTATTGGCGGCGCTGTACTTCAGGGCAATATGGCTGTCGTGTCTAGTATTCAGCTGTCAATGTGCTAACAGCAAACAGGTTAATTTAAGCACAGTGCATTTTTATTTTATGATAATGCGAGTAAATATTTGCGTATTTTTTATTTTTTACGCGCTACGCATGTATTGAGGTGTATAACAGAAGGTGGGCATCAAATTACAGTATTTAAAGTTTAATTTCAGTAGATTTATTGAACTGTAATTTGTAGTTGAGAAGGTGTTAAATGCCGGGCATTTAATTTTATGTGGTACATCTGAGTGTCGATCATCTGAATTTACAATATATGGATTATGTTTGTAAACAAGTGCATTAGGTTCATGGCCTCATGAAATAATGGATTGCTTCATGTTTTAGTTGGACAGAAGCAGCTAATATTATTAGCTATTATTATTAATATATTAGTGCAGTTTAGTTTTTCTGCGACAAATGTAATGAATAAACTCGCATAGTATCAGTTACTTTTTAACTTAAAATATATTCCCATGCCTTCCTCCCATCCATAACCAAATATTTTCCAATCTGGACTTAATATTAACTTTCCCTCCATTTTTCTTAAGAAAAGAAAAAAACTAAGATGCCTATCTTTATCCTGTCTTGAATGATAGCCAAAAATACTACAATTTGTTCTACTTTTACAGTTTTTCACAACTTCTATCGACATTCTAACAAAAAATCAACACTAGAACATATGTAATAAGTTCAAACAGTACTACAGGCGTCTAGTATAATATTTGACCACCAAACTGCGTATCCGAGCGTGTAAGTTCTCAATACTGTTATATCGATCATATGTACTTTTAGAGATGCCAGTTGCAGCAATCACTCGTTCCTGGAAATTTGTTACAGGAATTTTGAAGTTTTTCAGATTAACTTCCTCCTTCATGAACTGCATAACATTATTAATAATTTGTGGCTATGAAGCACGTCTCACTAATTGCTTCTGCATTTTGTAAAACACTGTTTTTAAAATCAAAACATAAATTAATTTCATAACCTCAACTTATCCTACTGTTCGATTACCAAATATGTATTTTTCTACTTACGTCGTCTTTCACTATCAAATAATTCGTATTAAAAAATACGATTTTAGATTGTAGATGTATTCTAATACTTTAGATATTTTATATAAACACGTTGGAAGCTCCTAACTCATATAAGACTTCTACGGCTGAGTAACAAACCTAACACCCCTATTATAAGTAAATTAGACCCGTCCAGACGAAAAATGGTTTCTACACACTTTTATTGATGTACTCAACTCTATTTGAATCTACTCTATACGTGTAACGTATATATGTCGCAACCTGTAGAAGATAAGGAAAAATTTTATCCGTTAAATTAATAAAAAAAATTAATATGTAAATAGTTTTAAATTTTATGATTATAATTTTAACTTGTAACGGGACGCCACTGTGCCAAGTTTGTTAGTGCGAAGGGATAAGGGTTGCTATGGCATGTGGTTGTTATTGTTTTTTTTGTTGAATGTTTAAACGTCAAAAATACCAAAACTATTTTACATTTATATTATATTATTAAATGATTTAAATTAACAAAATTGTAACTATATGTCTTGGATAGTGTGGTGTTTTTTAATTATGTAGTTTGTTTTACCCTACGAAAATCTTAATAAATTATATTTTTTTGCAATAAAATGCTACAAATGGCGCCCGAACTCGAGACCAGCAAACTCATAATTATTGTCTACGCTATCAGTTTACTGATATAATAAACATCGGTGACATAAGTGAATTGAGAATTTTCATCCAAAATTGTGGAAGTGAAAACTGGAACGTTTTTCCGCGAAAAGTGAGCGTCGATTACAGATCACCCGTAGAGTGGAAGAAAGTTTTGACTGTATTCCGACCTACTGGAAATAACTTTTGAGATATTTTGACTTTTCGCGTTATTTTCACGTTTTGTGCCATAAACTGTGTTTTTTTGAACGTTTTAACCGTCTTAGACTTTTGAGTGCGCTGTCTTCGTGAAAATGCCGCCCAAAATGGAAAAAACGGGTACTTCAACAGACACATCAACCATTACGTTAACGGATGTGCAATTTCGTGAACTTCTTGCCAGTATTGGAAGCGCCGCGAGTGACCGCAGTACGCGCGGAAGTGTTAGTCCGTCGCCTGTCGCGCCACAGCCCGGTAATTTTGCGAAATGCACCGCACGGTTTAATGGATCGGACGACTCTGATGTTGATGCGTTCATCGATGCCATTACAAGGGAATTAAAGCACCATAATAGACTGGAATAGCGCAATTGAAGTGTTGCAAAATGCCTACTCCCGCCAGTTGCCACCACCGCAGATATTTCGAGAATTATTTTCGCGCGAGCAAGATATCGGTGAAACCACCGAACTTTTCGTGTGCCACGTGCGTTCTCTAGTGGCCCAACTGCCATACGCCGTTCCGGAACGCATGCATTTGGATATGCTGTATGGACTTTTACGCCGTGACATCCGCAAACGCATTACTCGCGCAGACTTCAACACGTTTCAAGAATTATTAGCAAAAACACGAGACATTGAAGCGTCGCAGCGAGAGTATGCCGCGAAGAAAACAGCGACCACTTCCAAGACGACTTCTTCAGAGGGAGCCGAAAAGAAGATTCGGCTTAGATGCAACTACTGCAAGGCATTTGGTCACGTAGAAGCCGACTGCAGAAAGAAAACTCGCAGAGACAATACTCCGATCGTAAAGACACCGCCGCTTCCTGAAGGATCTGGTAAGAGCAAATTTAATTGTTATGGCTGCCAACAACCGGGGTATGTGCGAAGCAACTGTCCAAATTGTAATCCCTCTAAAGTAAAACCTTCACCTTTTGTACAGGAGACCCTAGAATTCTCCACTGTTCATTCGTCTACTGACATAGGTACGAATAGACCGATGGTGCGTATACAAATTTTCGGTTTAAATGGTATGGCTCGTTTCGACACTGGTGCCAACAGATGTATTGCGGGTGCGCAACTACATCAAATTCTCATTGATAGGGGACACCCGTACACGACAGCTAAAATGGATTTGAAACTAGCTGATGGAGAAGTACAGCGCGTAAACGTTCCACATTTTGATGTACAAATATCTGTATGCGGTCGACTTATTCCGACGACACTTCTCGCGGTACCCGAGCACGTCAATAGCCGAATGCTGCTAGGTATCGACTTCATTAAGACTGCTGGTATTATATTGGACTTTTCAGCTCAATTATGGTATTTTGCTGATAAGCCGGACATGACGTACCAGTTCGAGGTGGACCCGAACATTGCAATCCGTCCGTCTAGCGACGTCAATGTAGTTTCTAATGGAGAGGTTGAGTGCGAGGACATGGATCAAAAACAGCGACGTTTAGAAACGTTGTTGACGGAATTTAAAGATGTATTCTCCCAGAAAATTTCTGCCATCGCGGATATGAAAAACCCGCGCAATGTAAAGGAAGTACTTACCTTCCTCCAGACAGGCTGCTGGTTCCGAAGATTTGTGCCTGATTATTCAAGCGTCGCTCGTCCACTAAGTGAGCTCACCAAGAAGGGAGTGCAATGGCATTGGGGACCAGAGCAGGAACAAGCATTTACTGCGCTCAAAAGGTTGCTGACGACGGCACCGATCCTCAAACAGGCTGACCCGAACTCACCTTATGTGCTCCGAACTGATGCGAGCGGTTACGCTCTTGGGGCAGTTCTGATGCAGGGGGAGAGCCCGGATCAGCACCCCGTAGAATATGCCAGTCGACTTTTGACGCCTGCCGAAAGGAATTACAGTACCACCGAGCGCGAAGCTCTTGCGGTACTATGGGCAATGGAACGTTTTCGAGGATACTTAGACGGAGCCAAAGTGACCGTGATCTCCGATCATCAGCCGCTGAAGTGGCTAATGTCTTTAAGATCACCGAGTGGCCGCCTTGCACGATGGGCCATCCAGCTACGATCTTACGACCTGAGCATTGATTACACCACGGGTCGCAGCAACACAGTTGCCAACACTTTATTTCGACCGCTTGGTGAAGACGTTTGCTCAGTGAGGGTAGAATTACCCACCGCAGCTGCAAGTGACTTGCGTGCAATCTTGGACAAAAACAATTTTGTTCTACAAAACACGCCATATTTAAAACAGGTAGCCAAAACTCTAACTCAGGCTAGAGAAAATCAAGAGAGACAACAGGATCACTCAAAGGCATATACTGATGCCCACCGCCAAGAAGCACCTAAATATAAGGTCGGCGATAAGGTACTAGTGACAGTACACGCGTTAAGTAAGGCCTCGAGAGGTTACACCTCTAAATTCGCACCTCGACGTGACGGTCCGTACCTAATAGTCAGTCAGTTATCCCCTACTACCTTCCAAATTGCCTCTCTTGCCGATCCAACTACGCCTCTTGGCGTATATCATAGCACAGCACTTACCCCGTACGTGTTGAGCAGCCAGCAAATTGCTCCGATCCGACCAATTCGAGGCCGAGGAAGACCTCGCAAGGAGAAGGAGTCTCAGGAAAACCCGGTGATGACTGAACGTGTATCTCCACGGCGAGGACGTCCACGACGTGAAACACCTCCTGTCACAACAGTATCATCACAGAGACGCGCCCGAGGCCGTCCAAAACGAAACGACCTGTAGCTGATGCCAACACATCGACCTTCAACACCGTCTGTAACGGGACGCCACTGTGCCAAGTTTGTTAGTGCGAAGGGATAAGGGTTGCTATGGCATGTGGTTGTTATTGTTTTTTTGTTGAATGTTTAAACGTCAAAAATACCAAAACTATTTTACATTTATATTATATTATTAAATGATTTAAATTAACAAAATTGTAACTATATGTCTTGGATAGTGTGGTGTTTTTTAATTATGTAGTTTGTTTTACCCTACGAAAATCTTAATAAATTATATTTTTTTGCAATAAAATGCTACAAACTTTGATTTTTATAAATGTTTTTTTGCAAGCTTTGAGAATGGTTCAGATAGAACCGAAACTAGTTAGCAAATAAATAAATCTTTTTAAATATTTGACTAAATTTGCTTTTAATTATCGACCGAAACCCAAGAAAATACCTATATATTTAGTTATAAATACTAATAAGTTTTGAGTTATAAATTGAAATCAACTTGAATTATATCAAACACAAATACTAAAGCACAAATTATATAATTGCACAATTTCCGCACAATTTCCCACCCTATGGGGCAATGGTACGCATCAGGTGGGGAATAATGCGCAGTAGATTGAAACACAAAATAATGCAAAAATATTTATTAAACCAAAACATATTTTAAATATTTCAAGTTACAAAGGTCGCAAATGTATTGCTTAGGTGAGTCTGCACCGGTACATGCTGCATGGTTCCATAAGCCGCATGCGACACACCTATACCACAGCTCACTTTTCCTTTGTTCATCATAAATTCCGCATGTATCATTTTCTTTGGAGTTTTTCATCGGATAGAACATAGTATAGGTCGATGTCATCTACTTCATCATGGTCGCAGATGTCATCATCATCAATGTCATCAGATACTTCAGATGAATCAGAGGATTTTGGTTTTTTCTTCTTGCTTTTTTTAATATTTGGTGATTGGTCTAGGATACGCCTTCGGACTCTCTTTGCAGCGTTAACATTTACGGGTTCTTGGCATTTATCTTTTTATAAAAACTGGAACATGGGATGGTGCCATAAGATTTTTCCTATCCATCATTGTTGAGAATTCTTGCGCATCATTACCCCCATCATGACTTTAAAAACAAATCATTTAACATCACAAAAACTATTTAGTTAAATATACCGAAATTGCATGCATATAAGCAGCTGATCCTATTCTTTAAGAAAATATTTATTTTAGAATAATCAGATGAGAATTATGAACTTACCGTCTTAATTCGCACACGTCTAGAATAATATCTATAAGAATCGATATACAAACTTCCAAGTATCGCAAACAAATAACATGATAGAGTCGCCGCTCATGGCGCTAAGCTAATTGTTCGACACCCCTATCAAGCCTAGGTGCCAACACGGTCTTAAAATACCGCATAATTTGAATTTTCAGTGGTGCGCACGGTTCCCCCACTTTCCCCTAATAAGGGAGATGTTTTAAGTTTTTTTGTAAACAGTATTAACCCCCCTTAGAATGAATATTTTGAGAAGTCATATAGTCTAGGTTCAAATTCTGGTTTTACTCTATCATTGTAACGGGTGTTTTTTTTAGAGGTATAGAACTTTAAATTGCAATAAAACAACGATGGATTATTCGATTGACATGAATTTTTTTTTATTCGAAAGATAATCTTGTGGCATTACATTAAATCATACCAACAAGACGGCGCAACATGTCACACAGCTCGTGCCACAATCGATTTATTGAAAGACACGTTTGGTGACCGCCTAATTTCACGTTTTGGACCTGTGAATTGGCCTCCAAGATCTTGTGATTTAACACCGCTGGACTACTTTCTGTGGGGCTATGTAAAGTCATTGGTCTATGCGGATAAGCCACAAACGCTTGACCATTTGGAAGACAACATTCGCCGTGTTATTGCCGATATACGCCCACAAATGTTGGAAAAAGTCATCGAAAATTGGACGTCCAGATTGGACTACATCCGAGCCAGCCGTGGCGGTCATATGCCAGAAATCATATTTAAAATGTAATGCCACAAGATTATCTTTCGAATAAAAAAAAATTCATGTCAATCGAATAATCCATCGTTGTTTTATTGCAATTTAAAGTTCTATACCTCTAAAAAAAACACCCATTACCAAATAACGTGAAACTATTACAATGTTCCGTAACTGCACACCTATCTACCGCGGTCGCGGTTGCGGTAAAGTCGTGGTAACTTGTGGTTACCTGAAAACGCGTTTTAGTTACGGAACAGTAGTCACACCTCACAGTTGATAAAACAGACAACTGAACTGTCATTTTATGGACGTTATAGGTTATAGATATTCTCTTACAAACTGGTTAATAAAAATATTTGTTTTATTAGTACTTGTTTACAATGGCACATTATATAAGAACATATATGATTTTTCCCGATATTATTTTTCACTGCTCTCATTCTTACTGTTTTAATTATAGACTATAGTAAAATAATTTACTACTTGCACTACAAAGAAACGAAATTCGAAAAACGAAAAATTCCCTCCACTTAACTCTCGTCTTAATGGGTGCGTTTTGTTGTGCCAATTCTGGTTTCGGTTTAATCAGAATACGCGTTTTCTTTCGACAATATTCTCGTTCTATTCATTCTACTCATTCGATGACTCGAGGTCGAATGACTGGAATGAATAAGTGTGGTGGGGATGAAAAGTAATATGTATTTGAATGCAGTTGTTTTCATTTGGTTTTTAAATGTTTTAGAATTAAATCTTGGTATTACTGCTTCAAAATTATTTTTACTTTTAGCTATTTTCTCATTTTGTGTCCTAAAATAAATATATACCTATATGATTTTAATATAGTATTGTTAAATCTAAACTTAAAATGTATTTACAATTCAATTATTCGTTCTAAAACATTACGTTCTAGAATATTTGCTTCAAACACATATAAAGTTTTCTTATTCTGAATTTATTATTTAGATTATCCATTTAGGTGAAATATGTTCGTTATTTGTTCTACAACCATATGATTTAACCTCCATGTAAATGTCATTCCATGTTTACTTCACGATCAAAATTGTCGTTTTCTTGCGCATCAATTCTAGTACTTCTAACCAGCCATCAACAAAAAGCACCCATTGTAATTGTTCTGAAATTCCTGCCTTTTGTAGTTTACATTAGATCTGAATTTTGTAGTGGGAGGAAATAATCACACTAACCGCGATATTTCCACGGTTAGTTTGGTTACAAAAAAGTAACCAAAATTTTTAGTAACCGCGTTCCGAAACCTAACAATTTTCCGGAAAAGGTTAATGTCGTACACTTTCGGAACGAGAAACTTCAACCGCGGTTACTTTTGTCGAGTAATGGAACATTGTATATGTCAGGCCGTTTTGCGTGAATCTCGGTCAAACCAACAAACAGCCAGGAATGTATTATTTATTTGTACTTAGATATTGTATTATAATCATCTGAAATGTGTAGAAACTAAATTCGAGGTAGAAAACATAATAAAAAACATATATAGCCTTAAATTGTATGAATATAGATTTATTACTTAATTGTTTAATAGACTTATTTATAAATTGAATACGTTATAGTGGCGGCAATATTTTAGTATTTATTTATTTAAGCCAGAGTACAGAATAAATGCACATATCTTATGTCCAAGTACAATTATTTATATTAAAATAACATTTAAAACTTACAACTAATCAATAGTTAGCAAACTTTATCATCTTTTAAATCTATTTGTCAATACACATTTATAAATTCGTATTCATTGCCATATACTCCTCAATCGAATACAGTGCAGCACCAAACAGTATTTTTTTTACAGCAATTTTAAATTGTTTAAAAGTAAGATTTCTTATTTCTAATGGTAATTTATTATATACTGTTGGGCCCATAATATCGATCCCTTTGTTTAGGTAGCTATACTTGCGTGTCATTACTCTTATGTCGTTACCTCGTCTTGTTTCATACCGATTGTAGAAGCTATTTGTTGCAAAATTATTTATATTCTGTTTAATATAAAGTAGACATTTAAAAATATAAAGGCTGTGTACAGTCGGGATATTATATTTAACAAATAGGTCTCTACATGATGTTCTCGCTGGTACTTTTGCAATTATTCTAATAGCAATTTTTTGCAATTTAAAAATCCTATCAACATCTTGGGAGTTTCCCCATAGTTCCAATCCGTATGATATAGCTGACTGAAAGTACGCAAAATATAAAGCCTTTAATAGGTATGTTCGATTTGCACCTTCGCGTTATTGTCAACTGACAATAACTGAAGCGCCTCTAGTGAGATTTTGAGAAACTGAAGGTTGTAGGATAGTCGAGTTTGTGACAAGCATGGGAATATGTTCTTAGAAGTGGAAAGACAGTTAAAGACCATTTTAGAGTGTGCTCCCGTGTGTTTCAATAAATATCACATGAAGATACCATTGAACCTGTCAAAAATATCCTACCAAAGTCAGCCATGATGTGAATGCAGTAGCGCCTCTATCGGTAGTGTCAGATGCCAATACTGCTAAACGCTAGGAGTAAAACGCTGCAATTAGCAGTTTACTACTAAAAACTGGTAACATACAGCGAGTTTAATTTTCTGTTCGATTTGTTTATACGTAAAGAATAAGAAGTACGTCTGACGTAAATGTTAAATGTCAGACAGATGTCAGATAACTTTCCAGGTTAAGAATCTTTTTACGATTTGGTTCGGAGATTATCTTGTGTGTCGAATAGGGTGACCAGACGTACTCTTTTTAAGAGTATTATACCCATTATTGAGTAATATTTTCTATACTCTTACTTTTTATAAAAAACCCTGATTATACTCTTTTTTGATGGTCACTTGTTTTTATTACTTCTAGTTTAGAAGTGAGGACCTTTTTTTTGCTCATCACTTTTATTTTGGGAGTGAGGACCTTTTTTTTTGCTGATCACTTCTATTTTGGGAGTGAAGACCTTTTTTTTTGCTCGTCACTAGTATTCTTGAATGAGGACCTCTGTTTTTTGCTCATTATTTGAATTTTTGGAGTGTAACCTTTTTTTTTAGTATACTCTTTTTCTGTGAAAAAAATCTGGTCAGCCTAGTGTCGAAAGGGTGAAAAATATTAGATATATTTAATGGATCTTGAAATATTATCAAATCCAGAATCATCTGATTCAGATTTAGATTTTTAGGCTCTCTGTTGTCGCCATTGTTGTACGCTCTGTACACCAATGACATGCCGACATCGGAAGGAACAATTAAGTGCCAGTACGCTGATGACACAGCGTACTTAACTCGCTCGTGGGACCCAGCTCTAATCTCTCAACGACTCCAGCACGCCTGCTCGAGTCTTGAGAATTGGTGCAAACGCTGGCGTGTCGCGGTGAATGGGGCCAAATCCAAGGCAATGCTTTTCACTAAAAAGTCTAGACTTCCGTCGGGTGCGGTTAGACTGTTCGGTGAAGACATTCCCTGGTGTAAAAAGGTCAAATATCTTGGGCTCATTTATGATCCCAAATTGGTCTGGAAGGAGCATATCAATGACTCTATTACCAGAGCGCGGAAGTCACTAGGCATGCTCTTTTCTCTCACTAATAGAAAAAGCAGTCTAAGCATTTCTAATAAGACCAGGATCTACACTTCTGTGATCCGACCTATACTGACGTTTGCTTCTTGTGTTTGGGCTTACTCCAGTACCGCCAACATCAAGCGGTTACAGGTGTTCCAAAACAAGTACTTACGTCGGGCCTCTGGCGCTGCCTGGTTTGTGCGCAACGTCGACATCAGGAACGATTTGGGCGTGCCGAGTGTGGAAGACGTTATTCGCGCTAGCGCGGAGAAGTTCTTCCAGATCGCTCAAGTGCACCCCAATCCTACTATAGCATCGTCCGTCGACTACGTTTCGGCCGATGTATGGAAACATCGCAGACCGCAATGTTTCCTGACAGACTGTTGATAAACGTCTTTCATCTTGGATTCGCTCTGCTGTGATTATATCATTCTTATGATAGGTCACAGTTGAACAGTATCTTGACCTACAGGAAAGGTCTATCTTTATTCCAACTTGTTAAGTTGGAATACTCAAGACACGAGTTGAGGGCTTACAGCCCGGTACTCTTCCACAGGATTAGACTAGAGACTAGAGAGAAATGGGACAGCTATCCAGCAGACAGTACCCAGCAAGCTATCTAGCAGTCAACACCTACAATCTATTAGCAAGTGAGTTAAAAGAAGTTATCGGTTTAACCGAATATAAAGAAAGAATTTATACACGCTGTATGTTATTATTGTTTTATATATATTTCTTTGTCTTTGTTTTATCTACACTAACTTTCGCAAGTAACGCTGACACCCTTTAGCGGGACTTGTGATTGTTATCTGTACTTGTTCTCATACGTATACACAGCGCGCTGATCGTCTTTGGCGTGTCTGTGTCCCGTCCGCTGACGGTTTAGCGGACCTCGACGATACGTATCCACGATCTCTTCTCACTTTGCCGCTTCACGATATATTTTTACATCTTCGCTTCACGTCAACGCCCGTTTTTATCACGTCTTCAACCGTCTCACCTCTTCGCTTCACGTCTACGTCTGTTATCGCTACGTTGGCCCAGTTCTACGTCCGTAGCCGTCTTGCCTGCCGCCGTCACGTCCGTACCCCTATTACGAACGCACGGCCCTCGCCTCACCAAGAAGCCAACGTCCACGCCGATTTCCGTCGTCGCCCGTTCTGTAGCGCTGCTACAGGCCGCCACGACTCAGACGTCATCACCACCGAGGCCTAGCTCTCACACGGCAGTTCAGCCGTTTACGCTGGCCCCCAAGAAGCGAGGTTCCGAGTCGCGCCGTCTCCACGCCGCTGCGTGGAACTACTGGCGAAACCTACGGGCTTGTGAAGCTTCTAGACCGTATCAAGACCTAAAGAAGTCTGCGAGGAAGGCCCTCTACGAGGTAGACGACCCCAGGACCCGCTGCTTCCCACCGCCGACACCATCACCGCTCAAGGCAACAGCTCGCCCGCTCGTGCCGCTGTCACCCTTGTCGGTCACCACGCCGGTCATGTCGGTCACCACTCCGGTCTTGTCGGTCACCACTCCGGTCTTGTCGGTCACCACTTCTACCTCTGTGGTCACCACTCCTACTTCTGCGGTCACCACTCCTACTTCTGTGGTCACCCCTCTGAAGTCAGGCCGCTCTTCAAAGCAACTTTATACCACGAACACATCAGGAATCATTAGGAAGAACAGAAGATTACGGCGCCGCCTATTCAAGCTGTTCGGCTCTTCATCGCTACCATAAGCATAGTGTCGAGCGACACTCACGAGCGACGAACGCCGACTAACATATAAACCCGTCTTTTTCCTTCTCTCGCTTCCTTTCCCCTTTATTGTCATATATTATTATTATTCCCTGCTTTTGTTACACATATATATATATTTATCCAGCATCACTATTGTTATCATTTCTATATATTTATATCCTGTTAATAAAAACCATAAACCTAAACTGTCCGACTATTATTTTTCAAACCCTGGGGAATCAAGTTTTACCTTTCAGGGCATCTAGAACGGACGTGCATAGTTCAGACTCGCCGCAACGCTAGCCGCGGCCGGTAGTAGTGGCTTCTCACCCAGGGTTCGACCCCCTGGCTGAGTCCGTCCCGCAACAATGTCACCTAACAAAACAAAAATCACATTTTAATTAATATTATAGCCAAATTTTTTAATTAAAATATTGTAAATTTGAAATAAGCCGACCACGGCGCGAAGGTTGCCGAGTAAAAACGACTGAGTATGACGACAAACGATAGGGGTTTCACGCATATATCTATAAACAAATATATGGCATGTAGCCTATCTCGTCAATGTAAAGTAAGTGTCTGGTAGACTAAGAGAGATATATGTATATCTGTCCCTCAGTGTACATTTTTGTAACGATGCGCACGCTCGAGAACCGTCACAGATCATGCTTATTTTGAATTTTGATGTCAATATTCAGTCGCAGTTGTTAATTATTACTAACGTTCTGTTTATGAATAAATATTTGTTTTTAGAACATAATGAAAAAACTTCCTGTAGGGTTAATTTTTAATAATATTGTTAATTGTCAGATTTATTACAAAATATTTTAATTTTTTAAATAATTAAAAATATTTAATTTTTTTCGGGGCAAAAATATATTCTCTGGTCATATAGCAAATATTACTACACTTTTTTTGTAGGGAAATGTTATAACATATTTGGCAATTTTGTTCTCAATAATACTATAAATATTACCCAGATGAATCATAAAAAGGTCATCAAGAAATGGTTACTATCACTTTCATTATTTGAAATATCAAAATTGCTTGATAACTGATTAATTTGTTTTGTTTTGCTTTATTGTTTTATTTTTGTTTATTTACTTTTGTATATTTAACACTGTTATAATTGTAACATATATTTAGGTTGCCTTAACCGACTCTCATTATTTGTTTATAATTTAAGTTATATCCACACACAGAACCTCGTTCTCTGTGGATCCTGGTACATCATTTATTCTTTTTTATTTGTTTATTAACCTGGCAACACAAAAATTATCAATGTATGAAAAAAAAAATGTATAGGTAAACAAATAAATAAAAATTATTATTATTATTATATACAGGGCCGGCTCGAGGCATGTGCAGTATGTGCAGCGGCACATGGCCCCGCGGTCAACAGCAGGCCCCGCGGTTCAACAACAGGCGCCGCGCATGGAGATGAGGACCTTTTTTTTGCTCCTCACTTGGATCTGAACAACAGGCCCCGCGGTCAACAACAGGCCCCGCGCATGTAGATGAGGACCTTTTTTGGGTCTTCTCGCACATGGCCTCGCAAATCCTAGCGCCGGCCCTGCATATATATTTTCAAATTTGTCGAAATTATAAATATTATTATAATGTAAAAAATAAATTATTGTAAACGAGTTATACATTGCACAAAATTTAAATCACTTCTTAAAACAAAATATGTACTGTCTGAAACTTTGTAATCTAGTTATTTTAAATAATGTTTTCATACATAGTTTTTACTTTCTAAATCCAATAATCGTGATGTTCACGTAAAAGAAGTTTTCCCCTAACTTTTGTGCACAATGTATACTTATGGCTGTATTCAAATGTTATTTATAAGAAAGGAAAATAATAAAAACAAGCTGTGTTTCGCGAAATTTTTGTCGTATCTGTACCTTTCGACCAATAGTGATGTTGGAATATAGACTTGCGCAGAACAAAACTTAAGCACAGATAGAAATAGAAATTTATAGTTCCATCTCTCACTGTTGCAGACACTTGAGAGTCCCCACGCGCTATATACTTGTTTATAGATATATGGTTTCACGTCACAGATACAGCTACAACATAATCTTTACACGTGTGTATATTGTATTGTTCGAGAGTTTTGTATTTGTTTTTAAACAATTTTTCACGCATTTATTATTAAAATGGCAGATAAAGATTTTGTTAGGGCTCAGAGCAGGGGCGGATCGAAGGAATGAATCGGCCCGGGCGATTTGGATGTTTCGGCCCGGGCTCACGGGACTTGTTGACTATTTATAGGGAATATTATTAGGTGTGTGAATTAATTCGGTTCATCTGGCATTCAATTGCTGTACTATTGAATTTTCTAACCTCTAATATCTGCAACCGGCTTTATGTTTTAGTGTTGACATATGGCAATAATATTCAATTGATAAACATTTGGGTTTATAACAATAACATCGTGTTTATCTGATTCAAAAATGTCGAAATTCGAGCCATATAAGCATAATTTCCAGGAAGTTCTCATTTTCTGTTTTCATTTGCTGAAATCAGCCGCTGAAGCTCATCGAATGTTCGTAGAAGCTTATGGTGAAAGTGCTCCCACCGATAAATCATGCAGAGAATGGTTTCGACGTTTTAAAAGTGATGATTTCAGTGTCGATGTAAAACCTCGTACAGGTCAGCCAAAGAAGTTCGAGGATGAGGAATTGCAGGCGCTAATCGATGAAGATCCGTATCAATCGCAACATGAGCTCGCGCAATTGTAGAATGTTGAACGATCAACAAATTATGTGCGTTTGGCAGTCATGGGAAAGATTTACAAAGAAGGAAGATTGGTGCCGTACGAACCGAAGGAAAGAGACATCGAGAGGCACAAAACAGGTCTGAAATCTTGCTTGCCAGGCAAAAAAGAAAAGTTTTTTTGTAACGTATTGTGACTGGAGACGAAAAGTAGATATATTTTGATAATCTCAAACGAAGGAAATCCATTTGCGACTCAGGAAAATAATCCTGATCTAGATCAAAGCGGAATATTCACGGCAAGAAAGTAATGCTCTGTATATAGTGGGACCAGAAGGGTGTAGTGTATCATGAGCTATTAAAGCAGAGCTAAACCATCACTGACGAACTTAACCAACAACAATTGCTCCGTTTAAACAACGCGTTGAAGAATAAGCGGCCGAAATATGCACGACAAAGTGATCCTCCAGCATGATAACGCTAGATCACATGTTGGAAAGATTGTGAAGGCCACCTTGGAAGAACTTGGCTGGGCCGTTTTACCTCGCCCGCTGTATTTACCAGACATTGCTCCATCAGATTATCACTTGTTCAGATCGATGACACACGGGCTTTCGGGTCAGTACTTGATCAATTATGAAGAAATAGAGAAATGGCTCAATGAATGGATCGCTTCGAAGGACGAGTCGTTTTTCCGTCATGAAATAGTACAACTGCCAGACAGATAGTAAAAAATAATAGCAAGCGATGGCAAATACTTTGCATAGTGTATTTTTTTATGTTTTTTTCACAACAAAGTCTTTTCTGGAGTTAATTCACACACCTAATATAATTGGCCCGATTCCCGGGCATAAATAAAGACCAAAGTATATTTAAATAAACTTATTTAATTTATATTTTTAGTATTAATATCGAAAATAAAAATACAGTCTCTAAAATAATGAAAAAGTTTGAGTGATTTCTAAAGTAATATCATAGCATTGATCATAGGTATTTGAGTGGATAGCGGCTGTCGCATCGGCTCAAAAAAGCTGTCGGCCCATCGGGCGATGCCCGATCGCCCGATGGGTCGATCCGCCGCTGGCTCAGAGTGATAATTTACCAAACATTGATGCATTTATGCTCATGGAATATATGAAAAATAATGAATGCTACAGTGCTGAAGAAATACGTGGTGTCAAAGTAATTTTTATTTTATATTCTATAACTTTATGTAAACAAAAGCTGCAACTCTGTAAAATGTAAATATTTATGTAATTTAGATGTCAGAATTTTACTACATTGTTTACATGAAGTTACAAAACGTTAGAGGCATAATTGAAATACTGCAATATAAGTTATCTATTTTAATATAAAATTTAATTCGGTAAACATGTATAAATTGTTTTTATAGAATTAAACTTTATTTTAATTAAAATCACTCTAACTTTACATAACCTATAAAAGTTATACAAACAAATAAGTTCACAACAGACTATGTACGCCGGTAAGCTAGTAGTGTCATGCGTCAGTTAGAAGGGGTATGACATCATACGTCGTTTTCGCGCGCTACATACATTTATGATTTTTTTAAGCCTTAAGAATTACAAAAAAAAAAATTAAAAACTGTTTTTTATGTTTATATGCAACAAGAGGAATATAATAAAAAAAATTAAAAAAATCATGCCTATCCCCTATTAAAGTCTGACGTCGTTACGGATGTCGGGCGCATGCGGGTTCCTTTACTCTTTCACTAGGGGGAGTCCCCTGCGGCGAATGAGTTGAGAAACGCGCAAAAACTTGTAAATTATCTAAAAAATGATGATTGGTGCAATAATTTGACTGATATTTTTGATTACTTTAATACTGTCAATATAAGTATGCAAGGAAAGTATGAAAACATTCTTACATCGACTGACAAATTATGTGCAATGAAAAAAAAAGTTGGAAAAGACACGTAAGAGAGAGAAACACAGAAATGTTCCCCTCTGTGCAAAATATCAACGAGTCAATCGTTTCTTTAATAATGGAACATTCATCAACAATAGAAGAAAAATTTGAAAAATATTTTCCATTGTTAAACACAGAACAATAAGATTGGATTAGAAACCCGTTCCTTTCTTCCGAATTTTCTAGTTTTACTTTAAAAGAAGAAAAATAACTGACGTCGCTTTCTTTATATCGTGGATTAAAATTACAGTTCCATGAAAACGCTCCTGAAATTTTTTGTATCTCTGTTAAAGATTAATACCCGAGTATAAGCAAAAATGCCCTGAACATATTATTGTTATTTTCCACGTCATATCTTTGCGAAGCAGGATTTTAAACTATGGTTAATATAAAGACAAACAAACGCGAGAGACTAGGAAATTTGGAAGAAGAAATGCATGTGGCTTTATCATTTATTCGTCATAATATCGCTGATATCTGTAAAGATCATCAAGCTCACGTATCGTATTAAGTTTAAGATTTTTTAAAAGTATTGTAATTTTAATTGTGTTTTCAATAAATATATTTGCATCAATTAATATCGGTGCATATTTTATTTATATAGATATTCTTTTCTAAAAGTAGCACTTTGAAGCAGGGGGTTGCCAATTACACGCTGCGACACGATTCCGTTTCTTTTTTGCTCTATAGTAACGGAGTGTTTTTGCGAACATTATTCTGTTTTTATTGATCTTTTGGTTTCAAAAAAGTTAGCTACCCGCGCCCCCAGTTTTAAAGTTTATGTCACAGAACATAAATGAAGAACAGACACTCCCAGCAAGAAAATTTAGTATACAGTGACTGTATAAAGACAGTGTGGCCATATGAACTGTAGCCGCCATGTTTATTCCAGATTTGTATTGGGTTATATGAAATAAATGTTAATATATCATAATATATTATAATATTTCTTAAATTTTTAATAGTTTTACGTATTTATGTTTATATATATATGTGAATATCAATTTATTGTTAAGAAAAAACATGTATATGATTCAACATTTATTAAGATAAACATTAAAATTGCCTACCGATGAAGGTATTTTTTTGAAATGTTTGCAACATAAAAAGAAAACAAATGAAAAAAATTCTTAAAAAAGGACATGAAAGGAAATAAAAGAGATATGTTCTTATTATTTTATAATTTTATTTGAGGACCTATAAAAACTAAAACATTTTTTTTTATAAAAACGGGAGTTACATTTTAATTTGAATATTTTAAATTTAAGAAAACAAGTTCAAACAGGACATTAGAATTAGAATAAAAAGATAGGGAAAAAATGATGATAAGGTTCTATAAAAATTAGAGAACCCAACATTTCTCTAATTTTTGGCAAAACGCATGTTTATATATAAAAAAAAAATAGGATATTCTCATATTAAAAAAGAATAAGCAGAACATGTTATATACCCTGAGTTCACAAATTACATAAGAGTTGGCTATGAAAAAATAAAATAATGTATACTACAAGCTTTATGTAACAATAAATAATTTATGACAACAAGAGTGATTTAATTAATTCAGATAGTAAATTAATTCTAAAGCTTTCTGTTGACATTACTTTTATTTTCCATAGCCAACCCATATGCAATTTCTTTTTGAACTCATGGTATAAATGATATATTAATAAAGAAAACTGATGTATATATTATCAATTATGCATTTATCAACTAAAATTATGGTCAGGTGAAAAATAAAATGAAATCAGCAAAGAATAACATTAAAATTAATGAAAGTAAATACTTCTTATAATTGTGAAGCCATCCATTGATTTACTGGCATAATGTTTTTTATGTTCATTTAGCCTTTTTTTCCCAGCAATTTTAAACCTAAACATAACAAAACGTTTCATTATTTTTAATTTTAATTTGTTACAATTTAAAATATGTGCACAGTTTACATTATCTACATTACTCATTACTTATCACAAACACAACAATATTCACTATTAAACGTCTAAATATACGTATATTATTTGAAAATATCACTTAAATCTGTGGAAACACAAGCTAAACACATGTAAACCATACATAATCTGTAACAAAGTTGGAAGAAATATGGCGGACTTCAGCTCGACCAATAGAAAATGAGACCATCGTATGGCCACACTGTCTTTATACAGTCACTGTAATTTAGTACGTCTAACAGCGCTCCTATGAACGGTCCAGGAACTAAACAACTGAATCGCCAAATTTGAATTACACTATCAGTTTTAGGTTTATAATTATTGTATTAAATATATATTTTTTTGTGTATTGCAACATTTTGTTATTTATATTAACAAAAGTGTTACAATAAACTAAAAAATACATATATTTAAAAACCTGTAATAATATATATAAGGAATCTAAATAAATAAATTTAAATAAAAGATCTAAGCTATTTATTTTTGGAACACAAAATTACATTATAATTAGTGAGAAATAAAATAACTTACTTTTGGACTATCAATATTTATTTTAGAATCACAACTTTTCACTGTTAGATATACAGCTGTTTATCTAACAGCGAAACGTTGTGATTCGAAAATAAATACTGACTGTCTAAAAGTAAAGTTATTTTATTTCTCATATACTATTATCTAGACATTAACATAATGTACAAAATAAAACACAATATCAAAATAAACAAAACTAATTAACTCCTAACTTTCTTTAGAAAAATAATGGCAGTTATAGTTTGTTTCACGATAAGTTGAAGTGACTATCTACTTATGGTCCTAAACAAAGTGGGTGGTAATTACAAATAACTCTAATCCCTTGTTTGTACCCATAAACTAGCCAGAGATGTATCAGGTATAAATTACATTACACCATGTAATGACACAATTGTAACAAGAAATAAACATAAGATATCATCAAAATAAACTTTATTTTTATTATATTCGGGAGTAATTTACTTTCGAACCAGTTTTCGAACATTTCTGCCGTGGTATCGTCATGGTAGTCAAGTCTAGAATCTTTGATATTTTTCGCAGAAAGCAAGAGTGCATTCAGTATCCATCCAGTTTCAGAACCTGCATGAAGTATCGTAATACGTTTACCTTTATTAGACGGTGCTCTTGTTTGACATTTATTTGACGTATCCACCCAAACTTTTGATTTTGTTTCATGTGTGTCGTACCAAGTTTCATCTAAATAAATTATTGACCTTTTATCTTCTCTGTATTTTTTAATGTTTTTTAAATAATTTTGTCTCAAAAGTTTTAATCGCTCTGACTACATAAGGAACTGCTTTTTATTTAAAGTTGTAAATTGAAACCCTATACTTTTAAGGGTACGCCATAAGGTCATCTTTGAACAATTAATTTCACACTGGTCTTGGATTAATCTTTTGAGGAATATGTCCAATGTTGGCACATTTTGTTCGGTGTACATTTGGTAAATTTTTTGCCGTATTACATCTTTTTGGAAACCATCCAAACATTTTGATATGCCTGAATCCTTTCGTTTTCTTCTCCTATCAATGGATTTATTTACAATATTCCATACTGTTATCATCGCTACTTTCGTTGCCTTGCTTGTCTCTTCTAATGCCGCTTGTTTGTTTTTGCGGTTCCTTAAATATAAATACACATTGGCCACAATTTCTTTAGCTTCTACAGGTAAATATATACAAGTTTTTTCCCGATTTTTTTTATTGTATCTTGCACTATATCATCATCTTCTATCATGGTCACATAGTCATCTGCTTCATTTGCTTGCACAGAAGTTAATTGTTCGTTCCAAGGACGCCACATTTTTCTAACACGTACTGAACTATTTAACACAAATCACAAGTTATCTGATAGAAAATTCAAAGCGAAGTGAAAAGATATTTAAAACATCTGCAATTTATACCTGATACATCACTGACTAGTTTATGGGTGCAAACAAGGGATTAGTGTTATTTGTAATAACCACCCACTGTGTTTAGGACCATAAGTAGATAGTCACTTCAACTTATCGTGAAACAAACTATACTCAGCGACTTAAAAACAACACAACACGAAGCTACTGGTCGTTAGAAGTCGGCTACGTTCGTAATATTTATTTTCTATTCATTATTCTTCTATTTATTATCTATTTATTTTGCATTCTCTCGCCATCTCTAAACGGTCCAAGAACTAAAACAGTGTCCAAGGTCGGTCCGTAAGAGTGTCACCCGGATGGTTTATGTTATATTGTAGATGTTCCGCCTAAAAATATATCAGAGTTTAGTGTTCCCAGACTTCAAAAGTTTGAGAACCAAGGATATGGACCACTGGAATACGTATTTTTAAAATTTTATATAGTGTCGAGTATTTCTAATTCATCAGTTGGATTTATAAAAAAGTTATTTCTATTAAAAGGGATATTGGCTATCATATTATCTTGTGCGATTTTGTCTACCGTTATTAAATATGCAAGGTCGGGACCAATATTTGTGAAATAATTGGCTCGATCTGTGTCCGTTTTGAGATGATCAAGATCAAAATTAATTTTCTTATTTTTCTTCGATGTTTTGTTTAGAAATTCGTAAACTGTATTCCATAAATGAATCAAAATTATTTTCCTTACTTTTTAATTTATTGCAGTAATAACTATTTTTTAATTGTTTTATTAATGTAGGAATAAGCCGTTTGTAAAATTTATATTTTAATTTTAATGTATAATTATTAGGGATATTTAATACGGCTTTATGTAATTTATTTCTCGTATCTATAGATTTAAGTAAACCAATGGTCAGGGCCGGCCCGATGGGTGAGGCGGCGAGGCGATCGCCTCAGGCACCAGATTTATCAAGGCGCCAAAAAGAATCTTTTTTAGTGAGCCAAAATAGTCGTGATTATCAAATTTGCCAAAAAATATTTTATTATTTCTGGTAGTGCTGTATTTGGACGGCACTTGTTTCAACCAAAATCAAGTGTAAGAAAGGTTTCAATGTTATTTATGGCCAACATCTGTTATGGATTTAAGTGACCTGAACCAGAGGAATTCGTGAAGATCCCTATTTACTCATCTTAAACATTTACCCGCCAAATTTTCTAAAAATCTAATCATTTGAACTTTCTATTTTTATGGCAGGATAATTATTTGTACAGATGGTGACAAAATGCAACATTTTAAAAAATATTGCAGGGGTTAAAAAAAATCAATTATAATTTTACTTTGAAAGTGTAAAGAGTTTGATGAAAAAATCATATACTTACCTAACTATTTTTATTTCCTATTTTTAATTTTTAATTTTAGTTTTATAAGTAATTTTTTTTTTTTTTTTGTGCTTTGTGTGAATTTTTAACTTTAAGGTAAGTTTTTATTTCGTTACCTATTCCCAGTACACTTTATATATTTATAGAAAAATCATTCAAAAATATTTTTTTAAGTAAATTTTTAATAATAACGACTATTCTGTACTAAAGTCGATACGTCAATTGTCGGCTGTGATATTTAGAGATAAGGATTTGTTCATGATTGGAAATGGTACTCATCAAGAACCGTTTAATATTAGGGAATGTTAGTCCAATGTTAGTAATTGGAACAATGCAGAACAATGGAGGTCATCATTTGACTGATGTTATTTTTGCGTCGTAATGCTCCTCTTTTTTTTATAATTTCCATTCTTCTTCTTTTACCTAAATAAAAGCTCGTTTGGAAAATATTATGTGTATTTATTAAATTATCCCCGTTTAAAAACCGTCAGGTTTAACTGACGGACCCTGTATAATAATATAGGATTGATGAAAAAAGGTAGAGGTTTTTACGAGACAAGATAGGGGCTTGAGAGGAGATGGGTCAGAAAATGGGTGTGGAAAAAAAGGGGGGGGGGGGATAAAATCAAAAGGCGCAATTTTTCTATCTTGCCTCAGGCCCATGGTTTTCTTTTCGTAAATTTGTTATTTTTTCTTTTGTTTACCGTACATTTGTTTATATTATCGTGCAGTGTACTTAAGAAATACTTTAGCGAACTATCTATATCTTTATTTGCCAATGCTTTTTTCCAGTTAATTTTCATTAAATTATTATAATTAAATGTATACATTAAATGACTACCCTACATATTAAAAAGAATAAATAAAATCATTAAAAATACGCATACTCAATAAAAGAGATCTTGCATGGACAAATACAAATAAATAATATAAAAATGTTCGAAAAAATTAACAGACGCAGGGTGATGATAAGTGGCTGTAAAGGGGCCAATAACCATCGAATATCACAGGTTAATAATAAAACACATTAAAATTAGGTGCAAGACTTCACAAATAAAACAGTAAGTTCGATTCTCTCAGGCAGAGTATCAGCCTATCCATGAGTACTCTGTCGTCACCTAAAGCAACTGACAGGTCATACACAGACAAATCTGTGTTACACGTCTCACAAATGAGATGTTGCTTCAAGCTGTTTAACGTAACATTTTTTGAGAAATATGTACTCATTGGTGAATAGTAAGTTTTGAAGATACTGAAATTGCTTTATTACACTGATCACATTAATAATAATAATAATAAAATAATAATAATATTTATTTCATGCTAGACATCTTACGATTTTTAAAATTATTCTTCTTTAATTGTCAATTTTGGAGTCAGGTAATAAATAAAATGTGGTTTTCTGGATCTTTTCGCGTATTTCTTTAAGTTTACGCATCTTCAGCCAGTGTAGTCATAGTAGTCATAAAATGGTCATAGTTATAAAATATGGTCGTGAACGATGGTCAAAAGTTAAAAAATAAATAAAATTGAATTTAAAATGTAACACTGACTGTTTCCACTAAAGTATGACAATGATATTAAATACAATCATTGTCATACTTTAGTATCAGATATTTAGTATCAGAGATTTTGTTCATCTTGAAAATTTCGAATTTTTAAGGTTTTTTCAAGAAAATATTGCCAAGTGCCTTGCCTCCCCTCATGTTACAGTTTTGTAGGCTGTATACCCTCTGATTTGTGCAACGTTTGTACAATATACTCTTTACTGATTTTACGATTACACATTTTGTAATTAAATTATAATAATGATAACAGATTCCTAAGGCTTAAATAGAACAGACGACAGAAAAGGTAAGTTTTGTCATATTAATATTAATACCGCACATTTTTCTAAAACAATATAATAACCATTTTTGATAATTTATGCTATAATTAATTTTAAAATAATTTACAAAATTTTTCATTTGTTTGCCCCTCAATATAAATATTATTGCATTATTTAACCTTGTTTGAAAATTAGATCAGAAACGGGCGTACATGCACACTTTGATTGTATATATTTACGTGTAAAATTTTGTCAATAATTAGTAGGTAAATATGTCAATAAGGTAAACTATGTAAACTCTCAAAAATTGAGGTTAGTTTTAGTTATTTAACACGTTCGCGGACAGTACGGCTATAGCCGTCGAATATTTTCCCTAGCTCAGGTCATGACCGCCTAAACTATCCTGCTTTTTTTTCAAATATACAAATGACGGCTGGGGCAGGTTTTAATTCCATTTAAGTATATGAATACTAGTATAAACTGTCCTATCAGGAACATACCAAACACAGTAAATGTCCTATTATAAACAAAAATCTAAAAAAGTGACATTTTAGATACATCATTGTACAAAACTGTCCGCGAACGTGTTAAGGGAGACGTTAAACAATGGGGTTCTTCCTGCAGGATTAACCGCAGGGAGGTACTATATGGGACTTTAAGTTTGTACTATATGGGACTGTTCAGCAAACAACTCTTTTTATGTTTTTTTCCCTGTTTTTAAATGTATATTTAAAAAGCAAATATTTTAAAGCAAATTTAATATATAATAAAAGCAAAGAATTTTGCCCGATTTTTAAGGTAAACATATTTAAAAAGTAACATTTTTAAAGATTTTGCCCTGTTTTTAGGCATTTCGATCTGTTTTTAAGTTTGCACTAATGGGCCTGTTTAGCACACAACACTTTTTTTAAGGATTCTGTCCTCTTTATAAGGCGTATTTAAAAAGTAACATTTTTAAGGTATTTTGCCGTTTTTAAGGTACAAGGCATGCTATACAAACTCATGTAGATAACGATTTTAAAAGCAAACTGATAGATTTTTCAGACGGGGTAAAACACCCTGTCTGCAAAATTGATGTAAAAACTGTATTTATTAATGAATTAGGATTATGTGCGATTTCGCCCTGTTTTTAAGGTATATTAAAAAAGTTATAATGTAAAAGCATTTTGGTCTATTTTTAAGATGTATGAAAAATAGATGGATGGATTTATAAAAAAAATTTGTTTCAATTGCCTTGACATGTTCTAAACATTTTTTCCACAAATCACTACTTATTCGCGACTGCAAATAACAGTGAGACATCTGGTGGTGACTGGCTAAATTAAACAGAAGCGTATATTTGGATAATATTTGTAGCGTGTTGTGCTGCAGTTTATGTGAATTAAGAAGTATTTTAAAATATAGTGACTTAAATACAGTGCTTTTTTGCCGAAATATTGTTTGAACAGATAAATATTAAGAAAAAACTTCTGACATATACGCTTCTCGTCCGCCATCAGCTGTTGTACACAGCGCTGCCAACGTTAGTTTCAGTCGCGAATTGCACTTGTTTCATCTTTAATTAATTGTACTACAATGTCACTTTCTGTCGGTGTTGTATTTAGGGTTACCAAATGTCTCTCGTGACAGAGTAGGATATTTCAACTAAAAATAGAGTTTAGTAGGACACAGTAGGACAGTTTTTTTTTTTTTTTTATTTTATTATGCTACGAAATATATAGGTACCTAATTAAGTTCAAATCCCATAACAAGGCCTTTTTTCATAGTAAGGCATTTTTTTCATAATGAGGCCTTTTTTAAAATTTGTTTAATAATACTATAAAAACATTTTATTATAGATTATATATTATTAAACAAATTTTCAAAAAGGCCTCGTTATGAAAAAAGGCCTTATTATGGGATCCAACATAACATATAATTAACAAGAAACAGTCAATAAATAATAAGTAATACTACTAATATGAAAATTAAATTATATGTTTATTGGTTCACATCTTTCTTTATATTTAACAAAATCACATTTTGGAAATAAAAAAGAAAAAGAAATCATAAGAAATTTTTTTAAATTTTCTTTGTATATAGTAATTAATAAGAAACAACCAATAAATAATTAACAATCAATTTTAAATATATATGGTATTAAAAAATAGAATTGGATATGTTTATTGGATGACGTTCACATTTTCTTTTCTTTTTTTTTAAATAAAATCATATTTTTTAGATGTACCTGCTTTTTTTAATAAAGCTTTATCCTTAACGACATCATAGAAATTTAGTCAAAACGTTATGCCTCGATCGAGTTCATCGGCAAACGTCGACTCAGCGGTAAAGGCGTCTTCAAAAGTAAAAATACTATAAAGTAGGACATTTCCGATATTTTTTCAACAGTAGGTAGGAAAAAGGACAAGGAGGTAAATTGTAGTACATGTCCTACTAAAGTAGGACGGTTGGTAACCCTAGTTGTATTTATCCGGCGCACATTACCTTTTAATTGGTTCTATATTAGTTACATATGGCTAACTTTGTATGGAAATGTGTGCTGAACAGGCCCATATAATACAAACTTAAAAACAAATTGAAATGGAAATGCCTTGCAATTTTAACTTTTTTAATATACATTAAAAACAGGGCAAGTCTTTAAAAATGTTACTTTTTTAAATATACCTTAAAAAACAGGACGAAAACCTTGAAAAAGTATTGTGTGCTGAACAGGTCCATATAGCAGTAACTTCACTTAATTTTATATATATATAATATTTTCTTTTAACATTGTTTTATTATTAAAATTCTAAGGGAATTGTAAAGGAATACAATCAAGAGCGGAAGAGGGACAAGAGAGGAAATTGTAACGGACACAGGAGCTGAAGGGAAAAAGTACAGAAAAGACGGGACTACATCGCACAAAAGCAGAGACGGGACTATAAACAAAATAACTCCCAAGCCGAAAGGCAGAGAGGGAATTAATAAATTAAATAACGCGAAATAAAGTAATTAGGTTATGACATGTAAAATGATTATTAATAAATTCTATTCTATTCTATTGTAGTAAGCTTTTTGAAATCTGTAGTGAATGTTTTTGCATAAACAACATCTAGTGAAGCAGCGAGTGTATATTGTTGTTATTGTACTTTGTACCATCGGAGTGTTTGCGTGGACTTTGTGCGGCGGTGGCGTGCTCTCCTCGCCCCCTGGCGGCTGGAGGGGTCCGCGAGACCGCTCCACGGCCGCAGTGGGGTCAGTTGTCGGTCCGCCGTCTGCGAGATGTGTTCTCTACCAGCACTGTTCCTTCTCATGGCTTGCGGTCGCCTGGCCACCTGCTGCATAGATGAAAATAACAACACCGTGCCCTGGTTCGTATCACTGATGTTCCTGATAATCAACGCCACCGCTCCACACTTACATATATTAGCCTAACCCAGGGGTCGGCAACCTTTGGGTGACAAAGAGCCAAATCTATATTGAAAAAAAAAAACAATAACATGGAAGAGCCGCTAAAAAATATGCTATATTAAAAAAAAAAAAAAAAACGTAAAATTTTTTTATTTGTTTTAAAATAATCAAGTATCACAATAAATTAATATTTACTTTGTAAGGATAGCTGCTGTGGGCTTTATTAAAACTTATCATAAATACAATTCATTAAGTTAATATTAAATAACTTCATGTCCGTCTTACTGTCATGTCCGTCTCACTATCTTCGTCTCTAAACTGCCACGTCTAGCTCACAACCTCACGTCCGTCTTACTGTAATGTCCGTCTCACACTCTCTTCGTCTAACTTCCCTCGTTCCACACTAGATGTCTCCACCTACCTATATTTTACCGTAAATATAACAGTCATGTCTCACGGGTCGTCGTTCACGTCGCGAGCGGGTTTTTTGATTTTGGCGGGATCCTACAACTTATATATTTAGTTTGTGATACCTATTGCACTTGCCAGTACAGGGACGTAGCCAGGGGGGGCATAGGGGGCATTTGCTCCCCCCCTCAGGATAGTTTACCTTATATAAAATATAATTTAGGTTGTTAGAAGTTTTCTCCACCGGAGGTGAAGAAAATTTATAAATTTACTGGACATTTATTATTTAATATACTACAAAAGACCTAGAACAAGCCTTGGCAACCTGCGGCTCTTTTAGAAAATTTTGTGGATCTTTGAAAATTGGCTGGTTTTTATTTTAATATAATCTATTTTTTAATTTTCAACTTTCTGTCTGTGCTATACAGGTTTTGTATTTTTCAGAATGTTTTACGGTGTAATTCACGCCCGGTAATTCCCCGAGTTACTGCATATTCCCTTTTAGAAGAAGTTATTTGTTTCGAAAAAAAGTTATCTGTATTTGTGAATGATTTACGTGCAAAAACATTTTATTAATGCATTTTTTTGCACAAACTATTGTTAACATGCAAGAAGCTTTTCGAGATAGATTTAAAGAGTTTAGAAAATATAAAGCTACACTAGCTTTTTTGACAAAACCAATTGAAGAAGATATGTAGCAATTACATTTATCACCTTCAATTAGTGGATTTGAAATCCAAAGGTTTATGGAATTATATATTCTTAAAACTTAATTCTGAACTGGAAAATTTAGAAAGAAAAAAGTGAATTTTATCTTCCCAGCATAAGTGGACCGAAATTCGCAATCTTCAAAATGTAGATAAAGTTCTTTTCGAAGCTTGGAACCGTCTTCCAGAATTGTTCAATCTTTTAAAAAATTATGCTTTTGGGATACTGACAATTTTCGGATCCACATATTACTGTAAGCAAACCTTTTCACATATGAATTTAATAAAGAGTCAGTTAAGAAGTAATCTTACTGACCTGAAACTTGAGTGCTGCCTTAAGTTAAAGATTACTGAATATTCACCAAATATTGAAGTCTTATAGAACACTATACAGGAGCAATCGTCCCATTAAAAAAATTATTATATTGTAATATACTGGCAACTACAATAGGTATCACAAACTAAATGTATAAGTAAATATTAATTTATTGTAATACTTGATTATTTTAAAACAAATAAACAATTTTTACGTTTTTTTCTTAAATATAGCATATATTTTTTAGCGGCTCTTCCATGTTATTGTGTTTTTTTTTCAATATAGATTTGGCTCTTTGTCACTGAAAGGTTGCCGACCCCTGACCTAGAACGCTGTTATTTTCTACCCAAGCCATGTAATTAAGGTCGTACCGACCAATTTAGAATATTTTGTTATTTTTGCCCCCCCCCCCCCTCAAGCTGAAATCCTGGCTACGTCCCTGTGCCAGTATATTACAATATAATATTTTTTTAATGGGACGAATGCCCCTGCATAGTGTTCGATAAGACTTCAATATTTGGTGAATATCCAGTAATCTTTAACTTAGGCAGGACTCAAGTTTCAGCTCAGTAAGATTACTTCTTAACTGATTCTTTATTAATTTCAAATGTAAAAAGACTTGCTCACAGTAATATGTGTATCCGAAAAATTTCAGTAGTCCAAAAGCATAATATTTCCAATGATTGAACGATTCTGAAAGTCGGTTTCAAGCTTCGAAAACAATTTTACCTACATTTTGAAGATTGTGAATTTCGGTCCATTTATGCTTATGAAGATAAAATGCACTCTTCTCTTTCTAAACTTTCCATTTCAGGATTAAGTTTTAAGATTATATTATTCCATAAATCTTTGGATTTCAAATCCAATAATTGAAGTTCAAATTGTGCCTGATTAATTAGTGGGAATGATGATAAATGTAATTGCTGCATATCTGCTTCAATTGGTTTTATCAAAAAAGCTAGTATAGCTTTATATTTTCTAAACTCTTTAAATCTATCTCCAAAAGCTTCTTGCATGTTAACAATAGTTTGTGCAAAAAAATTGCATTAATAACGTTGTTAGTGCACTTATGTTTTTGTCAATTAATAAAATGTAAAAATGTTTCTGCACGTAAATCATTCACAAATACAGATAACTTTTTTCGAAACAAATTACTTCTTCTAAAAGGAAATATGCAGTAATTCGGGGAATTGCCGAACGTGAATTGCACCGTAAAACATCTTGAACAATTATAGTTGAAGGTAATGGGATTCGGACCAGTCAGAAAATAAAAACAAATTTATTAACTTCGCTAACGTTTCGATTTTAATTTAAATCTTCATCAGAGCTACAAAGATATATAGAAATATAGAATTATTAAATTGGTAAGATTACATGTCATCATAATTTTATACATGTCATTATATCATTATTATCATAATATTACTAACTTACGGACGTAACTCATCTAATCAAGATCTTGAACAATACAAAACCTGTATAGTTCAGGTAGAAAGTTGAAAATTAAAAAATAAATTGTATTAAATTAAAAACCAGCCAATTTTCAAAGAGCCACAAAAAGAGCATGCGGCTCCGAAGCCGCAGGTTGCCGACCCCTGGACTAACCAAACTCTTGCCTCAAAGAGGGCACAAAGTTTCCATTTTTCCCTCTGGCACTAAATTTGCTTTGACTCTGTGATTTTACTGACCAGTACATGTTATCAAAAAATAATTATTGGCGAGGTTAACGCCCTGGTTTGCCGAAGACACTCTCCCATTCACAAGTTCTGTTCTCGACACATAATTGTCCTCGGACACGTTCCCGATTTTTATGCAGGGCTGCGAACCGGTAGGAAAATCCGACCGAGGTTCCGGTTTACACAATTTTTAAGGTTCGGTTTTTATTCAGTTCACTATTTTTATGTATTGAACCGGTCTTAAACCGATTCATAACATCGGCTCGAGGTTCGGTTCAAAAAATAAAATACACCCGGTTCTATTTTTACACGAATTTTTACTTCCTCATATGGGATGAGGGTAGGGTCATGCATTCGGTCGATTTTGGACCCCCCCAGGTTTTTTTATGAATCTCCACGTTTTAGACCTCCGAGAATTCTTCGGGAAAGTATCTATCGTGTAAAAACCGAATTAGGTGTATAATTTACTAATAAAATTTAAAAACGAATAAAATTAATCAAGTTTTTTCAGGAATCTTGACTCAGGATAAATAGTTTAAATTAGAACACAATCGCAATTATGAAAGTATATTATTTTCATTACTTACTTATCTTTTTACCGACCGTCAACATATATAAGGGAGGTATTGTAATCATACCGATTTTGACATTTCGAGATTTCGATGGATCTCCACGAATTGAGCTCCCTACATAACGTTTTGACTATTTTTAGCATGATGTCTGTCGGTCTGTCTGTCTGTCTGTCTGTCTGTCTGTCCGTCTGTCTGTGTACACGTGCAGAGCAAATTCGGCTGAAAGGATTTTTATGAAACTTCATATTTAAGCTTCTGCCATCAATGGCACGAGTTGATCAACTTTTGGTAAAAATCGGTTGACTAAAAATGGGAGTTTACTCGTGTCGATTTTAAGATTTTTGCGAATATTTCACAACAGAAAAATATTTCGAAAAAAAATATTGAACAAAAGTTGCTATAAAAGCAATAACTAACAGCTTTTATTTGATACGTTTTTTGATAAAACGAAAAATTTCGAATAATTTCTGTAAAATTTTTCGAAATTTTTTCCAAGTCTCAATTTTTTCATACTTATATGTAACGTTTCGATGGTCATGATAAATAATATTTCTGTTAGAAAATATTATGGTCTATTTCAAAGTAGAAAAAAGTAGATAGCGCTGCGAACCGAGTACGATTTACACTGATCAAATACAGTATAGCGGGAAATTTAAAATAAGTTACAACTAGGGCATGGGCGTAGCAACTGGGTTAACAAATGATTTTTTTTTTAATATAAAAAAGGTTAATAAGATATTGAAATAATCAAGGCAGATAATACACTTACGTTATTAATACGACATAAATTCAGTTTAATGGAAAAGTTGAAAAAGTTAAAAAAATATTAATTTTAAAAATTATGTACTATATATGTATAAAATGAGAGATTTGGCTAAAACAGTTTAAATAAAGCAATAAAACAAACAATATATCTTCAGAGCTAAAGTTTCTTATTTAAATAATTATTGTAAATAAAAATTAAAAATATATGTATATATGAAGGTCTAAAAATTATATCAATAACTTCTTCTTTGGGCATAATCAGCTGGGCTGTCTTTTGACCTCACATTAGTCCTCTCTCTTGATCTGTTAATTATCAAGTGTCAAAAAATATTTATATGTCAGATAACCTAAAAAATATATAACTGCGTAAAAACAAATTACATGGAGAATTTTCTCCATAAAATCTACGCCAAGAATATAAATTAAAGTGTAAATATGTAAATAATAACAAAATATATGAGAAAAAAATTAAATAACATATATTTCCAATGTACGGCAATGAACATCTGTCAACTTAGACTAAAAACAATATTTTTACAGTGTAATAGGGATGACGATCTAAACCAATCCGAAGCAAGGACAAACAGCTCCTATCTTCTTACACACATTTTTCTACTTGGAAATAGACCATAGATCAAGTTATTTCTACTCTGCTGCTAGAATGTATTTTATATAAGTACTTTACGATGGCGGTCGGTCCTGTGGTGGCCACAGCTGATTTTTTTTTATATTATAGAAGCCTTTCAGAATAACTCTGCAATAAATTATGTTAATTTCAATCTCATATATAACCTGGTTAAATTTTCTTGTATTCTCTAGCCTTGTCCATATACAATGTTTTTATTTTTTATACTAACTTTAAATACCATACAATATTTCACGCTTATTTTGTTTATAGTAAACTTATTATATTTTTTCTTGGGGTATAATAAATGATTTTAATACTTTATTTTCAGCTTAATAACTTATAAATCAATTATTAAGCTATTTTTAGCATATTTAACTATTTCGCTCAGAACGCATTCGTACAGCGCACATACTCTCAGCACATAATGGTTTGAACAGGATCGAACCAATTCAAAAAACAATTCAATGTTCACAAAGCCGGTTCGGTTCCTCTAAACCGGTTTTAGAAGATCTAGTCGGTTCCGGTTCGGAAAATCTGCTCGGTTCGGTTCGGTTTCAGTTCGCGGTTCGGTTCAGTTTCGGTTCGCGGTTCGGTTCGGTTTGCAGCCGTTTTTGTGTTAATTAATTAAATTTAAAATGATCTAATATTATTTTATATACATTTTTTGTATTGCCCCAAACAGTTACACAACAAATTAGGATTTCCGTTTTTAGGGTTCTGTAGGTATGACCAAAAAAACATTATAACGTCACTCAAATGTCTGTTCGATAGAAACTGCGAACAAATGGTTGAGCACGGAAATGTAGTCCTCTACCCTATTTTCCTGTGGGGTTGATCTACAAATCTGAAAAAATTCTCAATAATTTATCAAAAAAACGACGTAGATTAAGGAACGAAAAGTAGTTTTTTTTAAATTTCTTTACTTTAAAACGATGGAAAAAAAATGTGCTAAAAAACACGTCCTGCACCATATAACTCGGTCGAGGGTTAATCTGAAATTCTAAAAAAAATGGAAGTAATGCACATTAATGTGAACCGGAATCGTACAATAGGAAATTTTGATCTGTTAATTATTTCGAAAGTTTTTGCAACACTTACAATAGTTATTTGACTGACTGGAGAACTGAGTAACTAAGTTTTGATACGAGGGCCCCTCAAGTACGCTTTTAAGTCTAGATGGAAGCACGATGCTTCTTGTTTCAATGTTTATTGAAATTTATGGTTTTTAATATGAACCCTCAATTTGTTATCACTTATTAAACGCCTACAAAACCCTGAAATGTATGAAAATTTTCACTTTGTAAAATAAAAGTAAAATAGAGTAAAATATTTGATCTTTAATGATGTGACATTGTTCGTTTCTCTTATAATGAAGGAGTTGGCAACGCTTAAACAGATCCCAAAAACACCCTTAAGTATATGTAGTTCATTACATACCTATAGTTAGTTCATTTACTTATGTCATATGATTTAAAACTTTACTGAATAAACTTGTTAATGAGTAGATATAATCTGTCTCATTTTGTAATACAAAACTAGATCTGGTTACTTTGGTGACTGTTGTGGTGTAAATAGACTTTTATGGAAACATGTGAACTTGTAAATCTGGCTTTTAAATATTTGGTTAAGTTTTATTATATCGAGGTTATATTCACTCAAAAACTATATATGTCAGATAACAAATTGACATGTTGAAATTGCGATTGACACGTCAAAATTATGATAGAATATCTAGATATGTCACAGTGGCGTCACTACAAATTTTGGGCCCCCTCGCAAAAAAATTAGATCGGCCCCCCAACCTTATGTGATTTTTTTTCTTTTCGTATCTAGCGTCCTATAATTTTGAATAAATTTAACCTTGAATTCTTCTTACACAAAGAATAATTTTACCACAGTAGAACCAGTAGGCCGACTCGTGTCGGCATCTTTGATCTTGGCGTACCACATTTTCCTGACCTCGAGCTACCTCGTCCTGACCAAAATTCTAAAGAACGATACAGACTATTACGCGTATGGATACGGACGAATAAGCTTTATATGACAACTAACAAAAGAATTTTGCATTTTACGATTCTAAAATGAATTTAAAAAATATTATACAAAAAACTATTGAAAGTAGTATAATAATAAAGTAGGAAAATTACTTAAATATAAAATATTATTTAATATTTTTTAATTTATTCACTTCGCAAAACTGCGCAACTTAACCAGGATTCACTCATGCGCATGAAAAATCTGGTACAGAAAAACGGTCGAGTGAAACTACTGGATATACTGTGATTTTACTTTATAATACATATTTCATTATGAATATAAAAGAAAAACAATAATATCAAACAAATGAAACATAGACAAAGCAAAATAAAACTAGATATAAATAAATAAATCAATTTAAAATGTTAAATCTTTCTTTCTGGATTTTAAATTAGCAAAATCTCTAATTAAGTCTTTAATGCCCATTTCTTGAGCAATTTCAGCCTCAATGCTCAACAACGATAAATTATGTAAGCGTTCTTCTCCAGTAGAATTTCGTAGATAGTTTTTTTTTTTTTTTTTGCCAATAAAACAATATAATTAAAAAAAAAAAAAAAATAGATAGTTTTTTATTATTTTTAATTTGGAAAAAGAACACTCTGTCGTTGCCACAGTGACAGGAAGTGTTAAAAATAATAAAATTGCAGTAACTACGTCTGGAAAACTAACCGACAGGGAGGTATATTTACTAATGAAAAGTTCGGCAAATTCTTTCATTGTTGATATTTTAGAGATTTCCTCATTAAGCATCGAAGCTAACATTACCATTTGTAAGGGAAAATTGGACGAAATATCACCTTTGTATTTTTTTTTTCGGCACAACTGAAAATTTGTTTCATCCAAGTTGATTAAATTTCGAGGTGACATGAATAAAAACAAATTTACAACGTCGTTCATCCCTGTGAATCTATTATCAATTTGATTGATAACAATTGAGAACTGACACGCTCGGATACGCAGTCTGGTGGTCAAATATTGTACTACGCGACTGTAGTACTGTTTGAAATTATTACATATGTCCTGGTGTTGATTTTTTGTTAGAACGTCGATAGATACATTTTCATAAAATAAAAATGTACTGTGCTTAAATTAACCTGTTCCCTGTTGGCATATTGACAGCTGAATACTAGACAATTCAGCCATTTTGCCATGAATTACAGCGCCGCCAACGGTAATGTCACTTCTCAATATCGAGAACTGCATTAAATACAGTTAATCTAAAAAAATCATCCCCGTTATGAAACCGATGATCTGTTGCCAATTCATCAAGGGTTATCTTGTTTTTTATTTGAGAACAACCAGCACGGTTCGCAATAAACTGCATCCAATTTAGGTGAATAACAAAGCCAAAGTCTTTCAAAAATTCTAGTTTTAGTTGAAAATTTGTAGAACTTACTTGAAAAGCACAGATTTTCTTGCGAAGGGTCCCTCTTAAAAGGCCCTTGAGATCTACAGGAATTAGGAGATATTATCATTTTTTCATATCAGGTGTCAATATTTTGTTTTGAAAATTAGCAATATCTGTTGAGAATAACGACAGTTTCTCAAAATCCATTTATAAATTAAAAAAAACATTAATAATTTTTTTTTATGTATACAACATAAAAAATATTTCCCTCTTAGTTTCGTATTACAAAATGAGATAGATAATAATATATGTGTTGAAAGTGCAATAAATATTCACAGGTTAGTGATATATAAACTGCCCGAGGACAAGGAGCATCCGAATGAACTGGTGCGCTCCGGGGAGGCGTACGTCTATATCAGCGGTGGAGAGGGTGGTATCGATGAGTGGACATTGTCCCCGTGGGCCATCGGTGACCCGCGGTCCATCCCCGGCCTGACCTTGGACCCGCTGTACGGGGGGGCGCCCCTCGCCCACCTGCTGTACAATGACGAGCCGGCCGTGGAGGCCCGCGAGCTTGGCGCGGAGTCGGGCCACAGCAAGGGGGCGGTGCTCGGGGGCAGTGACGGCGGCGTGTGGCTGGTGCACTCCGTGCCGAGATGGCCGCCGCCTCCACGAGATGGATACAGCTACCCGACGACCGCGACCACATACGGGCAGAGCATGCTGTGCCTGTCGCTGGGGGCGGCCGACCTGGAGGAGGTGGCTAGGCAGCTGCTGCTGGTCAGGCCACATGTCTACTCAGGCAACGTGGCTGCGCGCGCCGCCGGCCTTTACCCGCAGCTGCTGAAGGTGCTGGCCGGGCGGTGGAACAAACAACCGCCTTACCACCGTCTGGCCCCGCTGCGTACCGCTCCCGGGAGCTCCTCCATGGTGACCTGGACCTCCTTCTCCAAGGGCCCCGGCTGGGGCAAGGAGCTGTGGGCGGACTGGGTGGCCGGCGAGCTCGGCACGGACCTGCTAGCGGAGACGTGGCGGCACGGCCCGGGAGCGCTGCCCTCGTCGTGTCAGGGCCCCCCGCCCAGGCGCCACGTGCTCAACGTGCTGCGCGTCTCGATGCCTAACCAGCAGCGAGAGACCTTCTCCAGCGAGCGCGACCACTCCAAGTGGGCGGTCGGTACGCACGACTCGCGCCCATACATCTGTATAGGGGACATCAACAGAGCGGTAGGTCATGCATGTATATAAAATCAGGGGGCCCCTTGTTCGTGAGGTTGCGCCTTTTGGTGATTTTTCTTGTATGGAGTCTATTTTACTCATACAGATTTTAACCTCAGAATAGATTGTTTTATTTGCTATCAGTAAATAGATAAAAACTATCTGTTCAAACAGTACTTCAACAGTTTTTGTGTGTGTGTAGGAACATCAAAAGAAGCGTGGTGGGGGCGCTGTCTGCACCAGGGACCTGCCGAAACTCTGGAAGAACTACCTCTCTCTCGTCAACAAAACAGAACCATGTCATCAATAAAACCACTACTGTATATGCATATATTTACTAGCTGTTATTATTTACAAACACACTGACATTACATAGAACTATTTGCGCAGTGAAGAGGGCTGCGCACATCTGTACTGCGCCATCTCAACCTCCGCCTCGAAATAACTGGTCTTGTTGAAATTGAAATACTCGGGCACCTTGTACTCCCCGTTACGAGCTGCTCCAGGGCCTACGGGCTCTATGCTACTCAGCACAGCGGACGACAGACCTTTAACAGCGTTTAGTTTGGCAACGGCAGGCTGGGCTACAGGTGCTGCAGCTACTGGAGGAGTTACTGGTTTTGTTACGGGAGCCGTTGGTTTTGGAATTGGAGGTGTACTTTTAACTCCACCACCAGCCTTGTTCCACAGACTATTTCCAGAGGATAAACCTCTTCTTACAATCACCATAGGAACTTTCATTTTATAGAATATTTTAGGTTAGAAACTGAAAAATAAATATAAGATATTAGTAATCAAAAATATAAAATGTGAGACTGTTACACACTTATGTGCTAATTTAACAAATGTAAATAACACTTGTACATTTCTTTAAGTTGTATTCATTCAGTTATATAACAACAATATAAAACATATTATATATGTAATTTATTTGAAATAAGGTTTTAATTAATTATTTAAGAGCTAAATAGTTATTTTGCACTAACCTGATAACCACAAAACAGATTATTAAACGTTTTCTGCCAAGATCCGAAGTTACGTTTTGACAGTTTATTCGAGGTTAGAGGACAACCTAACCTTTTATTTTGACGAGACTGGTTGTGTACATGGTGTAATTTTGTGAAATGTGAATTTGTTATTGTGTATCAGAATGTCAGCTCAGTGCGGCAAATTAGTGTCGTTGATATTACACGAACATTTCGGGGAAGTGGTCCAGCAGGTGGGCTACCATTTGTTCAAGTATGGGGTTAACCCTCTGTGGAACATTGTCAAGTACACAGGCCTACCCGTACCTAAGGTAATATGTGTATTTATATTTGAGAACTCTTCGTACATTGTTGATTGTTACAGGTTAAGCTGGCATTATGCGTCCTCATCAAGTACGGACTCGTTGAGTTTAGTTCGGGTAAGAATGAATCATACTCGGAATACAAGCTTATCTCGGACAATGTGTTACTGGTTCTCAGATATCCAAAGTAAGTGTTATTGTTAGTTTTATTGATTATATTTAACGAAATGTTTATTTAAAAAAGTCATTTCAAAAAGCTACATCGTAGGATAAATCTCTTAAAGTTAACAAATGTTACGGTAAATTATTAGAATAATTTGTGTTATAACTAAATTTTTTTTGTTTAACACTTTAAATATTTGCTGCAGGTTTGTGTCGCACATTAAAAAGCTTTTCGACGAGGAGACGGAAATATTAATGGAAGAAACTTTAATAAGAGGTTATGCACGAGCTTCTGATTTAATCGGAGCTGTGGTGGCACGCATGAAGAAATCACACGGCAAGGATGTGTCTTTGGTTGATGTGAGGGATAAGTTTGTGTCGCTGGTGACGGCCAAGTATCTGCGTAGGTACTCAGGGCCCCCGGAAGAGCAGTTCACGCTACCACAGCTCAATGTGACCAAACTTAAGGAAGACCAGAACGTGCACTGGTGCGCAAACTTTGACCGTTTCCACCAGGACATGAGGGACGCGCTGATAGTGAACGCTGTTGGACGCCGGTTCGATGAGAGCGCTGCAGAGCTGATGCGGTGTTTACTGCAGGTGATGTGCAGCTGTTTAAATATGTCCACAGCCTTTCATTTTATTTTATTTGTGTTGGTCCGGTCAACATTTCATTATGTACATGTACAGGATGGTTTTTAAAAGACGATGTTTCGTAATATATATACATACTGCTACAAATTATTCTGAACGGAATGACATGTTAATTTGAATTGTAATGCCGGGTTTACATTGGTAGATTAAAAGAGGTAGTAACTAGCGCAAGTAACTAGCAACTAGTTACTACCCCTGTGTAAACAGTTGACATTGTGACCAGTAGTGTACTAGCTGCCAGTAGTTGGGCTAGGATAGCAGCTAGCTCGTCGATGTATTTACTAGCTACTATCTTTTCCCCCACTACGCAAAATTGATTCATTTCAAATTGGCGGCAAGCGGTAACCTGTCATAACAAATAGAAAAAAACCCATATCAGGTAAGTTACAATTTATTTACATAAATTGCGTAACATTGATTTATTAATTGATGATTTTTGAAATCATCTGTGAAATAACTGCCTTTGATACACGATACAAAAGATGTTGTAGACCAGTGTTTCTCGACCAAAAACGCACCGTGGACCAGAATAATATATAATTTTCTAACGCGGACTACTAATAATAATTGTTGGTTAATTTTTTGCATGAAAACAAATATATTTAATGTGCTACTAAACACATTTATTTTATTTGTAGAAAATCATAGAAAGTTTACTGAAAATAAACAAAATATAAACTATTTACATAAAAAATGTGCAAAATAAATTAAAAATAAAACTGCAAAAAACACATAAAAACTTTCGCGGACCACTAAAATTTTTCTGGGGACCACCTGCTGAGAAACACTGTTGTAGACTACAATAACTATTTCTTGTGGCTAGGAAATAAAGCATTAATTCCAATTTTATTTTTGCTGGAATCGCATCCCTTATTAGTGTATCAGTTCGTTGTATTAATGGACTAACTAAATTTAATAGTCTATTAAAATCAGTCTGTACTCTTTTTGATCTTCCACGGCTAAATTACGAAATAGAAAGACTGATGCGCCTTGGGTAGTTCTTCTATCAATCCATTTTTTAACCCATTTTTGTTTAGGCTTATATTCTGTACCGAATACTTTATAAGACAATCAATTATTTCCTCCACAAGAAATGATGTAATTCAAAATACCACTTCTTTAATGGCATCATGCTGGCGACGATGTATATCCACATTCATAAACTATTTTTTGCAAAAAGATAATTTCACTACAAAATCACAGTGAAGATGTCAAATGTGTTTTGACACTTACTATCCAGAAAATAAGATATGTATGTCAATTGCGTATGAACACCTACTATCCTGAAAATAAGATAGTAGAGTAAAGCGCGTAGTACTTGCGCTAGTTACTAGCTCTTTTACTCTACCAATGTAAACCCGGTATAACAATCGTTTATAAATGCTAGGTTATGTTAATGTTATAATGTTTTTAAATTGCTTAAATTAATATGTTTTATTGGCCGTTAGTCTTTTGACCACATGGTAATTGCTTGAATTAATATATTGTTTTATTGGCCGTTAGTCTTTCGACCACATGGTAATTGTTTGAATTTGTTTCCAAAAATAGTTAGTAAGTGTAATTGTATATTAATTACTACATCCAATGATGGCGTTATAAATTACATGATGTAATTTATTTCATTATTGACGCGTTAACAATTGTAAAGTAAATAGTAAAATTTCTGTAAATACTGTATGCAATGATTTGCACATGCTCGGTTATTTGAATTACATACAGGGCTTCGAACCGTTATTTTTTTCGTTTCGGTTTTCTTTCCAGTTCAATTAAAAAAATATATATCGATTCGGTTCCGGCAAAAATAACGGTTTAGTGATAAATTTTTAAATGGTTTTATTTGAATTGGAAAATTATATTCTATTATAATTTAAAAGAACGTTTTATTCCTTATTCTGTAATAATCATACCAAAAATGCTGTCAGGGAGGGGTTCTGGACGTCATCCCCCACCCCCCGAAATAATAGAAGAGCCATTTTTTTAATCAACAGTTAAAAAAATCACATTTTTTTTCTACTCATCAGTTTAAAAAATAATCTTAAATAAATGTATTTTAAATTCACTCCCATAAACATTATCTGAACCGAAATAAATCGATATTTTTTTTCGGTTCAGCTCCGGTTTCCTTTCCGCAAAAAATAACGGTTTTTTCGGTTTTCAGTTTAGTTCCGGTTCGAAGTCCTGATTACCTAACGCCATTATCAATACATTTTTAGAATTAATAGAATTTTAATAACAAAACAATTAAAAAAGTAATATTATAAAAAACTAGAATTTGTCAATATGCATTGAAATATTAATACAGTCGATTCCGCTTAATTGGGACACATCGGGACTTAGACATTTTGGCCCAATTAAGCGGCTGCCCCAATTAAGCGAATTTCACATAAAATTAAACTATGCATATTTTTCTTTCAATAATTTTATTTTATAAACTCTTGGACAAAACTATAAATTACATATAACCAAAAAATATAAACTTTTAAGAAAAAATAATAATAAATTCCAAAATAAAATAATAAATAGGTACATACAATTTAATTCAATGCAAAAATGCGTCAAGTGTAGTCTGTCTTTTGTTTTTGTAACATTTCACTTCTACAAAATCAGCACAGGTATTCAGTGCGGATGTAGGGCTCCCTTCATTTCCTTCCTGCATAAAATAACGCTGTAATATTAAATTCTTTGTACATTTTCTTGAGAATATATGTAACATAATATGTACTGTGATCTTAACTGTCCCAATTAAGCGGAATGTTGTCCCAATTAAACACGTAAATTTACTGTTGGTTCCTTGGTTTGGTTTCTGTTCTTTGAGATTTGTCCCAAATAAGCGGCTTCCCAATTAAGCGGTGGCCCAATTAAGCGGAATCGTCTGTATTAATAAAATCGTATACATATATTTCATTATTTAGATGTAACGAGTTTTGTAACAAAATCTAATTCTTCATAACTATATCTTGGGTAGCTTTCCCTCATTTTTGCTTTCATTTATAATTTTGCACTACTTGTTTATTGCAGGCTCGATTGGTACGAAATTATTAAATTTTTTTGAGAGTTTACATTGTTGAGAAAAATGTACATGTAAACGTAAACAGTTAAAGTTTATAATCTGTTTATCTGATTTAAGCGGCACTAGATTTTGAAAAGTAGTAACTTTTAACAGATAAATAGTAAAAGTCCACTTCAATCGTTTAAAAGTGAGCTCGTGACAATTTAAAACAGTTCAAATTCCCTTTAGTTCTGCTTAAATGTTTGGAATAGCTTATAAATGTAGACGGCCATCACTGACCACATCTAGGTAACATTTTGAATGGTATTGTAAAGCGTGTTCTACATTATACTTTATTCGTCAAATTTCTAAACTTTTTTCTTTGAACTAGAAGTTGTCAAAGTTTTAATACAATTTATTTTACAATTTTTTGGTAGAGAATGAAACTCTTACACGTGTTTCAGTTCATTTAAAGTACCAACATAAATATATAATTCATATCTTGTCAAGTGTTTATAACCTAGCTATTAGATTTGTAAAATTACTGATTTACGTACAAAACACAATTTATATATTCGCCTATTCAAACCAATGTTCAACAAAATACGTGGTAATACAAAATATTTACAAGCGTAATTTTATTGTTGATACTGTTGTTAAAAGTGTCTACTGCGCATGCACTGAGTTCTAACTTGATAATATTTTCAAGTAAAATTGGTCGGTATTTAGTTTTGAATAAAGTTGACCTTGACTTAATGAACTGTTCTACACTCTACGATTTAACTGTTTATTTCTAGTACAAGTTCTAGTCAAAGAAATAAGTATGAAAATTTGACGAGAATTGTATAATGTAGAACACGCATAATGAAGTTTGCCGTTGTCGGATGCAGGTGATGTACGCTCGGACGTCACCGTGGGCGGACGTATCGAACCCGGTGCAGTTTTCAGAGCTGAAGGAGGCACTGAGGAAGAGGGCGGCCTCGCCGCAGCTGCTCGCCTACCTGGAGCACTACCTGGCGGTGCTGGCCGAGGACGAGAGCGCGTTCATAACGCGCGCGGGGGACGCGGGCGGCGGCCAGTACGTAGTGCAGCTGAGGCGGGCGGTCGAGCAGCTGACGTGGGCGCTGCTCGAGCGGGCCGTGCTCGAAAAGTTCGACAGCCGAGCGGCGCGCATCTTCAGGCTGGTGCGAGCGAAGCGGTACATCGAGCCCGAGCACATACAGCAGCTGGCCATGATACCGGGCAAGGAGGCCAAACGACTCTCCTATCAGCTGCTCGAGCGGGGCTTCCTGCAGGCGCAGGAGCTCAAGAAGCCGACTGGTAAGTGGGGGAGGCACTGGTTTAAAAATATATTTTCTCCTATAAGTACGGTGACCATATTTTTTTTAGGAAAATAAAGGACATATGGAAGAAAATAAAAAATGCCTTATAAAATTCAGAAGTTTATAACATTTATTACGAAAATAATAGCATACAACAACGCATACATTAAAATTTTAAACAATCTTAATTATTACACATAAACACATTGTAAAAATTTAAATAACATTAATTTTGATACTTTTCAGTAGAATAATTTTTACCGACCGCCAACATATATAAGGGAGGTATTGTGATCATACCAATTTTGACGTTTCGAGATTTCGATGGATCTCCACGAATTGAGGTCCCTACATAACGTTTTGACTATTTTTAGCATGATGTCTGTCGGTCTGTCTGTCCGTCCGTCTGTCTGTCCGTCTGTCTGTCCGTCTGTCTGTCTGTCTGTCCGTCTGTGTACACGTGCAGAGCAAATTCGACTGAAAGGATTTTTATGAAACTTCATATTAAGCTTCTGCCATCAATGGCACGAGTTGATCAACTTTTGGTAAAAATCGGTTGACTAAAAATGGGAGTTTACTCGTGTCGATTTTAAGATTTTTGCGAATATTTCACAACAGAAAAATATCTCGAAAAAATTTATTAAATAAAAGTTGCTATTAAAGCAATAACTAATCACTTTTATTTGAGACGTTTTTTGATAAAACGAAAAATTTCTAATAATTTCTGTAAAATTTTTCGAAAGTCTCAATTTTTTCATATTTATATGTAACGTTTCCATGGTCATGATAAATAATATCTCTGTTAGAAAATATTAGGTCAAGTTATTTCTACTCTGCTGCTAGAATGTAATTTATATAAGTACTTTATGATGGCGGTCGGTCCTGTGGTGGCCACAGCTGATTTTTTTTTTAATAGCGCCGGTTCACGCTTTAAAAAGTCATAAAATTCCATACAGTTCATTTGAAAGTTGCATTTGACGGAAATACACGCTTCTAATGTGCTTACTTTTTCCTTTTTTTTTTTTTTTTCATTCGTCCATATATTATTCACCCATGAAAACATTCGACGGGGGCATTAGATCCTGGGAGACAAATAAAATTCTACGATTTTACAAATGTTTTTAAAAGCAATTTCTTTTGTTGTAAAATGTTTAAAAATTTCAACCCACTTTTGATGGCAGGGCTTTTTTTACACACGAAACTTCAAATACAAACATCAAATAATTCACCGTCGAGTATATTTACGGACCGATTCGAAATAAAAATATAACTTTCCTCTACCTTCGCCTACAAAGGGATTTCGCATAATGTGACCCATTCAAACACCTCAATTTCTATTTAAAAATTTTAGCTTTGCGACGACTTTACAAAATAAAGGACAAAACGCGTATTTTAGAAAATAAATAAAGGTAGAGGTCGGAGCAGTGAAATGGACCGTTTATTTTGAAAGTGGTGTAAGTCCATTTTCTCTTGTTTCGAGAAAATTAAAGGTTAGCATATTTGTTAATTAAAAAATTTAGGCAAATTATATGAAGTCTGGCAATGTTTCTACTGTTTTATCAATATTGAATTTGATTATAAATTTGTTTTAGGCGAATTAGACTATAATAATATGTATTTATAGGCTGTAAATGGACTTACACCACTTTCAAAATTAGACAATTGTAAAAATCGTTTAATTTCAATTTTGAAAAATGAAATATCACTTAAAATATACTTCATTTTAATACCAATTTTGATTATAAATACGCATGACATGACATAAAATAGTAGTATTTTTAATTTTAGACGATAATTACATCGTCAAAATTACAAGATCTTGATAGTATTTACTTACGCTCTGCATGTGGCAGTGTTTCGAAATACGCATGATGCACCGGAGGTATATAAGGTAATAACTGCTTGATGTCTTTATATTTTTTATAAGTAATAGGCCTGGCATTTTGGTACAAAGGCGTCAGGGCGATTTTCTCAAATTTTAGCGGTCTTCCAGGACGTGTAGATAATAAATTTACAGTTTTAAATTCTTTGTCCTTCATCGATGTTTTATATAAAATAGTGTATGGTGCACTTCTAAGAAACCTCATTCAACATATTTGCAACCAATTTACCTGTTCTCCATTTGTATTTTATCTTATCTGTTTTTTAATCGCATTTTCAAGATTTTTTATTGAAAAGAAATTCTCTCGTTTCATTTCATGTAAAATGAATTTGTCATGTTTTCTACATTGTGTTATTACATCATAATAATCTTGTGGTGTATACAGAAAATTCTTTTTTCGCAATGCCATTTCTGCAAAGCCACCTACCTCTGTTAATTGGACTTACACCACTTTCATAATCGATGATAATGCAATTTCATTTACCGACCGATTTTAAGTTGTACAAAACATGGGATTTTTTTAAGAAATTCAATACGGAATAGTTATACATAAAAAAATTACATTAAATTAAGCATGAATTACGTGATATCTCATTTTTTTCAAAAATGGACTTACACCACTTTCAAAATAAACGGTCCAAATAAAGGAGTGTCCTCTTAAATAAAGGACGTATGGTCACCGTACCTATAAGCAGATGTCCACCTTTTCGCTGTTACAGCCGGTATATTATTGTGGTGTTAATCGTCGAGTTGTGTTTGTTGCAGGTGGCGGAGGGACGGCGGGTGGAGGCGGCGGAGGCGGTGGTGGCGGCGGAGGCGGAGGCGGCCCCAACAAGTGCTTCGTGCTGTTCCACGTGGAGCTGGAGCAGGTGACGCGCATGCTCGCCGAGCTGTGTCTGCGCGCGCTCTACAACTGCATGACGCGCCGCCAGCACGACAAGCACGTGAACCGCCGCATCATAGATAAGAAGCACCGCGTGGACACGATCACCATGTCGCTGAGGGGGCAGGGCGCGCCCGCGGACCAGCTCGCCGACATCGAGGACATGATCACGCCGCCCGAGAAGGAGATGCTCGAGCGCATCGGCAGGCTGATGAAGAGGCTCAACATGGCCGAGCTCGAGCTCGACGACTCACTCTTCCTGCTGCGGCTCGGGCTCGCCACATCCGCGAGGAGCGCGTGACCATCTCTTTTGTACAAGCCAACAAAACAGACTGCACATTGTAATCAATGAGGAGGTTCTTTTGAATTTTTCATCTTGCATTCTATTCAGATTTATTTAAAACAGTGGCGGCTCGTGACGTTTTGGGACACAGAGCTGCAAATTATAATACAAGGATAGGTTTAGGTGTTTAACCACGACGTTTTATCATATAAGACTCTGTTGCCTCCTATAATTATAATTTTTGCACTTTCCGAAATATTTAAATTTGGTGTGAGTCACCCCAATTTTTTAATATCAATTTTTTCTTCTAACGTTCGTCTGTTAAATGGAATTTCCAATAATGATTTGACAGTATTCAATTTTTAAACCTATTGTTTTATAATCTAAAATACGACACGTATTTGTTAAGCTAAGATACTTCATTCAAGCTAACATACTACATTTAAAAGAAGAAGTTAGAAAACACTAATTATTAATACCTACCTAAACAATAAATTTTTAGAGATAATATAGGTATAGCGTTTTCAGTTACGACTTAAATAAATACATTCAATAATTTCATAGTACTCTGATCACTGTTATTGTGACGCTAACAGCATTCTAGCTCCGATCCCCACCAGTTTATCACCCTTACAAGCCTACATTTGCACTTTCCTTGACGCTAGGATATAAGCAGAGCGACGTAGACTTATTCAAAGGAAACTTGTAAATATTTATGAAACAATAGCATTCAATGTTCAAAATATATTTAAAAAAAGTATTTTCACACCACAATTTCTATGTTAAATGCATTTTGAGTTCAAAAAAAGATTTTTTTAAATATTATTTTCAAGTAAGAGCTGCAGCTCCGCAGCGCGTACTCAGGAGCCGCCACTGATTTAAAACATAAATTTCGCGATATCCTTACTACTGTCATGACACATCGAGGTGTCCCGACACACCAGTTGGAAAGCACTGGTGTGATGTATTTCCTCACATGTATCTATTTTACTTTAATAAATATTATTATAGAAAACAAGCTGACTAACATTTATAGTCTTTATTTATTTCACCTCGGCCTTGCGGCGTTTAGGGTATTAAATATTACATGAAACTAATATAATAATATACAATACAAATATTTACAGTATTATTTCATTTCTTTGTTTTTCTTCCGGTGTGCCCCTCTATCTTTCCATTCTCATTCTGGCTTCCCTCTCTGATCTCCTTCCTTGCCTCCAGTTTTCTCGTCCATCTTCTCCATTGCCTTCCGCACTCATGTCGATTCCTTTATCTCTTTTTATTAATTTATTTATTTACGTGCACACGGGTGATCCCAAATTACACAATGACAAATACAAATATTACATACAAAATAAAATACATGCCGTATATACAGTTTATCAGGAAAAATTAATTTACAAAATTAAAATACAACAATAAAATTATACAAAGTTAAAAAAATTAGAAAATAGACTGTAACAATAGGGGATAGGCATGATTTTTTATTATATTCCTCTTGTTGCATATAAACATAAAAAACAGTTTTGCATTTTTTTTTTTAATTTAAAGGCTTAAAAAAATTATAAATGTATGTAGCGCGCGAAAACGACGTGTGACGTCATACCCCAACTAAGTGTACTGCGACGTACACAGTATGTCGTGAACTTATTTGCTTGTATAACTTTTATAGGTTATGTAAAGTTAGAGTGATTTTAATTCAAATAAAGTTTAATTCTATAAAAACAATTTATACATGTTTACCGAATTAAATTTTATATTAAAATATATAAAATATGGAAGATCCAGGCCCCAGTACTTCGAAACATAGTCGAAAATATTGTTTAGTACCGATGTGCACAAATAGTTCAATTAGAAATCCAAAAATAACAATTTATATCATTACCTGATGGCGAAAAACAACAAAAAAGGCGAAATTTTTGGCTGAAAGCTATGGGCGAAATAAAACCGATATTTCAGAAAAAAGTAAACTTTATGTTTGTGAAGACCATTTTAATGTGAGTACATATATTTTGTAAATTATTTTAATAATAAATGCGTGAAAAATTGTTTAAAAACAAATATAAAAAACTCTCGAACAATACAATCTACACACGTAAAAATTATGTTTAGTCTGTATCTGTGACGTCAAACCCCAGCAGTCTCAGTCGTATGTACTCGACAACTTTCGCGCCGTGGTCGGCTTATTTCAAATTTACAATATTTTAATTAAAAAAATTGGCTATAATATTAATTAAAATGTGATTTTTGTTTTGTTAGGTGACATAACTAACATTAACATATCAAAAAAATTTACTTTTAAGGAAATATAAATTTTATGCATATCCCCTATTAAGTAAAACTTAAAATAAAACAAGAATTAAGACGATATTTGAACACATTAAGTGACATGTTGGAAATGTCAAACTCTAAACAATTTACATTATATAGCCTAGACATTCGGTCAATACAGTTTTATGACCATAAACAGATCTATGATTATCACAATATAAAAAATCTTTATTGCATGTGGAGTGGTACGGTATTCTAAAATTTATCCTAGCTAAAATATCAGGTACACAGTGCCGACTCTAGGGGTTATGGCCCCCGATGCAAAGATTGATTCGGCGCCCTTAAAAAAAAAAGTTGACCAGAAATTTGTTTGTTCTATACAAAAAATAGAAGTAACCCAGAAATTCGCTTGTTCTCTCTAAAAAAAAAAGAAGTCGACCAAAAGTTTTTTTTTTTTATGATTTAATTTAAAAAAAATTAATATCTTTTAAGAAAGTCAACCAGAATTTTGTTTGTTACAAAATCCTTACTCTCCTAAGGCCTGCCACCGGGGTTCTTTGCACCCCTAACACCCCCGCTTGGCGCGGCCCTGTATTGACACAATATATTTTCATTAGAAATTATGAAATAGGTAATAATAAAATACTTAAATGCTTATAAGTATAACATTTTATTTTTAAGTGTAAATAGTACCCATACCTATAATAATACGGTGAATTTCTTTTATCGTGCAACATTGAAATTATTATAAAGCATGGTTTCCCTAGTAACGATAAACTATTTTGAAAGCAAGTTGCCCTCCATTTATTTTGCAACATAGGGATAAATATTCATTGTAAAGGCTAAACATTTTTTATTGAAAATACAGTTATTTAATACAAAAATAACAACAACAAAAAAATCATCTAAATAAAATGTTCAAAAATATCATCATTAACTTGTAAACATAAGGCGATCATAAAAAAATATTTAAAACATTTATTATATGCCGTTGTGGGGTATCAGTAGTAATAAAGTGGAAATTGGAATATTCGCTATTTTGAGATACACCATATTAGCAAATCACCATCGATATATAGCAGGAATTGATCTGAACTAATTGACTGATTTTATGCAACTGAATTCTAAGTTTTATACGTCACACAAGCGATACGAATAAGCACTAGTTTTATGCGTATAGGTACCTGGAGCCCCGAAAATAAAAATGACGCCCCGTTTTTAAAAAATTTAAATTTCTTTGTGAAGAAAAAATTGTCGAAGCCGGCATTGCTGTGGTTTATGACTAAAATTGTAGTTTATGGCGTAACTGTTAAAACTAAACTAGCGCTAATTAAAGTCTTATTCACTTGTGATTATAATATATCTATATGAATAGACTTGTTTAAAATATAATTCTATTATCAGATTTTTGGCGTGTCGTCAGATTTTTAATTATAAAAGTGTTCCAAAAGGTAATTTCGGCGCCCTTAGCGCAAGGCGCCCCGATGGGACGCAACCTTTACTTACCGTGTGGAGCCGACACTGAGGTACATATATAACATTGTTAATGATTTTAAATAGTAAACAAAGATCTGAAACATCTCGCCTTGTTTTAAGTGGTTGCAAATTTAAAATAGTATGTCTTTCCTCTCTAGTAATCTGATTATATCTAACACCTAGTTTAAATAGTACATATTTACAGAATTTGTTTTGTACGGCCTCAAGTCTGTCAATCTGGGTAGGATACCAGATAGTGCTGGCATACTCGAGGTGACTATGAACAAGGGAATAGTATAATATTTTAAGAGCATGTACATTTACGAAGTCCTTGGTTTGACGTTTAATAAATTCTAACATTTTTACAGATTTACTAACAATTGTATTAATGTGACCCTTAAAAGATAAATCACTTGAGAACTGAATACCAAGATCTACCACTTCACTAACGAAATTTAAGGCCCATATTTAAAGTAAAAAGAGTAGTTTCGCGCTTTCTTTGAAAAAACTATTACTTTGCATTTGGATTTATTCAGTTCTAAGAAATTATCAGTCTTCCTTCCAGACCGCCATTTCCTTGCAAATCTTCACTAAATGCTGCCAGCTTTCCTCTTCTTCCTTGCGCATTCTGCAGAGCTTGTCATCTGGCTTTGCCCAGTACCTGTTGTTCATCTCTTCGTATTCTCTCAACCTCGCTATCCTCTTGATCTTCCTCTTTACCCTTTCAAGTATCTCGGCCTTCCGATGACTCGTTTCTCATTATATATTTTCACACTCCGTGATTTGTCTATTCTGTCTGTTTGTTCCTGTACTTCCTTATCCCCCCTTTTCAATAGGGGAAACTTCCTAAGCGCCCTGACATCTGGTGGCAATTTGCGGAAGATACGAAAGTGATAGTTTTGTTCAATGGAGAAATACGTGTTTTTTTGTTGTTTGTGTTTTATTTTTATGAATCATGGAAAAAACAATTTCCACTGGTTATTAAATTTACGCTTTTAAAAATTAAATGCAACATTTGCATAAAGGAGTGAATCTACAATCGGGGTGAACTATACATCCCTTCGTATTTCCTGTGTTTGTTGAGTTAAAACGTTTCTTTGTGGCACATAGGTGTCTTTTTAAAATATCTCGAAATGGTTTTGACAGTTTTTTTAAATTTCACCCCTAAAGGGTGAAAAGGGGTGAATTATGATTTCAAGGATTCTTTAATTTCTCTTAGGACCAGTAAAATATCGATTTGGTTTTTTCTTATAAAGATTACCAATACAAAGGCCGAAAACCCTATTTCAGGATTTTGTCCTAATCAACCCCTAAATAGGTGAATCTACATTCGGACTTAATTATATGGTACATCCTACCGTATTTCCTGTACTTGTTGAGTCATAACATTTCTTTTTGGCTGATGGTTGTCTTTTTTAAATATCTCAAAATGGTTTCAACAATTTTTAAAAATTTCACCCCTAAAGGGTGAAAAGGAGTGAATTATGATTTCAAGGATTCTTTAATTTCTCTTAGGACCAGTAAAATATCGATTTGGTTTTTTCTTATAAAGATTACCAATACAAAGGCCGAAAACCCTATTTTAGGATTTTGTCCTAATCAACCCCTAAATAGGTGAATCTACATTCGGACTTAATTATACATCCCGTCGTATTTCCTGTATTTGTTGAGTCATAACATTTCTTTTTGGCTTGATTAGAGCAAAGTGAATTTCTGTTTCAAAATATTTGTATGGGTAACCTTTGTAAGCACAAACCAAGTCAATATCTCATTGAGCCTAAGAGTAATTGAAGCAACCCGAAACCAAATTTCACCCCATTTTACCCCTTAAAAATCGAATTTAGAAAAGTCTCTTCTTAATGGTTTCTTACGTCATGGAGAGAATGTAAGCTCCGAATTTCATGTCTTAATATCCATTGGATTTTCTATTGAGTAAAAAATACCAGTTTACCCCGTTATGGATGAAAATTAAAAAAACTGTAGAAATACTTGTTTTTGAAAAGGTTTTGAAAAAGTTGTTTTTAAAAAGTCGCGTAAATACCAAAAATGAATGTTATAACTCAACAAACAGGAAAAACTATGGGTACTATAACTCATCCCGTTTGGAGTGGATTGCGACGAAATCATGAATTTTTAAAAAAATTATTGTGAAATCATATTTGACCCCCCTTTTAACCCCTTATAAATCGACTTTCGAAGAATCTCTTCTTAGTGGGTGCTTACGTCATGGAAGGAATCAACTTTGCGAATTTCATAAATCTATGTCAAAGGAACGTTCTATCAAATAAAAAATATCCATTTACCCCTTTAAGGGTGAATTTAAAAAAATATATCAAAACCATTTCGAGAAATTTTAAAAAGACACCTATTTGCCAAAAAGGAATGTTATAACACAACAAACACAGAAAATACAACGGGATATATAATTTACCTCAAATGTAGATTCACCCCTTTACGGGTTATTAGGATAAAATCCTGGGAGTATTTCAATATTTGCATGGGTAATCTTTGTAAGCAAAAAGCAAGTCGATATCTTATTGGTTCTAAGAGATATTAAGGAATCCTTGAAATCATAATTCATCCCTTTTCACCTTATAGGGGTGAAATTTTAAAGAACTGTCAATACCATTTCGAGATATTTTAAAAAGACGCCTATGTGCCATAAAGTAATGTTGCAACTAAACTAACACAGGAAAAACGGCGGGATGTATAATTCACCCAGATTGTAGATTTACCCCTTTAGGCATTAATCAGGACAAAATCCTGAAATAAAATTTTCGGCATTTACATGGGTAGCCTTTGTAAGCAAAAACCAAGTCGCTATCTTATTGGTCTTAAGAGATATTTAGGAATCCTTGAAATCACATTTCACCCCTTTTCAACCTTTGGGGGTGTAATTTTAAATAGCTGTCAAAACCATATCGGGATATTTTAAAAAGACACCTATGTTCCAAAATGTAATGTTGCAACTAAACGAACACAGGAAATACGACGGGATGTATAATTCAGCTCAATTGTAGATCCACCCCTTTAGGGGTTGATTAGGACAAAATCCTGAAATAAGTTTTTCGGTATTTGTATGGGTAATCTTTGTAAGCAAAAAGCAAGTCGATATCTTATTGGCCCAAAGAAATATTAAGGAATCCTTGAATCACAATTCACCCCTTTTCATCATTTAGGGGTGAAATTTTAAAAAACTGTCAAAACCATTTCGAGATATTTAAAAATAACACCTATGTGCCGAAAAGTAATGTTGCAACTAAACGAACACAGGAAATACGACGGGATGTATAATTCACTTCGATTGAAGATCCACCCCTTTAGGGGTTGATTAGGACAAAATCCTGAAATAAGTTTTTCGGTATTTGTATGGGTAGACTTTGTAAGCAAAAACCAAGTCGATATCTTATTGGTCCTAAGAGATATTAAGCAATCCTTGAAATCACATGACACCCCTTTTAACCCTTTAGGGGTAACATTTTAAAAAATGTGACAAACATTTCGAGATATTTAAAAAAAAAAAACATTTATGTGCCTAAAAGTAATGTTGCAACTAAATGAACACAGGAAACACGACGGGATGTATAATTCACCCCGATTGTAGATCCACCCCTTTGGGGGTTGAGTAGTACAAAATCTTGAAATAAGTTTTTCGGTATTTGTATGGGTAATCTTTGTAAGCAAAAAACAAGTCGTTATCTTATTGGTCCTAAGAGATATTAAAGAATCCTTGAAATCATATGTGACCCCTTTTCACCCTTTAGGGGTGATATTTTAAAAAACTGTCAAAACAATTTCGAGATATTTTAAAAAGAAACCTATGTGCCAAAAAGAAACCTTATAACTCATCAAACACAGGAAATACGACGGGATGTAAAATTCACCCCGATTGTAGGTTCACCCCTTTAGGGGTTGAGTAGTACAAAATCTTGAAATAAGTTTTTCGGTATTTGTATGGGTAATCTTTGTAAGCAAAAAACAAGTCGTTATCTTATTGGTCCTAAGAGATATTAAGGAATTTTGAAATCACAATTCACCCATTTTCACCCTTTAGGGGTGAAATTTCAAAAAACTGTCAAAACCATTTCGAGATATTTTAAAAAGACACCTATTTGCCAAAAAGTAACATTGCAACTAAATGAATACAGAAAATACAACGGGACGTATAATCCACTCCGATTGTAGGTTCACCCCTTTAGGGGTTGATTAGGGCAAAATCTAACAATCTTAAAATAGGGCGATTTGGTACGAGATACAACAAATGGATCCAAAATAATAATAATGATGATAAATAATACTAATAATAATGAGAGTAAAATTATTTATACAAATAAATATATATATATATATATATATAGTAAAATACAACTTCTCAATCGGTCGTCAAATTGTAAAATATATTAGTCATTTAATAAGAGACGTTTCGACTACTCAAGCGTAGTCATCTTCAGTCTACAATAAAATAATACAAAATAAAAATAAACATAAAAATATAAATAATACAAAAAATGTTAAAATATAGTAAAAAACAATTAAAATAAAAAACAAAATTCAGAAGTAATGTACTAAAATGAGCCAAAAAATTAATGTTATTAATAATGCCATTGATCATGCAATTAAACTTGCAAACCCAGAATTTAGACCAGAAAATTTGCGTAAAATAAAAGACGCCTTCATACGCAATGACTATTTTGTAAGTCTGATCAATAGATGCATCAAAAATCGCATTAATTTCATCTATAATGGCTCTCAACGACCAAAGAATGATGAAACCCTAAGTTATGTTTCTGTTCCATACGTGAATAAATCATCACAAGGTTACAGCAAAATTTTGAGTAAACATAACCTCAAAGTTGCTTACTCCACTGGTAACAAAAACAGGAAAAACTTCACTAATCTAAAATCAAAGATTGAGAAAACATCAAAAGCCAATGTCGTATACTCAATACCCTGCACTGATTGTAGCAAAATTTATGTTGGCACCACTAGTCAAGCGCTTAAATGTAGGCTCACTCAACATAAAAGCGATACCAGGCTTAAGCCACAAAGCACCGGTTTGGCTATTCATGCCAACAAAAGCAACCATAAATTTGACTACAATCAGGTGCAAATACGTATTAGACATTGAGAAACATAGTGGGAAGAGGCTTATCTCGGAAATGCTACATATTCAAAGTACCTTCCATAATAACGTCAACAAACGTAGCGACACACAAAATCTAAGTACATGTTATACGTCACTGACTGACTTTTTCAAAGTCTAGTTTTTGATTTATGCGCATGTTCCTACCTTTGACATCTTTCCATTCCTACCGGACTATGTTTTTCTCAGTTTAGATATGTGTGAACCTCCTTCACACCTCGTTGGTAAGCTAACTTAATTTTTTATTTTAGTACATTACTTCTGAATTTTGTTTTTTATTTTAATTGTTTTTTACTATATTTTAACATTTTTTGTATTATTTATATTTTTATGTTTATTTTTATTTTGTATTATTTTATTGTAGACTGAAGATGCCTACGCTTGAGTAGTCGAAACGTCTCTTATTAAATGACTAATATATTTTACAATTTGACGACCGATTGAGAAGTTTTATTTTACTACATATACATACGTCAAGATTTACCCATTATATATATACTAGTGCACCCGTTGCCAACTGCGTTGGCAAACAAATCATTACTTTAATGTGGAACTTGCTCGACACCTCAGACTTCTTTCTCTATCCATACGCCTAACTTTATCCAATTCAAATTGAATCAACTCTTCGCGTATTATTAAAAACTGGACAAATAATGAGTATTATTCCGAATTATTTATTCACTAACTTTTTAAGATGGGAGAACGATTCATTTTCACTCAGTACATTATATTTATAATGTTAAAACTAAAAATGATTTGAGACGTTAAATTTAAAATATATTTATTAAAATTAATTTTCCATTTTCTTATCTATATATATAAAAGGCAGTGTCCTGACTGACTGACTGACTGACTGACTGACTCACTCATCACCGCCCAGCCCGAACCCCTGGGCCTAGAAACTTGAAATTCGGAGAGTATATTCCCTTCATGACGTAAGCACCCACTAAGAAGGGATTTTTTGATATTCCACTCCTAAGGGATGAAAAGGGGTGAAATGTGATTTCACGAATTCTTTAATATCTCTTAGGGCCGATGGGATATCGACTTAGTTTTTGCTTACAAGTATTACCCATACAAATACCGAAAAACCAGTTTCGGGATTTTGCCCTATTCAACCCCTAAAGGGGTGAACCTACAATCGGGATGGATTATACATCCCGTTGTATTTCCTGTGTTCGTTTAGTTGCAAGATTACTTTTTGGCACATAGGTGTCTTTTTAAAATATCTCGAAATGGGTTTGACAGTTTTTTAAAATTCCATCCCTAAGGGTTGAAAAGGGGTGAATTGTGATATCAAGGATTCCTTAATATCTTTTAGGATCAATAAGATATCGACTTACTGTTTGCTTGCAAAGATTATCCATACAATTACCGAAAAACTTATTACAGGAATTTTTCCTAATCAACCCCTAAATGGGTGGATCTACAATCGGGGTGAGTTATACATTCCGTCGTATTTCCTGTGTTCATTTAGTTGCAACATTACTTTTTAGCACATAGGAGTATTTTTAAAACATCTCGAAAAGGTTTTGGTAGTTTTTTAAAATTTCACCCCTATAGGGTGAAAAGGGGTGAATTATGATTTCAAGTATTCCTTAATATCTCTTAGAACCAATAAGATATCGACTTGCTTTTTGCTTACAAAGATTACCTATACAAATACCGAATCACCAATTTCAGGATTTTGTCCTAATCAACCCCTAAAGGGGTGGATCTACAATCGGGGTGAATTATACATCCCGTCGTATTTCCTGTGTTCATTAGTTGCAGCATTACTTTTTGGCACATAGGTGTCTTTTTAAAATATCTCGAAATGGGTTTGGTAGTTTTTTAAAATTTCACCCCTAACGGGTGAAAAGGGGTGAATTGTGATTTCAAGGGTTCCTTAATATCTCTTAGGACCAATAAGATATGGACCTACTGTTTGCTTGCAAAGATTATCCATACAATTACCGAAAAACGTATTTCAGGAATTTGTCCTAATCAACCCCTAAAGGGGTGGATCTACAATCGGGGTGAGTTATACATTCCGTCGTATTTCCTGTGTACGTTTAGTTGCAACATTACTTTTTAGCACATAGGAGTCTTTTTAAAATATCTCGAAATGGTTTTGGTAGTTTTTTAAAATTTCACCCCTATAGGGTGAAAAGGGGTGAATTATGATTTCAAGTATTCCTTAATATCTCTTAGAACCAACAAGATATCGACTTGCTTTTTGCTTACAAAGATTATCCATACAAATACCGAAAACCATGTTTCAGGTTTTTGTCCTAATCAACCCCTACAGGGGTGGATCTACAATCGGGGTGAATTATACATCCCGTCGTAATTCCTGTGTTCGTTTAGTTGCAACATTACTTTTTGGCACATAAGAGTCTTTTTAAAATATCTCAAAATGGTATTGACAGTTTTTTTAAATTTCACCCCTAAAGGGTGAAAAGGGTTAAATTGTGATTTTAAGGATTCTTTAATATCTCTTAGGATCAATAAGATATCGACTTGCTTCTTGCTTACAAAGATTACCTATACAAATACCGAATCATCAATTTCAGGATTTTGTCCTAATCAACCCCTAAAGGGGTGGATCTACAATCGAGGTGAATTATACATCCCGTCGTAATTCCTGTGTTCCTTTAGTTGCAACATTACTTTTTGGCACATAAGTGTCTTTTTAAAATATCTCGAAATGGGTTTGACAGTTTTTTAAAATTCCACCCCTAAGGGTTGAAAAGGGGTGAATTGTGATTTCAAGGATTCCTTAATATCTCTCAGGATAAATAAGATATCGACTTACTGTTTGCTTGCAAAGATTATCCATGCAATTACCGAAAAACTTATTTCAGGAATTTGTCCTAATCAACCCCTAAAGGGGTGGATCTACAATCGGGGTGAGTTATACATTCCGTCGTATTTCCTGTGTTCGTTTAGTTGCAACATTACTTTTTAGCACATAGGAGTCTTTTTAAAATATCTCGAAAAGGTTTTGGTAGTTTTTTAAAATTTCACCCCTATAGGGTGAAAAGGGGTGAATTATGATTTCAAGGATTCCTTAATATCTCTCAGGATAAATAAGATATCGACTTACTGTTTGCTTGCAAAGATTATCCATGCAATTACCGAAAAACTTATTTCAGGAATTTGTCCTAATCAACCCCCAAAGGGGTGGATCTACAATCGGGGTGAATTATACATCCCGTCGTGTTTCCTGTGTTCATTTAGTTGCAACATTACTTTTAGGCACATAAATGTTTTTTTTTTTTAAATATCTCGAAATGTTTGTCACATTTTTTAAAATTTCACCCCTATAGGGTGAAAAGGGGTGAATTATGATTTCAAGTATTCCTTAATATCTCTTAGAACCAATAAGATATCGACTTGCTTTTTGCTTACAAAGATTACCCATGCAAATACCGAAAAACATATTTCAGGTTTTTGTCCCAATCAACCCCTAAAGGGGTGGATCTACAATCGGGGTGAGTTATACATTCCATCGTATTTCCTGTGTTCGTTTAGTTGCAACATTACTTTTTAGCACTTAGGTGTCTTTTTAAAATATCTCGAAAAGGTTTTGGTAGTTTTTTAAAATTTCACCCCTAACGGGTGAAAAGGGGTGAATTCTGATTTCAAGGATTCCTTAAATCTCTTAGGGCCAATAAGATATTGACTTGCTTTTTGCTTACAAAGATTACCCATACAAATACCGAATAATATATTTCAGGATTTTGTCCTAATCAACCCCTAAAGGATGGATCTACATGAGTGAATTATACATCCCGTCGTATTTCCTCTGTTCGTTTAGTTGCAACATTAATTTTTGGCACATAGGTATCTTTTTAAAATATCTCGAAATAGTTTTGACAGTTTTTTAAAATTACTCCCTAAAGAGTGAAAAGAGGTGAATTGTGATTTCAAGGATTCCTTAATATCTCTTAGGACCAATAAGATATCGACTTGCTTTTTGCTTAGGAAGATTACCCGTATAAATACCGAAAAACTTATTTTTAGAATTTTATCCTAATCAACCCTTAAACGGGTGAACCTACTAATTAGTATTTTTTTGTTAGAACTAAAAAATTACGGGAGTACATTTTTAAAATAAAAATATATAAAAATAAAATAAAAATAAAAAATTATAGGAGAGTACATTTTTCAGTATGACGTAAGAACCCACTAAGAAAGGATTTTTTCAAGTTCGACCCCTATCTGCTGAAAAGGAGTAAACTGTTTTTTCACGGATTCCTCAATATCTCTTAGGACAGATGAGATATCGACTAGATTTTTTGTTACAAAGGTTACCCATACACAAGGTTAAAAACAAACTGCGGATTTTATGCCAATGAGACCATCAATATACCGTAGCGAAGCACGGGTTTTCAGCTAGTCTATATATATAAAAGGCAGTGTCCTGACTGACTGACTCACTCACTCATCACCGCCCAGCCAGAACCCCTGGGCCTAGAAACTTGAAATTTGGAGACTATATTCCCTCCATGACGTAAGCACCCACTAATAAGGGATTTTTAGAAATTCAACCCCTAAGGGGCGAAAAGGGGTGAAATGTGATTTCACGGATTCTTTAATATCTCTTCGGGTCGATGGGATATCGATTTAGTTTTTGCTTACAAAGATTACCCATACAAATGCCGAAAAACTTATTTCAGGATTTTGTCCTAATCAACCCCTAAAGGGGTGAATCTACAATCGGGGTGAATTTTACATAGCGTCGTATTTCCTGTGTTTGTTGAGTGATAAGGTTTATTTTAGGCAAATAGGTGTCTTTTTAAAATTTCTCGAAATGGTTTTGATGGTTTTTTAAAATTTCACCCCTAAAGGGTGAAAAGGGGTGATATGCGATTTCAAGGATTCTTTAATATTTCTCAGGACCAATAAGATATCGACTTGCTTTTTGCTTACAAAGGTTACCCATACAAATACCGAAAAACTTATTTCAGGATTTTGTCCTAATCAACCCCTAAAGGGGTGAACCTACAATCGGGGTGAATTTTACATCCCGTCGTATTTCCTGTGTTTGATGAGTTATAAGGTTTCTTTTTGGCACATAGGTTTCTTTTTAAAATATCTCGAAATTGTTTTGACAGTTTTTTAAAATTTCACCCCTAAAGGGTGAAAAGGGGTCACATATGATTTCAAGGATTCTTTAATATCTCTTAGGACCAATAAGACATCGACTTGCTTTTTGCTTGCAAAAATTACCCATACAAATACCGAAAACCTTATTTCAGGATTTTATCCTAATCAACCCCTAAAGGGGTGAATCTACAATCGGGTTGAATTATACATACCGTCGTATTTCCTGTGTTTGTAGAATTATAAAATTTATTTTTGGCACATTAGTGTCTTTTTAAAATATCTCGAAATGGTATTGACGGTTTTTTTAAATTACGTCCCTAAAGGGTGAAAACGAGTGAAATGTTAATTCAAGGATTTCTTAATATCTCTTAATACCAATAAGATATCGACTTGGTTTTTTCTTACCATAATTACTCATACAAATGCCGAAAAACTTATTTCAGGATTTTGTCCTAATCAACCCCTAAATGGGTGAATCTACAAATGGGGTGAATTATACAATTATACAATATATATACATTATACGGAAATACGACGGATTTCCTGTGTTTGTTGAGTTATAAAATTTATTTTTGGCACATGAGTGTCTTTTTAAAATATCTCGAAATGGCATTGACATTTTTTTAAAAATTACTGATATTTTTCTTACAAAGATTACTCATACGAATGCTGAAAACCTATTTCAGGATTTTGTCCTAATCAACCCCTAAAGGGGTGAATCTACAATCGGGGTGAATCATACATGCAGTCGTATTTTCTGTGTTTGTTGACTTATAATATACATTTTTGGCACATAGGTGTCTTTTATAAATGTCTCGAAATAGTTTTGACAGTTCTTTTAATTTCCCCCTAAAATGTTAAAAGGGGTGAAATGTGATTTCAATGATACTCTAATATCTCTGAGGAACAATACAATATCGATTAAGATTTTGCTTATAAAGATTATAATACAAAGGCCAAAAAATCCATTTCAGGATTTTGTCCTAATCAACCCCTAAAAGGGTGAATCTACATTCGTCCTTAACTATACACCCCGTCGTATTTCCTGTATTTGTTGAGTCATAACATTTATTTTTGGCTGATTTTTTTAAATTGCATCCCTAAAGGGTGAAATGTGATTTCAAGGATTCCTTAATATTTCTTATGACCAATAAGAACGGATTTCTCAGTATCTCTTAGGAAAAATGAGATATCGACTAGGTTTTTGCTTACAAAGGTTACCCATACACATGTTTAAAAACAAACTGAGTATTTTACACTAATGACACTAATGAGATCGTCAATATACCGTAGCGAAGCACGGGTGCTCAGCTAGTATAATATAAAAATACGCACACAGAAAAAACAAACACGGATTAATACGCACACGGACAAAAGCACACATGAAAAAATACACACACGGCAAAAAGGGCACACGGAAAAAAGCGTACTTACACTATATCTCAAATCAGTTTGAAATAAATCGTGAGAAACTATTGCACAGTAAAATTTAATTGTTTGCCCGCTTTAATATATTGCGTTCACGGGGCAGATTTACAATATCCCACTGAACACTGCGCATGCGTCACACACACAACACAACTGTGTTGGCAAACAAATCATTATCTTAATGTGGAACTTGCTCGACACTTCAGACTTCTTTCTCTATAACCTACGCCTAACTTCATCGTATTATTAAAAACTGGACAAATAATGAGTATTATTCCGAATTATTTATGCATTAACTTTTTAAGATGGGAAAACGATTCATTTTCAATCAGTGCATTATATTTATAATGTTAAAACTAAAAATGATTTGAGACGTTAAATTTAAAATATATTTATTAAAATTAATTTTCCATTTTCTTATATAATATAAAAATACGCACACGGAAAAAAGCACAAATGAAAAAATACACACACGGAAAAAAACGTACTTACACTATATCTCAAATCAGTTTGAAATAAATCGTGAGAAACTATTGCACAGTAAAATTTAATTGTTTGCCCGCTTTAATATATTGCGTTCACGGGGCAGATTTACAATATCCCACTGAACACTGCGCATGCGTCGCACCTTTGTAAGCAAAAACCTAGTCGATATCTCATTTTTCCTAAGAGATACTGAGAAATCCGTTCTTATTGGTCATAAGAAATATTAAGGAATCCTTGAAATCACATTTCACCCTTTAGGGATGCAATTTAAAAAAATCAGCCAAAAATAAATGTTATGACTCAACAAATACAGGAAATACGACGGGGTGTATAGTTAAGGCCGAATGTAGATTCACCCTTTTAGGGGTTGATTAGGACAAAATCCTGAAATGGATTTTTTGGCCTTTGTATTATAATCTTTATAAGCAAAATCTTAATCGATATTGTATTGTTCCTCAGAGATATTAGAGTATCATTGAAATCACATTTCACCCCTTTTAACATTTTAGGGGGAAATTAAAAGAACTGTCAAAACTATTTCGAGACATTTATAAAAGACACCTATGTGCCAAAAATGTATATTATAAGTCAACAAACACAGAAAATACGACTGCATGTATGATTCACCCCGATTGTAGATTCACCCCTTTAGGGGTTGATTAGGACAAAATCCTGAAATAGGTTTTCAGCATTCGTATGAGTAATCTTTGTAAGAAAAATATCAGTAATTTTTAAAAAAATGTCAATTTGTTCAATATACAGAGCTTCTAAACAGGTGGGACTGTACAGAACTTTTAAAACACAAATTATTTTTAGGTGGTTTATAAAAATAAATAAACAGTTATCAATCATAACCTAAGATAGTGCTTTTAAAGTGAATCACTGTCCCTGGCCCTGCACAGAACAGTTAAAATACAATTAATTTTTCGGTGGTTTATAAAAAAAAAAAAACAGTTATCAACCATAACCTAAGATAGTGCTTTTAAGGTGAATCTAACCTAAACTAAAAGGTAAATGATATTTTAATGTAGGGTGACCATTCGTCCCGCATTTTGATTTGGTGTCCCCAGGGCCGAATTTTGCTCTGTACTTATATTTGGGAGGTGAAGACCTTTTTTTGCTCATTACTTATATTTGGGAGGTGAGGACCTTTTTTTTGTTTGCTCTTCACTTATATTTCGGAAGTGACGACCTTTTTTTTGCTCCGTCCCGCATTGCCGTCTCCAAGAAAATGGTCACCCTATTTTAATGTGATAAATGAACAGAAACCATTGTTTTAGAGCCACTGATAATTCTTGAATTATTCAGTGTAGTCGTTATGTGCTGCCATCTGTATAGAGTTAAAAGTTAGAGAAATAAAAAAAATAATAAAGCATTGAATAAATAATAATAAAGAAAAAAAAGCCACATTTTTCTTACTTACTTTCATCAAAACCAAATATTTTTTAAAATAATTATTTTTCTGCTAATAATAATTTTAATCAAAAATGTCGATTATCACGGAAGGATAAAGTTTTTCTGTGTTTTGTTTCTTAAAAAAACTGATCCGTGTATTTCACAACTAAATTAATAATTGTGAAGTGATTTTATAATGAAAAACACCACTGTCATTTTTAGTAATTTATTGTCAACACTCAAAACAAAAATTCACAGCACACTACTGTCCAAACTGTCGAGAAACGACCGGTCGAACATACGAACATACAAACAGGCGTATTATATTATAGGATATATATATATATATATATACATATTACGTACAAATTTTCCAGTTTTCTTTTATGATATTCTTTCATAGATTTCGCTTTTTTAGTTCGTTTGCGACTTTTGGATAAAGGTCTACGTCTGGTGGCATAATGACCTAACAAAAAAAAAAAAAAATCTGTTTTTATAAAGTACAGTATTTGCTATGCTGACTTTAATATATAGCGTATTGACTATACAAGTATTTTGTACATGCGATTTAAATTTCAAAATACACCTGTTATCTGCTTAGGAGCAAGTTTTGATAGCTGTTTTGGCAAATATTCAAGCTAACTATCTCTCTCTAATTTTGACTAGTGGCGCCTACGGACACCGGCGGTGGATGTTATGACAAGATAGGCTTTGATGATATGTACATGATTAATTACGGATCCTATGTTCGTACATAGGATCGTGCACGTACAACCAGTGGCGGACTAAGCCTTCGCCGGGCCCAAGACATTTTTGATTTACGGGCCCTCAACCTATGTTTTTATTAAAAAGGTCTTTACCTTCCAAACCAAGTGAAGAGCAAAAAAAAAAAATGTCTTCACCTCCCAAATCCAAGTGAAGAGAGAGCAAAAAAAAAGGACTTCACCTCCCAAATCCAAGTGGAGAGCAAAAAACAAAGACTTCACCTCCCAAATCCAAGTGGAGAGCAAAAAAAAAAAAAAGACATCACCTACCAAATCCGGGCCCTTGAAAATTACGGGCACTAGGCAAATGTCTTTTTTGTCCAAGGGGATAATCCGGCCCTGCGTACAACGTACACGTTGTTCGTACGAACGTACATCGCGTAACATGAAAATGTCGCTTTTGTACGAACGTACATCGCGTCACACGAAAACGTCGTTTTCGTATTTGATATGGCAACTTTATGGTTAAAAAAAAAGGGAAAAGAAATAGCACACAATGTATAATGTATAATCGGATTCACGAAAAATGTCCGATTATTAAATGACGGGACCGCATTTAATTTTGAAAGAGTAAACTTAACGTAAAATTTGTTTGAATAAAACTTGCAGATTTTAAAATTTTCTACAAAAAAAGATTCTTACGCTTTTTATTCATGAATGATCATTTACAAGATATTGAAGTTTATTAATTTAATGCCCCTAATATTTTCGTAAATTCGAATAGAACAGTAAACACGTAGTAGGTACTAACATATAAATACATGTTAAAAAAATAAAAATAAACTATGTATACATTAAATAAAATAAACATGTTTAGAAAAATAAATAAGTATAAGATTAATAAATAAAATACTCGGTAAGTTTCACAAATATAAGTTTAATATACTCTATACGTATTTCAGCAGTGACGCCATCTACAAGAGTTCAAATTACAAACTAAACTTATTTTTTAACAAATACATTCAGTGGGAACAAATATTAATGGTAGGGAATACAAGTGTAAGCCATATTAGCAGATAAGGGAAAAAAGTTTTTTACCGATTTATTAGGGGTGAGTTGTAAACGTCAATCTGGTCATTCATTAAGGGAATTCCAGAGTTAATATTTTTGTGAATTTCTCGGTATTCTAAAAGGTTCAGTTTAAGGCTTTTATTGTGAATGTGTAGGATTTTAAAGTTATGGAAAGGTTATGATTATTGGAGATCATATGTTCTGCTATCAGTCCAACATAGCACTTCTACTTTTTTATTTTGGATGGCTTTTAAATGTTCACCAAATCTTGTATCAAATTTTCGACCAGTTTGTCTATATAATTACATATTGTTGAACAATCTTGGCACGATGAACTCCACTTTTGTTGTGTAAATCAGTTTTATCTAGTTTATTATTAACGAGTAAATTTTTAATTGTATGTTTATTATAAAAGGCTGGATTTATATTTGATTTGTTTAATTTTGATCCTATTTTGAAACTAACCTGGCTGTGAAAGGGTATTTTTTTATAAATTTTTGTATCTGGTATACTTGGGGGATAAAAATATGTTAATAAAAGTTTTTTGCGCTTTTTTGTAATAATTTTGTCTATTTCAGCCTTGTTATAACCGTTATTAATAGCAATTTTGTAAATAGTTTGTAATTCCAGATTGTAGTCTTCATCAGAGAGTGGCACTTTTAATAATCGGTCTACATAACAATTGAAAGCTCAGCAGTGTACACACTCGTTATGGAGTGCAGAAGATACTGAAACTGTTGACGTGGGTTCAAGGCAACGAACGCACACCCAACCCTGGTTCCGGATTTTGATCCGTCAGTCTGAACCTAGGGACCAGTGTTCTTTGTAACTCATGTTGGTATTCGATAGGCAACGTAGTATCTTTATCAAACCTAGTTAATGTAAGATTCACAAGCGGACGCGGCAGCGTCCATGGTGGAACAGCAAACAAAACGAAACTTGCCATTTCGGGCATATTAAAATCAATATCGCCCAAAATGTCGAAAGTCCTCAGACCAAAAGGCCTATTTGCTCTTGGTTTTCTGTCATAGGTCTCTGTATGTCTATTTTGTAGAATAGGATCATATGCAGGATGATTTGGCTTGGCACTGAGTGCACCATATATCGCAAAGATAGAATTTTACGACGAATGTACAGTGACGGTTCGCCTGCTTCACACAGCGGGTTTGGTATTGGGCTGGTGCGAAATGCACCTGTGACCAATCTAACCCCAGTGTGATGTAAAGTGTCAAGAATTCGTATCTCTTGGTGTTTAGCTGACCCATAAGCTAGACATCCATAGTCCAACTTAGAGCGCACTAAAGAACGATATAAACGCAACATGACAGTGCGGTCTGCACCCCAAGTTTTGTGACTGAGGACCCGCAACAAATTGAGCGACTTTTGGCATTTTTTCTTGACGGACAAAAAATGTGTCCGCCAAGTTAGACGACTATCGAACACGAGAACCAGAAATCTGGCAGTATCGGCCAATGGTAACTGTGCTCCATTTAGCGAGAGTGTAGGGTTGAAATGGACTCCCCTTTTCCTACAAAAATGGACACACACAGTTTTGCTGGTCGAGAATTTGAAGCCATTTTCGGTTGCTCATGTATCGAGACGATTTATGGTCAGCTGGAGCTGACGTTTGATTGTATTAGTCTTTTGTACGGCGACAAAGATACCAATGTCGTCGACAAATATCGAAGTTTGTACATGTAATCGAATACATGAAGCTGCACCGTTAATGGCAATGAAAAATAGCGTAACGCTCAGTATGGATGCCTGTGGGACCCCATTGTTCAGTGCGAACATTTGTGACAGGGTATTTCGGATCCGCACCCTGAAGCGCCGGTTCGACATGAAGTATTTTATAAAGAACATCAAGCGTCCTCGGAGACCCCAGGAATGCAGAGTACGGAGAATACCATAAATCCATGCAGTGTCATAGGCTTTCTCAATATCGAAAAACACAGCTACCAGGTGTTTGTTTTAAACAAAAGCATTCCTGATAGCTGTCTCTAGTCTGACCAAATGATCTGCTGTTGAGCGGTGACGGCGAAAACCGCACTGTGTATTGGCCAGCAAGTCATTTGATTCTAAAAACCAAATCAGACGCTTGCTGATCATTCGCTCCATGAGCTTGCAGAGACAACTGGTCAGCGATATAGGTCTATAGCTAGAAATGGCAAGTGTTTATCTTTCCCGACTTTGGGGATAGGAATTATATGAGATTCCTTCCACTTGGTCGGGCACTTGCCCTCAGTCCATATCCTATTATAGACATTCAAAAGCCTAGACTTAGATGATTCCGGAAGATTGCGGATCATACGATAATGTATCGCATCTGGACCAGGAGAGCTATCCTTACACTTTGACATTGCGCTATCTAGCTCTTCACGAGTGAAAAGCAGGTTGTATACCTCGTCATCTCTGGAGAAGAAATTAAGGTATAGATTCTAGACCTGCTTTATGAGTTAAAAACTCGGGTGGGTAGTGTTGAGAGCCAGAATTCAATGCGAAATGAGACGTCAAAGTGTTAGAAATTTCGACCGCTGAGGTAACTACGTTACCATTTAACGATAAGCCAGCAATGGTTGTAGCTGTATTTAAGCCGGATATTTTCCGGACCTTCTCCCAAACTTTGGCCACTAGAGTGGCAACTGTAACGGTGCATACGTATTTGCGCCATGATTCGCGCTTGCTTTCTTTCACAATCCTCTTAGCACGATATTTCGCTCGTTGGAAGGCTATCATGTTTTCCTCTGTTGGACAACGACGGAGTGTATTGAAGAGGTGTCTCCTTTCACGTAGCGCCAAGTCGCATTCCTCGTTCCACCAGGGAACGGGATCTCGACGGGGCTGAGTGGATGACAGCGGTATGCTGCTTTCAGCCGTGCTCGTGATGGAATCCGTGAAATGATTCACCTCCTCGTCTACGCTCAAGTTCGGAATATCCTCGTGAGAGAATGATTCTGCGAACTTGGTCCAATCTGCTTTCCGAAGAACCCACTGTGGCCAGCGGGATTCGGTAACAGTATTGAACCTCTGCCTTAAGAGGATTGGAAAGTGATTACTACCACCTGTGCGGTAGTGATGCACGTCCCATTTGAACAACGGAGCGATGGCTCCTGAAACGACGCTAAGATCTATGGCACTGAATGTACCCGTTGCTGCACAGAAGTGCGTGGGTCTGCCGTCGTTCAAAAAGCTCAAACTCAAATCGTTCAACATATTCTCCAGGTGACGTCCCATTGTTGGCGTTAAAATCTCCTAGTAGTATGAAGGGTGGTGGGAGTTGATCGATGATGTTCACGACATCTCGGATGTCAGTTCGAACACCAGGGGGAAGGTAGATAGAACAAATCGTCACCTGGAGAGGAAGTGCAACACGAACTGCTACGACCTTCAACTCCGTGTCAATGTCTACAGGATCGTGATACAATTTGTGTCTAACAAAAATTGCCACGCCGTCACATGCTCTTAACCCCGTGAGGAATTCCGTGCGAAACACGGATTATCCTCGAGGAGAGAATGTGTCGCATTTCCTTGAAATTTGTTTCCTGTAGACAGACACAGGATGGTGCAAACTCGTACATTCATTTTCGTAGCTCTTCATAGCGCTGAAATACACCGTTACAGTTCCACTGCATTAGTGGACCAATCATTTTTGTTTAGGGGAGTTACCCCGCAACCTAATGATCTTTGGTTTACCCTTAGGTTGCGGGTCAACAGCCATTTTCTCGGCCACGGTTTCACTTGTTTGTCCAGGTGCTTTCGTGGACACACTGGACTCTCTTTTGGATGGTTTGGCTCTCACTGGTATCCATTGAGAGCCAACAGTTCCCTTATCAGTCTCCGATATTGGAGTGGCTGATGAGGGTTTGGCAGAAGCGACCACACTCTGGTCCCTTCTTGTTTTTGGAGAAGTTTGTGAAGACTTCTCCTTAGGTGGTGGGGAGAACTGAGATGGTGTGCGTTCTCCTTTTGATTGGTGGGATTTATTCAGACCCGACCCCCCGGGTTGTGGGGTCTGAATTTTGGTCTCAGGGACCGATTCCAACACCTTTTCATTGCCGGATTATTTGGACGCAATTATACTTCATGCCGCTAAAGTCGGACGGGGCACTGTCTCCGTCTGAGTCTGGACGCTTGCTGTTGTTTTTGCTGCTACCTGACCGAAGGATTTCAGTAACAGGTGCACTTTCTTTATATTTCCTCTTGGCGTCACAATATGGCATCTTGTCCTGCGTCTTGATCGTCTGAATGACCTTTTCCTCCAAGTACGTTGGGCAGTGGCGTGAGTTGGATGCATGCGCACCTTTGCAATTCACGCAGTGTTCCGCGTTTGGACAGGTTTCAACTTCATGTTGATCCTGTCCGCAGTTGTCACAAATGGTCTGCTTACCACAACGACTTGAGGTGTGCCCATAACGCTGGCACTTGTAGCATCGCATCGGGTTGGGATAGTAGAGCTGAACGTTGAAAACGTTATACCCCACCCTTACCGATGCTGGATACCTTGTGCCAGCGAAGGACACCGCCATTGAGATCGAAGGCTTGCCATTTCGGGGTTTGAGTTTTCTGCATTCAATGACACCTTGCGATGCCATTTCCTGCACAAATTTTTCCTCCGTGACGTAAGCAAGGTCGCGATCTGTTATGAAGCCTCGAGTTGTATTTAGAGCCTTGTGTGACAGAACAGAAATACGGTATTTACCAAATACCTCGCATTTCTGCAGACGAAGACTCAGTCTCTGCTTCGACTAACAGCGTACCGTCCGACAATTTGCGCACGTATTTCTCAACGTTCTGGCAACAAAGAAGGGGGACATCTCCTTAAAAGATATACACTCTTCTTGCACCTTCACGACGAGAAATCGTGGTACTGGTGCACAATACTCAACCAACCTATCTACCTTCTTAGGAGAAGGTCTTACACATCCCTCGTCTGATGATTGGACATCTGGACGAGGTCTGTTGTTTGATTTTTTACGGAGTTTACTCTCAACTTTGGCGGAACTTAAAAAGTTTTTATCCTTCCGGGTAGTCGCCATATTCTTATAAAAAGTTTCATCACCCTGCCATGCCCACCCACCAGGGAGCCCCACACCGGGGACGTTGGCCGCAAACTGGCTCATTGCGCCAGACATGTCAGGATGATATAGCATCGGAGGAAGTAGTCACGGGCTGCTCGACCCGCTCGAGAACCAGTAGTCGCCAACTCTGGAGCCTTGCGAGCTGCATCCGCTCCCACAGACCCCCGAATACTTGTCTAGTGGCACAGCATTACCCCGGAATCCACGATCCAGTAGTGGAGCCACTCTATTCATGAACCGTGACACCAGCCGATTGACTGAGCTGACCAGACTCAGCCTCCCGTTTTACCGAATCCGACGCCAAAGAAGGCGTGTTGGGATCGTACTGTCCGCGGGCAGCAGTCTCCCTCAACCGACCAGGTTCCTCTTCTCCGGCGTTACGGGTCTTCACGCACGTCAAACACGTGGGTAGGAATTTAAGTGGAAGATAAAAGAGACAACAGATAAGCCTATTCCTACAATCGGCTTTTCTGAACTGTGCGGATATGTGATTCAGGGTACGTGGGATCATCAGCCCAAAAGCTCTATATGGTCAGGTGATCCGACCATTATGAACTTCCCTTGCGTGATTGACGGTACGCGGGATCATCAGGCCCGAAAGCTCGACAAATGACCAGTTGTTATGGCCATTATGAACTTGCCCTGCGGGGGCGTTCCATTTATAAGACTACAAAAGTTTTTTCCTCAACCATTACCCTTGCTAAGGCATTTGACTAATTTGTATGCTAAGCCAAGTATTTTTACTTGTAATAGGTGTCCAGAGTTTGGTGTCCGAGAGAGTGTTCGAGTAGCCAGATTGTAAGGCGTTCACTTCTCTTAAATATATTTTGCATTTGAAATAAAGTATATTCCAAACGATTAGGCGGAACTATATTTTTAAATCTAGTAATTTGTACAGATTGATTGAAGCTTTTGATCATTTTTTTCAGGAAAAGCCAACTTCAATATATAAAAAAGTAGCTAATGATAACTTACAAAAATGAAAATACCAGTTAGTTCCGCCTAATCGTTTGGAATAGCCTTTTTTAGGGTTTTGTAGGTATGACCAAAAAACCCTTATACCGTCATTTTGTCGTCTGTATGTCTGTTCGGTAAAAATTGTAGCCAAACGGCTAAACCTAGAGAGTTGAAATTTGGCATGCTTGTACAACTCTTTGACCCGCACATAGGAAAAATACTAAAACATCTAAAAAACATATCCCCCTAAAAATATAAACAAATATATGCTCATCGAAAAAAAAAATATATTTTTACAATTCTGTGTAGGGTATCAAATGAAAGCCCTTGGTACGTGGATTAACGATCAAAATTTTATTTTTGCAAAATAAATTATTTTGAGGCGAATTTTGCCAAAATTGTGCAAAAAAATTTTTGTCCCCCACCCTGTAGCCAAGATGGTTTAAACTAAAAATCTGAAAAAATTCTCAGTAATGTACATTGGTGTGAACCGTAATAGTACAACAGGAATTTTTGATCAGATTATGTTTTCGGAAAATAACGCATTTTTTGTGTTTTTAAGATATGTATAGTGCGTTCAAAGGTGAGTTTGCAGTACAGGACATATGGAGTAGTTCTTTTTCATACTATCTAATGGGTTTACACAATGACGCTATCCTTTTCTTGCTTGTCGACGTTACCAGCTCTAAAACGCGCTGATCTGTGAAGACGCAGTATTCTACAAATGGCCATTTGTTTTTGTTGAGTGTTATTTTGAGTTTTATAAGAGTTGATTTTTGTAAATCGTACGAGTTTTTCATATTATTATAATTAACACATTTGACACTTTTACAACATTTTGCAACACCGCTCCCATTTGCCATAAGAGCTATACTGCAAACTCACCTTTGAACGCACTATAATATATTTAATCCGCTATTTAACATAGAAAATGAGTAATCCTGTATAGCACAGTGGTAGCGTTCTCGCTTAATGAGTTGAAACTACTGTAAGAAACTGTGTTCGAATCCCGTAAATTTTTATTTTTTCAGTTTTTTTTTTGCATTTTTATTTTGTTTAAATTATTTTGGCAAAATTCTAGTTATATTTTGGTAAATGTTGCATTTAATTTTAAAAAGCGTAAATTTAATAACCAGTGGGAAGTGTTGAAATTATAATTTAATTCTATATTTGACGGTATCAGAGGGCGAGGCTTATGATTTAAGCAACCAATGGAAGCCATAGGCGCAATTTTCAAAATCTTAATGAACCTTGCTATATAAAAAAAAAATACTGTACATATTTAGAAACTTAAATAATGGTATTAGGCATTCGAATTAAAATTCATAAAAAAATATTTTGACATAAAATTTGTTTTGGCATCCCAAATAATCATCACACAGTTAATAAATACCTGCGAAACCATGAAATGTGTGAAAATTCACAATTCACATAAATTTTTTGTATATTATATTGTTATGTATATATAAATTATTTTTAAACTTTAATTATTGATAAATTATTAATAAACATTGATAATAATGCATTTTACTGTATATTTTTGTGCCTACCATTTTCTGTTAGCTGTTAAAGTTAAAAGAAAATTGGTATTTTCAGTTATCAAGTAAATTTAATCTATAATTTTAACTTTATTAATAAAGTTTCTATTAACTTTATATATGGAATAAATTTATTTGATAATTGGAAATGTCAATTTGCAATAATTACAATATATTACTGGTGGTACACCGACTATTGGTCCCCCGACATTTGATTCCTCGACAATTGGTCCCCGTCAATTGATCCCCGGGACAGTTGATCCCTCTGCCAGTTGATCCCCCAGACAATTAATGCCCACAATATCTAAAAGTATTTATATTCATATTTACATATATCGTGAAGGTGATAAATAAATTATATTTAAATAGGGCGGGTGCAAATTTATACAAAAATTGCTTTCGTATGAAATTATTTTTTATGAAATTATTTTTCGTCGACCCAGGATTTGGGATATCTGCCTCGATCGACGTCTATTTACTATCTCTTGCATGCTTTACTTTACCATGCCGTCTTCTCTTCTGGATATACGGTAACTTTTAATTGAAAATATTGGAAAATATTTGAGTGAAATACTTTTAACAAAGTACTGTTACAATAAAAACCATTTATCTTAAATTATGTTTACATTATTTTAACATAAATTCACAATTATCATGATTTAAATTGTTGGGCTAACTGCACTGAGACGGGACTTGTATAGTAATTTATATGTTTGTCTGTATTGAAATTTGTGGCTTATTTAAAACCATCTATATTTGATAGATTTATTCTATTGCGATCGTTAGTAGAAGTTATTCTTAATTATTTCTTAAAGATTTGTAAATACAAGGTGTCTCAAAAGAAATTTTATATTTATTTAGCTTACTGCGTGAACGCAACGTATCCGAGGGGCGCGGGGGTTATGTCAATCGGTAGCCTGGCGCTTGGGAATTCAGTCGCTATGGAGCGTTTCTCGGGAGCAGACCGCGCGTTATGCGTGCGAGAGTTTTACAAAAACGGTGATTCGGCGACTGTAGCGCGTAGAAAATTCTGCAGTATTCGAGGTTTTCGCCACTTAAATGATACGCCAAGCATTCCTCTCATTCGACATCGGGTTAAAAAGTTTGAAGAGACTGGTACAACGCTGGATAAATCAAAATCCGGGCGACCTAGGTCATCAAGAACGGTAGAAAACGTGGATAATGTTAATCAGTCTGTTCGTGACGACCCGAACCTTTCAATTCGGAAGCGCGCAAGTGCTTTAAATGTGCATAGATCATCATTACATCGCATTATGCACAAAGACCTAAAGCTGCACCCCTATAAAATTCAATTGGTGCAAGAATTAAAGCCCCAAGATGCCAGTAAGAGGCTTAATTTCGTAAATCAGGTGATTGAGCGATTTTCAACGTTTACCAACATTTTGTTTTCGGATGAAGCTCATTTTCATCTTAATGGCCACGTAAATAAGCAGAACTGCCGCTACTGGAGTGCAACGAATCCGAATCGCAAACATCAGAAACCCCTACATTCGCCTAAAGTGACCGTATGGGCTGCAATGTCGGCGCGAGGAATTATCGGCCCTTACTTTTTTGAAGACGAAAGGGGGCGTGCAGTTACAGTGAATTCAGAGCGTTATGTGGAGATGTTAGACAACTTCTTGGTACCTGAACTGCAAAACTTTCCTGGCTATAACCAAAGAACATGGTTCCAACAGAACGGAGCAACTTCACACACGTCCAATATGTCTCCGCCACGCGTTCGTGAAATTTTCTCAGGCAAATTGATCTCCCGGAGAGGTGACATAAATTGGCCTCCACGCAGTCCAGATTTAACCCCTACGGACTTTTTCCTATGAGGTTATCTTAAATCTAAAGTTTACGCCAATAAACCGACTTCACTGGCGCATTTGAAAGAAAATATCCATCACGAAATGGCAGTCATCCCTGAGTCCACCTGCCGAGACGTCATAAGTAATTTTACTGTTCGATTAAATGAGTGCCGAGAACGCGAGGGTCTACGTTTAGACGATATTATTTTTAAGAAATAAATCCCCAAAAAGTGTATTTTAATAATTAATAAACATTTTTTGTATATACGGCTTACTTTTTTTTTAATCGATCCACTAAATATAAAATTTCTTTTGAGACACCTTGTATTTCGGTATATTTTAGCGCCGGTACAAAGATTGAAGGTATTTTAGGTCTCGTTTGAGAGAACGTTGGGGGCGTTAACAGTTTGTTGATGTAGTAAGTAGAATGGATTTGTCTTCAGTATGTCTTCTGGTGGAAACCATGGAAATGGGTATCACTTATTGGTGACCAAAGATGATCTGCGCTCTATTTGCCGTCGTTAATCATTTTCGATACAGGCAACATCCTGTAGATTCGCCTTTGTTGAGTTTTAATGAACACTATGTAATTAAAATTTATAAAACTATTCTGTTATTTAAAATTCACTGCACGTTTACATTCAGGTTTGACTAAATTTTTTCACAAACTCAACCGTAGAAATGTTAGTGCGTTTTTATTTTTTATATTATTGTGATGTTAAAACTGCGATATATAATAGAGACACACAGTATAAGAAATTTAAATTAACAAAAAATTATGTAGATTGGAATATTTATAAATATTATAAGAATTGAGTATTAAGTACAATAAGGGTAGTTAAGTTACAGTTTTATGAAAATAAAATTGATTTATGTAGATATGATTCAAAGTTAATGTGGAAGACTTTAAAACAATTACTGCCAGGTAAATCACAATATATAAATGAAGAAATTAATATAGCAGGTAAATTAGTATCAGATAGTAACATCATAGCTGACGAACTTAATAATTTTTTCATTGACAGTGTCAAAGCAATGGTTAACTCGATAACAAATGGTCAAATTAAATTAGAACATATAAGTAGTAGTTATTTAATCGATGAGTTTGAGCCAATAGACATAAGTAAATTAAAAACAATTATTTTTAAACAAAAAACAAAGCTAGTGTAGACAGTTTAAACGCTATATTTCTAAAAGAGAACTTCTATATAATAGGATATCAGTTACTACATGTCATTAATACATCTTTTAGAAGTGGTAGATTTCCGGAAATCCTGAAAGAAACAACTGTAGTACCTGTCCCGAAAATAACGAATGTTATTAAAGCTGAGGATTTAAGACCAATCAACATGTTACCAACAATTGAAAAAATCTTAGAAGTAGCTGTTAGAGAGCAGTTAGAAAATTTCTTCGAATGTAATAATATAATTATACAAGAGCAATCCGGATTTAGAAAAGGTCACTCTTGTGAAACTGCGGTAAATCTCTTGATAAATGATTGGAAAAGTAGCTGGATTGCAATAATTATATATGTGCAGTCTTCTTAGATCTAAAGCGGGCATTTGAGACGGTTGACAGGCAAATTTTAGTTCAAAAACTAGAAAAATATGGAGTAAAAGGTAAAGTTCTAGACTGCATAAAGGATTATTTAAATAACAGAAAACAGGCTGTAAAATTTAGGGATGTAAAATCTAAATTAGAAAATATAGATGTAGGATTACCTCAGGGAAGTGGACTCAGTAGTTTATTGTTTACAGTTTATATAAATGATATAAAAATAGCAATAAAGAATTGTAAAGTACACCTCGTTGCAGATGATACTATAATATATTATAATGACTCAAATATTGATAGGTCAATACAGACTATAAAAGATGACTTGGCAGAAATAAGTAACTGGCTGTGTAATAACAAATTAAAGCTAAACGTTCAAAAAACTAAAGCTATGTTAATGTCCAACAAAAATTAATTGATGCAAAATATAACGAAGTTAAATATAGGTGGGGAAAACATAGAATATGTTAACGAAATGAAATATTTAGGCATTATAGTAGATAAAAACTTAACAGGTACAGAACATATAAATTTTATATCAAAAAAAAATAAGTAAAAAATTGAACTATTTACGTAGAATCCGAAGTAAAATACCAAAATGGTGTGCTTTACAAATATTTAACACTATCGTAAAGCCCCATTTTCAGTATTGTAATACTGTTCTGTATTTAGCTAACAACAGTGACATTAATAAATTACAATTACTGCAAAATAGAGCGATGCGTATTATCCTAAAATGTAACAGATTCACTAGTATAACAAAAATGTTAAATGTTTTAAAATGGTTAAATATTAAACAATTTATTAAATAATAATTTATTAAAAAATAACAATTTATTAAAAAATATAATGGTATGATTTTTATGTACAAATTGGACAAAGGTTTATTGCCACAGTATTTGGGGTCAAATTTAAAAAGGATTGAGGAAATAAATTCGTATAATACGAGATAGACTGGGTCATATTACATATCGGGTACAAAGTAAGCACAAAAAAAAAAAAAACATTATGCATAGAGGAGCTTTAAAATATAATAGTTTACCAGAGGAATTAAAATCAATAGGATCACTCACTATATTTAAGAAGAATTTAAGAGTATTTTTAGAGTGTAATAATTAATATAGGCTATAATTATATTTTTTCATTAACTATGTAAATATATTTTTTGTAAAGTTGTTTATATATAAATAATATTTTGTAAATTGCTATTATTAGCTACAAGCTATTTAAATAATAATAAATTATTATTATTATTATATTATACAGATCAATATCTGATACAAATTAAAAAACTAAAAATACTTATCAAAAATAACTATATTTTAAATAAATAACTCAGACGAATATTCGGTCGAATACTAACTAATATTCGATGCTCTACAGCAGTGTTTCCCAGAGGACGTGGTGCAAAATCTTTTTAAAAAAAATACTAGCGTCAGTTTTATTGTAACATTATTGTCCATAAATACCATTAATAAGAATAAAGTACACGAAGGATCTTTTTATGACGAATTGAAATTGACATATACTGAATACAGGAAAGTAAACGAGAGTAAAAAGATTGAGAAACACTGCTCTACAGAATATAAAAATTTGGGCCAAATACTTCGTGTACTAACCGAATATTCGTTACAGCTCTAATTCTGATCAAAATGTTTTATTCTATGTAAAACTATACTTAGAGTGGCCAGATCTTGAAACAACCAAAATGAGATATCACTCCAAGCTGATAACATACCATTGAAACTTTTTTTACATGTAAAAAGCAAATAATAAAATTATAACATGTTAATGAACAGAAGGACCAGGATGTTCATGTATGGAATTCTGGGAGCAACACTGGTAACATTTGATGACTAAAAATGCTTTACCACATTGATCACATTTGAATGGATTCTCTCCAAGATGCACTCGTTTGTGAATAATGAGATTTGAAGTTAGTAAAAATGTTTTATCACACTGATCACATTTAAATGATTTCTTTCCAGAATGTACACGTTTGTGATTGATGAGAAGTGATGGCCTTAAAATATCACACCTTTATCACCCTGATTACATTTAATGGTTCTTCTCTAGAATGTACTCGTTTGTGATTAACCCTTCGTCACTCGCGGGGCGTCTGTGAGACACCGGTAGGTATAATACCAATGATAACTTTTAAAACTGGAAAGATGGGGCAACCCCTACCTATGTACCTTCTTCATACTAACTGACGATTTGTTAGCTACTAGCTACGAACTAGTCGATGATCTACTAAAAAACTACAAACTAACATATGTAGGTACTGTTAGAAAAAACAAACGCCAGCTTCCTCCTAGCAATGTATCAGTCCGTAATCGAGAAGTTTGTACATCAAAGTTCGTCTTCCAAGAGAATCTGACATGTGTTTCTTACATTCCGAAAAAAGGAAAAAATGTACTTTTGTTTTCTAGTATGCATCACGACTCGACAATAGACCCTTCAACACGCGAAAAAAGAAAGCCAGAGATTGTAACTTTTTATAATAAAAAAAATCAGGTGTGGACGTAGTTTATAAATTATGCGCTACCTATACAGTTGCCAGGAATACAAATCGTTGGCCGATGGTAATTTTTAGGGTTTTGTAGGTATGACCAAAAAACCCTTATACCGTCATTTTGTCGTCTGTCCGTCTGTTCGGTAAAAATTGTAGCCAAACGACTAAACCTAGAGAGTTGAAATTTGGCATGCTTATACAACTCTTTGACCCGCACATAGGAAAAATACTAAAACATCTAAAAAGCATATCCCCCTAAAAATATAAACAAATATGTGCTCATCGAAAAAAAATAAAAAATTTATAATTCTGAGTAGGGTATCAAATGAAAGCCCTTGGTACGTGGATTAAAGATCAAATTTTTATTTTTGCAATATAAATTATTTTGAAGCGATTTTTGCCAAAATTGTGCAAAAAAAATTTTGTCCCACACCCTGTAGCCCAGATGGTTTAAACTAAAAATCTGAAAAAATTCTAAGTAATGTACATTGGTATGAACCGGAATAGTACAACAGGAATTTTTGATCAGATTATGTTTTTGGAAAAAAACGCATTTTTTGTGTTTTTTTGCTAATAATGTACACATGTTATAGCTTGGTAACACGCTACACTAGAAGGTGTATGCTGGTCTAGTGGTTATGACGCTGGCTTTTCACCCAACTAACTCGATCTGAAAGGGATCGAACCCTGCAAGAAGAGACAATATTATTTTGTTTTCTTTTTTTGAATTTTTATATTGTTTAAATTATTTTTTCAAAATTCTAGTAATATTTTGGGAAATGTTGCATTTAATTTTTAAAAGCGTAAATTTAATAACTAGTGGAAATTGTTTAAATTATAATTTAATTCTGTTTCAATGTACACGAAATCAGAGGGGCGGCGCTTATAACAACCAAAGGAAGCCATAGGCGCAATTTTTAAAATTCTTAATGAACCTTTGCTATATAAAAAAAAAAAAATACTGCACATATTTAGAAACCTAAATAATGGTATTATGCGTTCGAATTATAATTAACAAAAAAAATATTTTAATATAAAATTTGTTTTGATATCCCAAATAATCATCATTCACTTACTAAATACCTGCAAAACCCTGAAATGTGTGAAAATTCACACTTCACATCAACTTTTTATAATATGTTGGACGTGGGAGCCATCAATGCTTATATTATTTACAAAGCAAACAAAAACAAAGATATAAAAAGGCGGCGACATTTTATAAGAACTTTAGCGTTAGAATTAACACGGGAGCATAAACGAAATAGATCAAAAACACAATGCCTACCTAGGAAATTAAGAAAACGTATTAGGGAACAAGAGGATGAAAATGAAGATCCAGCAACTCCTAGTACAAGTTTTGAAAAGGCAAGAAAAAGGTGTAGCTTCTATGAACAGAAAAAAAAAAAAATTACAAAATATAGTATAGTAAATAAAATATAGATGTGTGGATTGTGATAAATATATATGTTTAGAACATGCGAATTATGTTTGTGACGTTTGTATTTCCAAAGATGACTAATTTAGTAGATTAAAATTATTTTTTATTGGCATTTTAACTTTCAGTTTTATTACGAATTTTGTATAAGTTTTGTTTTTTACATTTTTATAAAATAAATATGCTTAGAAGCTAATAGTTTTTATTATTACCTCAATCTAATCAATTATATATTTATATAAATTAATTACTAACTTAATTTGAGATGGATCTTAGGGGTAGATAGAACAACACCAGGGTATATTGTAAGAGAGGAACTGAAAAGGGATAAGATGAAAGTGGGTACAGGAAGAAGGGCGGTTAAGTACGAGGAGAAAGTTAGAATAGAAACAGATAAAAAAATAATAAGGGAATGCTGGGAGGAAAGAGCCAGAGAGGAACAGAAAGGAAAATGGTACGCATGGGGGGAGATGAGAATGGAGTATTACTGGAGATGCGGAGTGGATGCGACAGAGGTGGAAAGGAGAAGAATACGGGATAAGCGTGATTGAGGAGTTGTGGAGGAGGGATAAGGAAGTGTGGGAGCAAGAAAGGACAGTCAGCATAGACAAGTCAAGGAGCGTAGGGAGATATAAGGAGGTCAGAACTATAGGAGTACCAAGCTACTTGAAGGGAGAAAGAGGAAGGTCAGGAGGGAGAGTTAGGAGGATTGCGAGGCTAAGGTGCGGGAATGAAGAGAGAGGAAATAGATATTGGAGGAAACAGGAGGAAAAGATGTGCAGGATGTACGGGGAGAAGGAGAAAGATATAGAGCACCTCGCGAAGAGGTGTAGAGAGATGACAGTATGGTCGGGGAGCACATTAGACCTGTTGCACGAAGATGGAAGGGGGGAGAGGCGGGCGAGGGAATTAGAGGCAAGAAGGATGGAGATTGGGGAAGTATAACAGGAAGGGGTAAAGGAAAGAAGGAGGAGACCCGATGGGAAGCAGAAGGGGAGAAATGGAAGGAAGGAGGAAGGGGGATGAGGTTACCTAGAAATGGGGAGGAAGAGAATGAAATAAAATAAAATAAAGCGAAGATGGGCGAGAGAACAGGAAGCAAGAAGGAAGGAGATCGGAGAGGGAAACCAAAAGGAGAACAGGAAGAAGGAGAGGGACATGAGAGCACGAAGATAGAAAAGAGAAAAAACATTGTAAATTGTAGTGGATTGTCATTTATTTATTTTTGGATTGATTTTATTTGGTTTTATGTTTTGTAATGGCTAATGCCCTGAACGCCGCAAGGCCTAGGGAAATAAAGAATAAATAATATATATATATATACTAACGTTATACCCAACGGAGTTTCTCAGACGCCACACGAGTAGCGATGTTACGAAACGCCGCGCGAGTGACGAAGAGTTAATGAAACTTTAAGATACCGAATATCTTTTAATACACTAATCTTACTTGAAAGGTGTCTCTCCAGATTGTACACGTTTGTGATTGATGAGATGTGCTGACCTTAAAAATGATTTATCACACTGATTATATTTAATAGTTTCTATCCAGAATGTACTCGTTTGTGATTAATGAGACTTGAAGATACTGAAAATCTTTTATCACACTGATCACATTTGAAAGGTTTCTCTCCAGAATGTACTCGTTTATGGCTAATGAGTTGTGATGACCTTGAAAATGCTTTATGACATTGATCACATTTGAATGGTTTTACTCCAGAATGTATTTTCTGATGTCTAATGAGAACGGATGAATATGAAAACAGTTTACCACACTGGTTACATTTATAAGGTTTTTCTCCAGAATGTACTCGTTGGTGAGTAACGAGAACTGATGACTGAGAAAATGCTTTATCACACTGAACACATTTGAATGGTTTCTCTCCAGAATGTACTCGCTTGTGATTAATTAGGTTTGATGATTGTGCAAATACTTTATCACACTGATCACATTTGAATGGTTTCTCTCCAGAATGTATGCGTTTGTGAGTATTGAGAACTGATAACTGTGAAAATGCTCTACCACATTGCTCACATTTGAATGGTTTCTCTGCAGAATGTACACGTTTATGTCGAGTGAGATGTGTTGACCTTAAAAATACTTTATCACACTGATTACATTTGAATGATTTATCTCTAAAATGTATTCCTTTGTGGTTATTTAGATTTGATAACTGTGAAAATACTTTATCACAATGCTCACATTTGAACGGTTTCTCCCCAGAATGAAATCGTTTGTGATTAATGAGATTTGTTAACTGTGCAAATGATTTATCACACTGATCACATCCGAATGGTTTCTCCCCAGAATGAACTCGTTTGTGATTAATGAGATTTGTTAACTCTGCAAATGATTTATCACACTGATCACATTTTAATGGTTTCTCTCCAGAATGTACTCTTTTGTGTTTAATGAAGTCTGATGACGTTGAAAATGCTTTATCACACTGCTCACATTTGAATGGTTTCTCACCATTATGTAATCGTTTGTGAATAATGAGATATGAAGATACTGAAAATGCTTTACCACACTCTTCGCATTTGAATGGTTTCTCTCCTGAATGTACTCGTTTGTGATTAATTAGATGTGATAACTGTCCAAATAATTGATCACACTGATTACATTTAAATGGTTTCTCTCCAGAATGTATTTTCCTTTGTCGAATGAGAGGTGGTGGCTTTGTTTCACTACCTGCAAACAAACTTACATTGATTAACGAGACAAAATATTAGTTGTTGGTATGCTGTTAATTTCTAATACTTTTTCTGCATTATGTTGTTTTAGAGAAATCGTAAAGAGACATGAAACAAGAAATGATTCTCAAGAACCTTGATAGTAAATGTATCACGGGTTTATTTGCTTTATAAATAATCGTTATAGGACTGGAAAAATATGGTACATTTTCGATAAAATAAATTTAAAACAGAAGTAATAAATAGTGCAACCAGGAAGCGCGGTAAGTAAAGTTTAGTGTTTCTACTCCATATAGAAAGACTGAGATAGAAGCAGCTCCATCACCAAACACTCCAATCACATTAAACACACGCGGTCGCGGCTACTCTGCCTGACGTGATATAGTGGTATTTATTACAGTCTGTTCCAAACGGGAACAGACGGAATTAGATTTTGCAATATAGTTACTTTCATCGTTTAAATCGTGCTTTTCGGCCGTTTTATTTAAGCTTTGTAAATCAGACCTATTTTACTATTTTAAGGATAGGGTGTTATAAAATGTCATTTTTATTTCTTTTCGTGTTAGTTTTAATACAAATTTTTTAAATATATTAGTTTCAACAAATTTTCATTGTATTTTTTCTGCATATTATTTGTTTTTAGGGTTTTGTAGGTATGACCAAAAAACCCTTATACCGTCATTTTGTTGTCTGTCTGTCTGTCTGTCTGTCTGTCTGTTCAGTAAAAATTGTAGCCAAACGGCTAAACCTAGAGAGTTGAAATTTGGCATGCTTATACAACTCTTTGACCCGCACATAGGAAAAATACTAAAACATCTAAAAAACATACCCCCCTTAAAAATATAAACAAATATGTGCTCATCGAAAACAAAAATATTTTTTTAAAATTCTGAATAGGGTATCAAATGATAGCCTAATGATAATTTATTTTTGCAAAATAAATTATTTTGATGCGATTTTTGCCAAAATTGTGCAAAAAAAATTTTGTCCCACACCCTGTAGCCCAGATGGTTTAGACTAAAAATCTAAAAAAATTCTAAGTAATGTATATTGGTGTGAATCGAAATAGTACAATAGGAATTTTTGATCAGATTATGTTTTTGGAAAATAACGCATTTTTTGTGGTTTTTGGTTCACAAAGTACAAAAGTTATACCAATGTAAGACACTCACATGCAAGGCGTGCGATAGCGTAATGGTTAGAGCACTGGTGTCGTAAGCTAAAATGCGCTGGAAACGAAGGGTTTCGAGTTCGAGTACGGAGTGAATTTTATTTTTTCTGTTTTTTTTTTGCATTTTTATTATGTTGAAATTATTTTGTCAAAATTCTAGTTATATTTTGACAAATGTTGCATTTAATTTTTAAGAGCGTAAATTTAATAACCAGTCTTATTATATGATTAACAGACGATAAATTATTTTAAAAATATTGTTCATTTTGCCGTGATTACTACAAAGTAAAATTTGTCCTACAAACTCAGCATGCCGCCTTCACTTATTATATACCTGCGAAACCCTGAAATGTGTGAATATTCACACTTCACATAAATTTTTTTTTAGGTAGTCATCTTTTTATATCCGTATATATAATTCTGAAGTTATTACAATTGAAATTATACGAAAACCACTGGACCGATTTGATGTATAATAGATACTTTGAATGTTGGGTTCTAGGATGTCGACAAAATAAAATTATTCAGAAAAATAAATAAATAAAATAAAAGAACTAGACTATTAATTATTAGAAAAAAAAAATGTGTTGAAAGTAGCCGAAAGAAAGGACCCGGCTGGTAGACAGCGGTAAAAGAAAGAATTATAGTAGAGACATGAATATTACTTATATACCTCTGCCTATACTTAGAATCTAGTATATATAGAGGTAATATAGTAAGCTTATTACACGTCCTGTACTGTAGGAACTGTCTTGAGAAGATATTGTTGCGCAAAAAAAACACGAAACGGTTGTAAAAAGAACAGGTACAACGTGTTCGGAGAAAGTACACTCAGGCTCTCCTCACTCTCACCACAAATCCATTGCGCATCTATTTAAGTTGCAAGACGTGTCGTACATTATGAGACCTGTACATCTAGACTTAGACTATTGTCCCAACAAGCTGTTAGTCAAGAATATTTGCACATATTTTTATGAAAAATTATTTTAATTATAAATATATTAAAATATAAAAATAATAATACAAAAGTGTAAAGGGCATATTTATTATTTGTAGGCAATATAACAGTTATAGTAAATATTGACGAATTCACGGTTGTTCTATATAAGTCTAGCGCATTTTTTTCAACATTCAAACACTTATGCCAATTATTCTTTAATTTGACTAGCGCGTTCTTTGTCCACCTTTGTTTGTAGTTTTTAGACTAAATATCCAACAAACATTTCCACCGTTTATTCTTCAATTTGACTAGCGCGTTCTTTGTCCACGTTCGTTTGTAGATTTTAGACCAAATATCCAATAAACATTTCCACCATCTATTCTTTAATTTGACTAGCGCGTTTTTTGTCCACGTTCGTTAGAATTATACTGATAAATTTTGTTTGCCAAATCTTTTTAAAAATGCAATTCCAAAATTCTAAATTTTTGTGCTTCACAGCTTGTTCTTTTAAATTTTCTATCCCTCCATTCACAATCTTTCGTACCACTTGTTCTGAAACCTACAAAATTAAATAAAGATTAACATATAAATTATATAAAAAATTGGCGCATATCTAAAGTTGACATAAATCTTAAACTTATGATAGGTTTTTACTTCAAACGACGCAGACACTAATTTTACTACCTCCCATTTCTTAAATTTGGTACTTTTCCAAAATGTTTTCCAAGTATCATAAATTTTCTTTTTTAAATACAACACGTGTTTGCCTCTCGACATTTCTTATTGACATTAAAGTTACCAACATGAAACGTGAAATATCCCAAGCAAGCTATATTCGTGACAACTTAAGGAAAAGAAAGACTCATTTAGTTCCGCCTACCGTTTGGAACAGACTGTAAGTGTAAAATTATAGTCAATTGGCTGCACGAATGGGCTAGAACTTTTATATCGATAAATTATGCTAACATATTACTACAAGTGGCAAACTACTAACCATTGCACTCCTGTGCATGTATTAAGTAAATCGAAACTGGGCATACTAGTATCGGAAGCTTATTTCTTCTTTAGAGTGCCAACTCGGTGTTCCGAGCATAGGCTATTTCCTCGCATACAGTTGTGTTGTGTGTGTTGCTATAGTCGGATTGCTGTTAGGTGACTGTTCGTTGCTACAAGTATCGATATACAATATTATATGCTTTCTCTATATCATTATAATTATTTGCATACCCATAGTAACGTACAGTGACGCAAGTTGACAACCAACCAACCTTCCAAATTATTTGAATAAAAAACAAAGCATTAGAAAGAAACAGAATTATTCGTAGATATCTTTGCTAATTGAAGCACGAAAATAAATTCACAGTAGTACTCAAACAAACAAAATTATTAATTTTAAGGTAATAATTATAAATAAGGAAAAACTTATACGTAAATTTTGTGTTATAATATGTTGTTTATTTAAATTAAATTTTTATGTTTCCCCTAAGTACAAAGTAATAAAATATTAAGTAAAAATATATTTATTCATATAATATATTGCTACAAGTTGTATTTAAATGTTTATTTTTATTTTAAAACAATTAGTCACTCTAATGCATGATATCGTCATCTGAACTATCGCTGTCATTTCTTGTATTTATTATTATTGGATTAATATCATCAACAATCCTTTCCCTTTCCCACCATTCATTTATTAAATTTTCGATTTTTTTAACAGATTTTGGCCAAGTTTCACAACTAATTTGATCACAGGCTACTACACTGCTACATTTTCAAAACTTCGTTATCAGTATATCCGTTTTAATCAATATGTCTATCATAGTAATTTTTTGTTATACCCCAAATTAGTTCAATGGGGTTAAACTGGCAGTTATAAGGAGGTAATCTTAGTATTTCATGACCATACGTTTGTGCCAATGTATCAATAAAATAAACTGGTTTAGATTTTAATTTCCTTCGTTTTCTCGTGATTTTGTTAGTGAGAAGTTCAGATTTATTACATATTATAATTCTACGAATTATTGATTCCGAAATCTTTAAGGCAGCTGCTACTCTTTGACGGACACAAGATAGAGAAATAAGTGGCCCATTGTTCTCTTTTTCGGAATTAAAATATTCCAGCAGATTTAAAATTAAAGTTTGTGAATTTAATAATTGGCCGCAAGATCTATTAATTAATATTATTAACTGACACTGACAGCTAAGACAAATAAAAAAAAACATTTTTAAATTCGCTGAAAAATGGTAACTAGATTATTATATGATTGCAATGCTTGATACATACATGTAACAGTCACCTATCAGCAATCCGACTATATGTGTGTTGCATAACACAATCGTATGGGACCTACAATTAACTATCGTGGAATCCGAACCACTAATTATTTTGGGGAAACTGTACTAGGGCTTTTACCTCGGTGGTTGCCCATTGCCTTCCGAGGGAGAAACGGTCGGAAAAATGTAAGGTATACATGAGTCACGACCGTTCTCACGGAAGCTTATAACTAACACAATAATACCGAATTATTGACTGACCTGTATCTTGTCCAGCTGCTCTCTCCTCATATTCGTTGTCATCTCCACATTCAGACTTGATGTTAATATCCTCGTTGATGATGATATTAGTGTTGTAGTTATACTGGGACATGTCATCAGTAGATGATATGATATATGTCTCCTGAGTATGGCGACTCTCTGAAATATACTTATAGTTACTAGTACGATATGTCAATGATTTCAATGTAAATATTTTTTCAGTCTACTCCCGAAAGTGAAATTTTTCAATTATACTTTTTTTTAAATGAACTATTATGTGAAAGTAATAACTTATCGATATGAAATAATTATTTTGTTATATAGTATATGGTGATACATTTTCATAACCATAACTGTAAGTAATATTTTTACTGTTCATATGTGGCGCAAAGGACAGAGAAGTCAAGGTTTTTGTTTCTAGACCACCGGTTTATTTCTTCTCTATGTACAGGTACTAATTTTAAATATTAAATATTGAGGATGTTTATTAATATTTTTTGTAACATATAATTCTATTCTGTAAGTTATCGCATCAGCGCTGTAATTTGTTAATTTTGGTACGCACACACTGGTCTCTTGATCATGTGTGCTGTTTATTTTGAATTAAATGTAACAGTACCCCGGCCCTAAATTTAATTTTTAGTTTTAAGTAATTTCTTTTGTTCTTTTTTTATTATTATTTCAAAATTGTTATTATTTTTTTTTTGTTATTAATTATTATACTTCCGCAATGCGGGTGTTTACGAACTTGGCCATGAAACAGTGTGTTGTAATATAAACTTTTGAACGGTGATTGTTGATGCATTTTTGACAAATGTTGATGTTTATTAGTTTATGTTATGACACACGTTTTAATGTCAAGTTTACGGAACTTGTGGAACCGAAGTTAAACAATTTCATTGTTAAATCAGATAAAAGGTAGCACGTAGCGACAAGTCAGTAAGAAAAAAAAAGTAAGAACAAGAGTAAGAACAAGAGTAAGAAAAGAGTCATGTTAAAAGAGTAAGTTAAAAAGTTAAAGAAGTTAGTCAAGTCAGCCGGTCAGTCAGTGTGGTAAAATTACCTAATCGAGGGCATAGTCGACTACGTGCTCCCTCGCCAAAAAGCAAGTTCCGATAAGTGGTGTAAACACGGCGCAATGTGTAAGTAAATTTTATTTTCATTTATATAATTTTTGTTCTGTTTTATATTTTTATGCTGTTGTTAATAAGATAATTTTTGAATATATTTATTGTAATTGAATCGTTTCGAAATTTATTATTCTTCAGACTTCCCCGTCTTGCTTAACCCCTCCCCTTTAAATTATTTTCCTAGTTTTATATAAACTAGGTGGTGGCAGCCTTCCCCTTCTGTTTTTACATTTTGCTAAATTCATCTTCATTACCCCCCCCTGCCTGTTACAATCTGGTGGCAGCGGTGGGATTTTAAATAAGAATTCTTTCAGAAGTTCCCGCCTGGTACATAAAATTTAGTATTTTGTAATTTTTGTATTTAATATTAATTTTGTAATAAATTATCAGTTTTTTATATAATATTATTTTATAGGCGTATAAGGGGCAGAGAAGATAAGTTCTCCGTTTCTAGACCGCCAGCCATAGATATGAAAGCCACGTGGTCAGACGTTTCGGGCGGTCCTATTATCCCTGTAAAAACAGGTACATATTTTAAGTCTTAAATACTTGAGGCTGAGTCGACCCCAGAGCTGACTGCACAATTTAGGCAGATAAAAATCCGATGGAGGTGGGGGGATTCTAACCCATGTTTCGTGCTCGGTAGACAACCGTCTTACCACGGAGCCGCGGTAACTCTTACTTATTACATCAAATTGTTAGGTTGGCAGTGAGAAGTAACAAAATATAGAAAGTATTGAATGTCTCTTTCTGACTCTTTTTACTTCAGAAGGAAGTTTTGATGACGTCAGAAGTCTGAAAGTGTAGTGAAAAGTAGTTACAGCCTTTATTAGTAACGAATGAAAAATATCTGTATACAAGTTGTTGAGAACGAATTAACTGCATTTCGAAACCATAACCCTCATTCTATTGAGTGTTTTGTTTAGTTTTTTAATAATAATAATAATAATAACTTTAAATGATTCTAAGAAAACAAGAAGTTTTATTACAAGAACCTTAAATTATTTAGAAATTACTTAAAATTAACCTAACTTACAACACATTTTTATGTGTAACTTAATTATTTAAATCAAATTATGGTTTTGTGCAATTTTTCTTTTTTTACAAGTAAGTGACCATCATCTTAATATACTGAATACATTAATTGGACAATAGATATTTTTTAAATTCTCTTTTGAAGGACATAACACTTCGACTTTCTTTGATAATATTTGGTAGAGTGTTGTACATTTTTACCCCTCTGCATAATATAGAATTACTTCCAATATTTTTTTAAATCTAGTTACATGTAATAAATTTGATTGCCTAGTGGTTATATGAGGATGAACATGATGCACATTGCTGAAATTTATATCTAAGTGTTTTAAGTTGTTAATTATTTGATAGATATGTATACATAGTTTATAAGTTACAATATCATTTATGTTTAATAATTTATTGGGATGATATAAAAGCAAAGTAGGGTGGTGTGGAGGTAACTTTAAGACAGCTTTGATAGCTTTATTTTGTGAGATTTTCAGTGTGTTAAGGTATTTCTTATTTGCTGTGGACCATATAGGAGCCATGTATTGGATATTTGAATGAACTAGAGCATAATAAATTTGCTTTAAATAAAAAGACGGAATGAAGTGAGAAAGTCGCCTTAAAACACCGACCACTGGTGAATTTTTTTTTAGATAGATGAGTGATATGGGTAGACCAAGATAATGTTTCGTCCATGTATAATCCTAAATATTTTACATTATTGGAATATATAATATTTATGTCATTAAATTTAATTGGTGGTTCTCTAATTGTTTTTTTTTTTTATTTTGGATATACATGAACGAAGATTTTTTATCATTAAGGGTTAACTTATGCGATCGTAGCCAGTATGATACTTTTTGTATATCAGAACTCATTTGCGTTTTTATTTTCTGAATATTTGTGTCCTTGTATAACAAGCTGGTATCATCTGCAAATAGTGAAATTTTACCAAAACAATTTAAGTTCCCTATTGAATTGATGTACATTAAAAATAAAGTTGGGCCAAGGACCGACCCTTGTGGGACACCAAACAGAATTTTTTCCATCGGACTTAATTCATTATTTACTTTAACACACTGAGTACGATCGCATAAGTAGCTTTGGAACCACTCATATGGTGTTCCTCTTATTCCAATATTGTACAATTTCTCCAATAAAATATAATGGTCAACGGTATATAGGTATTTACATAGCTCGTTTATTTGCTCCGTCCATTTGAGGCTAGAGTTGATGTGTAAGCCTATGATTTTAGTCGCACTAACCTTATGTAGTAATTGATTTAGTTTTTCATCTATCGGTTTTGAATTTGTAACCATTAATTTAGAATTCGCGAGTCGAGGATTATATTGTTCTAACCGACAGAAAAGTAAATTTGAGTTAAAGACAATTTAAAAATAGATTATCAAAATCTCATTTTCTATAAATGCTATTCTATTTTCAGGTTAATTAAATAATAAAACTGGTTGAAATGTAAGCAATTCTTTAATATTTCACTCAAAAATTAACAAACAGTAGAAATATAAACAATTTATTTCTTTCTTTATTTATTTTTTTGAAGTTGAAAATTTTCTATTTACACAGAAGTAATTTTTGTTTTTTTAAACAATAATTACATTATTATATTTATAAAATTATAATTTAAATCAATTATGTTTCTTTGTATTTCAGTTTAGCCTTTTTTTTGGGATTTATATTCATGTAATATAGTCTTCATGATAAAATCTTTATCTGATACTGGCATAAAATTAATTAGTTTGGTAATGTCCAATTTTTTTTCTTTGCGTAGTAAACTTCCATTAGCAGGAAAACATGTTTTTACCGAGCCTACATAACATTTTGACTATTTTTAGCATGATGTCTGTCGGTCTGTCTGTCCGTCCGTCTATCTGTCTGTCTGTCTGTCTGTCTGTCCGTCCGTCCGTCTGTCTGTCTGTGTACACGTGCAGAGCAAATTCGGCTGAAAGGATTTTTATGAAACTTCATATTTAAGCTTCTGCCATCAATGGCACGAGTTGATCAACTTTTGGTAAAAATCGATTGACTAGAAATGGAGTTTACTCGTGTCGATTTTAAGATTTTTGCGAATATTTAGCAACAGAAAAATATTTCGAAATAATTTATTTAACAAAAGTTGCTATAAAAACAATAACTAATAATTTTTATTTGAGACGTTTTTTGATATAACGAAAAATTTTTTAAATTTTTCTAAGATCTATTTTTTCCTACTTATATGTAACGTTTCCATGGTCATGATAAATAATATCTCTGTTAGAAAATATTAGGCCAAGTTATTTTTACTGTGCTGCTAGAATGTATTTTATAAAAGTAGTTTGTGACGGCGGTCGGTCCTGTGGTGGCCACAGCTGATTTTTACTTCTGGTAAAGCGAGAGTCCGCAAAGTATTTAGGTTTTTCTTCTTGGATGATATGTATCCAATATTTTCGCAAAAATGATTAATACTGGAATGATTAAGTTTATAATATACCTACTTGCATCGGTTCTTGATTAAGATATATTATTTGCTTAACTGATGCATATGGAATTTGGTTGAAATTGAAAGTTTCGGAAGCTTTCTGGTATTCTTTAAAATCGTCCAATTTCATATGAAATATTTTAAATGGTTTCCTCTTATTAACTAATAGCAAAGATCTTACCAGTCAATCGGGTGTATTCTGTAAGAAATGCGTTAAAATTAGCGTCAGGTTAATATTTTTATTTTAACTCCATGTCTAACGTCATTATCCAAAAATGCTATTCTGTAAGAGCATTTGTTAAGGTAAGCGTTAATACAATATTTGTTAACGCGAGGCGCTAACTCACCCTGTAGAGAGGCTAATATTTACTACACGCGCATGCGCTGTTACGTTGAATTTTAACAGGAGTATTTATTTAGTCAAATGCCAAGAGAATCTTAACCTAATATTTCGGTGTTGAATTAAATATTCAGTGGCGAAATTTATTTTATAAATGGAACAGAAATGTTGTTTCCACAGTGTATTAAATAAAAATATAACCTTATTCAACTTTTATTTAGTCAATTTATATACTACATTGTATTATAACAGTTTATCTAATTTTTGAATAAAATATTATTTATATTTTCATTCTATTTTTAAAAAGGTGTTCGGTGATATTAATTATTAAATAATTAATTGATTTATTACGCTACTTCTACCCTGGAATAACACTGTTGTGATCGTCATTATCAATCTCATCAATTGTTTCTTCAAATAATACACAATTAAAATGTACTGCGATATTTTGAAACACGGCGGAGGCATAAGTGAAGTTTTGTAGCTTTCAGATGATTAAAATTTTAAGTTTTTTTAATAACATGACATTTACTTAAATAGGATCAGCCATTTTTGCAAACTAAACACCAGCGTTAACTTTTAAAGCCACCGTTTTAGTAGGCGCTTATTGTAGAACGTTAACTGGCTATTTTAACGTCGCCGCGTTAATATATTAACACAAATGTGCTTAGCGAATAGCATTTACGTTAAAAATGGTGTTAAAAAAACTAACGTCAGTTTCTGACGCTAAGATTTTAACATCATGCTTAGAGAATAGACCCGCAAGGGAACTAAAAATTTCTACACTTGCAAGTCTTTTCTCTATTTGACTATGTATGTTGTCTACTTCTTGAATGTTGCTGTGACCAGCTTCAGAGAATTTCTGTATAATTTCTTTAATTCGGCTATTTTCTTTCAAAAATATTTTAAGAGCCATAGAGCATATCGGTTTTAAAATTAAAGTGGTCTATCTGCAAAAATACTGCAACTTTGGCTGTACACTTACAGCAATATAACGGCAAGATTTGTACATGATGTGCAGATAGAACATATTTGTATTACGTTTTAGAGTTATATTTCTTAATTTAGTCGTTAAAATGTTATGTAGATAGAAGAAAATTACACCCAATTTAACTAAATCGACAAAACCTCCAATAATAATAAAAAAAAAGGCAGATAGAACATTATAATTCTCGGCTCATGAATTGTTAATTTTTAAATTATTCTTTTCTATTGATATGAGGATGGTCTTATGATGCAAATCATAGCCTTGCTTTATATCAGTTCAAAGGCTTTCACTTCTTTAGACAACTAGACAACCTTTTATTGGACTCAACATCAACATTATATACATAAAAGCCCTAATTTCTGTGTATCCTCGTAACGCTAAGTTCCTAGGTGCTAACGGGGCTTGAGGTGTGTGGTCGGTAGCTCCCCACCAGTTAGAGCGACGTTCTCCGACAACAGCTCACTTAGGCTAAGCACATAGTGAAGCAGAGGGCAAAGCAGCTATGAAAGCGGAGAGTAAAACAGCGAAAGAATGTCGCGCTTATAAAAGAGTGTCTACACATAGTGACGCGTTTAAAATCGACCAGAAAGTTCACAAAATTATAATGGATTTTTTACTAACAGAAAACTCTTCCCTGAAAATTTGGTATTTACTAAAAAATAAAAATAAACACACTAGAAGGTGCAATGTTCACAGAATAAATAAAAGTAGACATATACATGGTGAATTTCATCATTTCTATATGCAACTCCGCGAACATCCAGAAAAGTTTCATTCTTATTTTCGCATGAGTATTTCAACGTTTGTTTATATTTTGGAAAAAATTCAACATAAATTGGTAAAAAATAGACTAATTTCAATCGGAACCTACTATAAATACCTCTTATAAATGAGAACTACTTGTAAATGCCTCAATATCCATTTTAAACAACTATTTTAGAAACGTTGAGCAGAGAAATTTAAAATTGTTTGAACGCGTCGCTTTGCTCGACTATAACAATGATATAACCTCGCTGCAGTACGCTCCACTATGCGCGTGTTAACAGGAATTCATTTATTAAATTTCGCCGCTTTGCTCTCCGCTTTCATCGCTGCTTTGCTCTCTGCTTCACTATGTGTTTAGCCTTAGCGAGAATATAGCTCTTAGCTCTCCAGTCAGTATATACCTTGGCTTAATTAAAGAATGTTGTGTCAATTAACGTTATGCCCGCGGGCCGTGTCTGGCCCGATACTTATTTTTAAACGACATGTATTGAGCGGCTTTTTAGGATTTCTTACGTATAATCAGAAACAGTTATACCATTGAGGTCCAGAATATGGCCCACGGGCCGTACCCGGCCCGATATTAATTTTTAAACGACACGCATTAATCAGCTTTTTAGGATTTCCTAGGTATAATCAAGAAACGTTTTTGTTTTGTTAATATACGCAGAATCATGCAAATTTTAATAATTGATTCCTGCTTATACTGATTTTTATTCGATATCAGTTTGCCAACGTTGTTGGCAACGGGTCTGCTAGTTTATAAAATAGAAACATGAAAACAACTATCTCTACTGACCAGTGTTTGCGGCAACTGCACTCTCCAGTTCTTCTTCATATTCACCGGTGTCCACAGGTTCAGACTTGATATAAATCTCCTCTATGTTTTTATTACCATGGTATACGTCGTCTGTACTTTCATCATTGATTTCTGCAATAAACATAACACAGATAAATACGAGTATTAACCAACTGCCTACAGTAATAACAATTTTCCTACAACTACTAAGGATTTGTCTTATTTCGATTAATTAGTTGACAGGAAATTAACATAATTCCGCATGTTATCCTCATGCGCACGCAAGCAGTGTGAGAATGAATGCGCACCAATGCGCATTTGCACTGTGTGAGAATGAATAAATTAGAACCAATGCGCATGTACAGCGGTACGAAATTCTTTATTTCCGTGCTGGCGGCGTGCCTTGTATTTTCACGATAACAATTTTTTTTTACTGAAAAATGGCAATTGGAGGAAAAGCTTAGTGTACAACATGACCAGTACACTACTGTGTATCTAGACAGGAAAGTGTATGTTTTCCACACTAAAAGAAGCGATAGACAGCTGAGGTGTAGCCAAATTTTTCGGCCGTGGTTCACACAATATTTTTTAGCTAGGACCATCAAATAATAAATGCATTATGTATCCAACTGTAAATATATAAAACTGCTGTAACATGTGAATAATGGGACGCGCATGATTGCTAAACCCTGAATAAGAAACGTTTTTTACACGGCGATTTTTTTTTTTTGCAGTAATTTAATTAAAATTAAATTATGTAGTCAATTCTTGGGATATTAGGTCAATAAAACACTTAGATATTCATATATTTGAATAGACCGGTTTCGACAATTTTATTGTCTTCTTCAGTATCTCTGAGGAAAATTGAGAAGAAAAATTTTTAAATATTACAATAATGTTCACAAAAATTAGTTTAAAAATTAACAAAAAAATAAACATGTGTATCAAAAAAACTTACTCAAATTACTAATGTAAATAATAGTTTGTAAATGTATTTAAATAAATAAAACTCATTGTAAAAGACATGTAGTATCACAGATAAAATAACGTCAAAAGTTAAAATGGTTAAAATACTTTAAAAAAATAAATAAATAAAATTCTTGATGGACATCCACAGTTGAAAGTAGTCCGAATGGTGCCAAGCAATGACTGACTGTCCCCCTCTATTCTATAATACCCCACTATAATCAAAATGACATTTAAATATGCGCACAGGTATTGTTTTTAATACAATTGATAATATAATCATAGCAATTATTTAAATTCTCTGTGTCTTGTTGAATGTTTATATTATTGTTATTATGTTTTATATATGTCATTTCTTTAATTAATCTTTTGTAGTAATTACTCTCTTTATCTAATATTTTAAACTTATCAAAATTGAAGGTATGATTATTATCTCGGCAATGTAATGGAATAGGTAATGTTTTTTTATTTATTATGTCTAATTGATGCTGTTTAATTCTTTTCCCTATATACTGTAAATTTTGCCCTGTATAAGTGGCCTCACAATTGTTACATTGTAGTTGATAAATAACATCATTCTGTTTGGTAATATGATCCTTTTCTTTCATTTTAGAAAATAGTGTTTTTACTGTTTTTTTATATTTAAAGCTAATGTTTATTTTATTATTTTTAAGTATATTTTTTATTTTTTGTGATAAACGGGGTATATAAGTTAATGAGCAATATTTAATATTCATATCAATGTTGTTTTTTTTAATCTATTATTATTATTAATAATATTATTGATGAGTATCTTTGGAAAATTATTTTTAGAAAGGATTATCTTTATATTATTTATAATTTCATCTTGAAAAATTGGATCCGTAAGTTTAAGGGCTGTTTCTTTTAAATTAAAAGCTGTATTAATTTTTTGTGAATTGATATGTGCTGAGTTAAAATTTAGGAATCTGTCAGATGCAATTTCTTTTTTAAACCATTTAGTTTTAATATTATTATTCATACGAATTAGTGTCATATTTAGAAACGAAATTTGATTATTATTTTCCCTTTCACAGGTGAATTGAATATTATTGTCATATTTGTTAAAATTATCTATTATTGTATTAATTGACTCTTTAAGTACTATTAAAATTAAGTCATCTACATATTTTTTAATTAAAGTGATTTTAATATTAATAATAATAATAATAATAATAATAATAATAAATTTATTCAACCAATAACACATTACAGAAATGTTGTGGTTTAGTCAAGATGACACATATAATATAAAATTGAAACCACATGAGTTAAACAATACAAATAAATTTAACATATAATACAGTTAGGAGATTACATAATTTAGTATTAGCCCTTATGGTGTAAATATTCCTGTATGCTATAAAAACAGTTTGATTGTAAAAAATTTCTAAATTTAATTTTAAATGCTCTACTGGACGTTATAGACTTTAATGCAGGTGGTACACAGTTAAATAATGTTAAAGCCATGTAGTGAGGACTTTTACTGTACAGTGCAGAGCTATGAGAGGGACATACAATTGAGTTTTTACTGCGGGTATTATAAGAATGAAAGTCAGAATTGGTAGCGAAAAGGTGCGGATTATTTTTAACAAACATTACGGCTTCTAATATATAAACAGATGGAAGAGGTAATATGGACAAAACAGGAAAAAGGGATCTGCAAGATGATCTAAAGGGGGCACCAGCTATTATGCGTATAGCACGTTTCTGAAGTACAAAAACCTTTGAGGATTCAGAGGAACTTCCCCAACACAAAATGCCATAGCTCATTGTTGCGTGAAAAGTTCCGAAGTAAACAGTTCTAAGTATATCGGAAGAAACCATACCTTTAAGTTTTTTTAATATAAAACAAGATTTGCTAAGTTTAGGTAGAATATATCTAACGTGATTTTGCCAACTCAGATTATCACTTATCATTATACCTAAAAATTTTGTTGACTGGGAACACTGAATACTTTTTTGTCCTTGTAAGTGGATATATGGGCTGGTAATTGGTTCACTTTGTGTCCATGGAAGAGCAGAGCATGACTTTTTTTTGTATTAAAAATGAGTTTATTTTCGTAGCACCATTGACTCATTGTTTCCAAGTTACTTTTACCATCGAAAGCTAGTAAAGTTGCATCTGAATTATGAAGCAAGTGTGAAGTATCATCCGCATATAGACAAATAGCATTATTTGGAAATAATGTAGGCAAATCATTTATGTATAAGCGAAATAAAACTGGGCCAAGAATAGAACCTTGTGGCACTCCAGTGTTACACTGTCGCTTGTGGGATCTGAAATTATTATTGTTTTGGCTAATGGAAACAGCTTGTTCTCTGTTAGACAAAAATGATAAGACCCACGATTGCGGTGGACCCACGATACCAATGTCATTTAATTTGTTTGCCATAATGGAGTCATTGACTAAATCAAAGGCTTTAGAAAAATCGTAAAACAAGCCTAAACAATGTGATTTTGCCTCTAAGTTCTTGTGTATAGAACTGAGAAATGAAAAAATGGCTGTTGTGGTCGATTTAGATTTAACAAAACCATGTTGAAAATGTTTTAACGCTGAGGGGAAATCCCCTTCAGAGAAACTTTTATTAATCAAGAAAGTCAAAGATTGCGCTATTAGTTCTGAACAAGATGCTAGCAGTTTACTTGGTATATCGTCAAATCCAGCAGTATATTTGGTGCTAACGAGTTTAATAGCTTCTTTTACTTATTTAGTGTTTTTAAACTACAATCCAATAGGTCATTCATGACTAAGTCTGAAAGGGCTGGGCTACTAGGTCATTATCATTGCTTGGCACTATCCGGACTACTTTCAACTGTGGATGTCCATCAAGAATTTTATTTATTTATTTTTTTAAAGTATTTTAACCATTTTAACTTTTGACGTTATTTTATCTGTGATACTACATGTCTTTTACAATGAGTTTTATTTATTTTAAATACATTTACAAACTATTATTTACATTAGTAATTTGAGTTTTTTTTTTTTTTATACACATGTTTATATTTTTGTTAATTTTTATACTAATTTTTGTGAACATTATTGTAATATTTAAAAATTTTTCTTCTCAATTTTCCTCAGAGATACTGAAGAAGACAATTGTCGAAACCGGTCTATTCAAATATATGAATATCTAAGTGTTTTATTGACCTAATATCCCAAGAATTGACTACATAATTTAACTTACTCCAAGGTCGAAAAGAAATACCAGATTAATTAAAATTGTTGGCGCTCAGCTGATAAAAACGATGGCTATTTGAGCCTCACACAGGAATTTAATGAAGAAGGTCATATATACCGGGAGTTGGTTTGAAACGCCGCACCTCGAATAACTTCTTTATTTTAAGAGATACAAAAAAATCTTCAGAAGAAAAGTTAAACTAGACAAAAGGGCCCACTTAACGACTATAATAAGAATTCTGCATCACTTCCGGTTTCAGCGGAAATTGTTTCAACTTTTTATCTAGCATAGGGAATCGGTACTTTCATATCTTTTTCTTGAAAGTACATTAAATCAGCTTTACAAGGATATCAAAATATTATACTTTAATTTTAACCATTTCAAAATGGCGACCATTTATTTACAAAATAATAAATAACATAAAAATCGTAGACACTAAATTATAAAAAGATATAACATTATGTAAATAGGACAAACAATAAAACAAAATATGACGAAAGTTAGTAATAAACAAAGGAAAATTAACAAATACTCAATATGACTGCCGTTGTTATCCACACATTTTCTCATTCGTAATAAAAACTCTTCCATTACATTTAGAACGGTATACTCTTGAATTTCCATGATGGCTGTTCTTACTCTATGTTCTAAGTCTTCTAACCTTTACCTTCAGGATATATTTCTTGGTAGAGTTGCTGGGCCCAAACAGAATTTATTTCACATTCCCCAAATGTCAGAACCATATCTGTCATTTCTTCATTTGAATAACGTACGAAAACCATATTTACAAAGGATTTGATAGTATCACCTTTAATATTAAAGTCGTACTAATAGGCAAGGAAATTTGCAGGTTTTATTATTATTATTATTTTTTATGTAACAAAATCATTTTCAAAGCTTGCTATGGTTAACTATGTACGATTTATGTTATTTATTATACAGTAAATAAATGGTCGCCATTTTGAAATGGTTAAAATTAAAGTATGATATTTTGATATCATTGTAAAGCTGATTTAATGTACTTTCAAGAAAAAAAATAAATAAAGTACCGATTTCCTATGCTACATAAAAAGTTGAAACAATTTCCGTTGAAATTGGAAGTGATGCAGAATTCTTAACCAGTGATACATTTTTACCAATATTTATCATAACGTAGTGCCTATGAGATTATCGAGCCACAATTAAGTTTCAAGAACGACGTAAAATGCCAAGAGTTGGGATGGGGTCCGCAAAAAAAAAAAATGTTATTCAAGAGGGGGTCCTCGGACTACATAAGTTTAAGAACCCTTGACCTAAAGAACGGTCATCAGTTGAGAATTTAGAAAAGTTTCATTGTAGTTTCGTTTTCGCTCGCCAAATTTTTTGAGACAGGCAAGCGACGACAAAAGAGGTCATTAGTTGAGAATTTAGGATTTGTTTTATAGAAAATTTAGGAATTTAGGACTTGTTTCTCTAAAAATATTTACCAACTGGTACGCCACCATATTGTCTACTACAGGGCTTCTTAAAGTGGTGGGCCGCGGCCCCCTAGGGGGCCGTGACCATCCCACAAGGGGGCCGCGAAGAGCCTCGAATATAACACTTGTTAATTTTTTTATTACACTCATACCTCGCTTTACGGCCTAGATACACGAATAGATATAACGAATCAATTCCGAATTCTCAAAACCAAGATCATTTGCTAGGTTCAATATGGTTTGTCAAAATTCAGAAATAGAATCAACTTAAGGATCATTAGTTTTTATTCTTTCTGGCCATATTTTTTTCACATTTATTATTTTTTTGGCCGTCTAACGAAACATTTTGGGCCGTATATCGAAAAAGTGCCATAATTAAAGAAGGCCGTTATAGCAAAAAGCCGTATAAAGACCGGCCGTATAGCGAGGTATGAGTGTATTTAAAAAGGATAAGTAGCTTTAACTTTAACATATTACATAAATATTATTCTTCCTTGTAAATAGATTATTGAATTGAGCGTAAGAAAATATATGTACGAGGGTAGGTCAAAAAGTCCTTACAAACAATAGAAAAACACATTATTTTGGATTGATTCCTTTTTATTTGTCAACATAGACTCCTTTTAGCTCGATACACTTCGCCCAGCGTTTCTCCAACTTTTTCAAACCATCCAAAAAGTAAGATTCCGGAAGGCGTTAAAATAGGCATCTTTTTATGATGCCTCTTCGTTCAACGTAAATCTTTTTCCGGCGAGCTATTTCTTCATGTTTGAAAACAGGAAAAAGATGCTGAGGGCCAAATCTGGTGAATACGGAACAATTCAAAGCGTAATTCATGCATTTTCACCATTAAACACACGATTGCGTTTATTCTCCACTGTATGTAAACGCGGCACCCATCTTGCAGATATCTTTTTCATACCGAATTTTTCGTGCAAAATTGAAACTACTGTGTCATGTGATATGCTTGTGGCCTCAACTAGTTAGCGCATTTTGACTCGTCGATCACTCAAGACAATATCGTGGATTTTATCAATCATTTCTGGCGTAGTCACTTCAAGTGGACGTCGCGAACGATGGTCATCACTTGTGGATGTACGACTTTTTGTAAACTCATTCACTCAATTGTAATCAGTTTTAAACGCTGGTGCAGATGTGCCTTGAACTTCATTCAACTCGATTTTTATTTCTTTCAGTGTTTTGCCTTTCAAATAAAAGTGTTTAACCACTGCACGAAACTCGTTTTTTCCATTGTTCCAAAATAACAAAAGTTTTTTGCACATGTGGTACTTTTCAGAAACAAACTTGTTTCCGACACTACTAACGCGTTCTCTTGGATTTTGTAAGAACTTATTGACCTACCGTCGTATATTTCAAACAAAAAACAATATATTTTTTTATCCAACCTGGGTTCAAAAAAACAAAAAAAATAGGTGGGCCGTAGGCTATCGATTTGTGATGCAGGGGAGCCTCGACATCAAAAAGTTTAAGAAGCACTGGCCTACTACATACCGGTACAACATCTTAAAAAGATTGGGAACTTCTGATCTAGAAGATAAGTAGTAGTTTATAAAGTTATAAAAGTGAAAAATAATGAAAACTGTGTAAAAAACTAATAATTTGCGTACCTGATATAATTCATTATTATCTGAGAAAGAAGTTTCTAAAAAAAATTCACGAAAATAATGCAAACTAAATATGCATATACATATATGACTCCGGGGCATGTAGAAGTAATAAACTAAAATATCTAAAAAGCTAACAACTAGTCGGTGTGATTATTTTCAAACGCCGCGCTAGATCTTATTGAAACATGCATCACGCCTGACAGAAGGTTAAGTTGTACTCCAATCAAACATTGCTGATTTTTGCCTGAAATAAATTTAACGGCCAATACAAAATATAAATAACAGTATTAAGTGTGAGTTAGTTGTAAATGTGTTCTTTACTGACCATTCTCCCATTCAGCTGTGGTCACTTCATGTTCATCGGTGTCTTCATATTCTGTCTTAATGTCAATCTCCTTTTTAATAATATGCCTGTCTCTGGTATCATCTGAATGTAGAACATAGTCTGTCCCGTCATTCATATTCATTACTGAAACAATACCGTACCGCCATTAAAAGAAATAAAACTAGTCACTTACTGTATATCAATAAAATATAAACAATATTATATCAGTATATACGAGCCCTGTCCACTTTCAGTTGGCCCAGCTATGAAATTTTCAGTTTCTTTAGAAATTATTAAATAATAAGTAAAAGTAAATGCTGCTTTGTATATATTTTGACAATATAATCATATTATAAGCAAAGGGGTCAAAATTTATTCCGTAATATTTAATTTGTGATTATAAAAATAATATTCGTAAAACAAACGTATTTTTTGAGTTCATGTATTCTTGTACTGTATATAAAATAACTGGGTTTTTGCGGTAGCTATGCGTAGTAGGCGTTGGAAAACAAAGTTTGTTTATTGACTGTAATGTATTAAAAGTGTTAAGTCTAAATAATTTTAAAACATGGGCAGAGGCAAAGCTATTGATGAAAAAATTCGGTTAATCATCGTGAACTTAGCAAAAACAGGAAAAACCAATTCCGAAATCGGAAAATTATTAGGTTTGTCAAGAGACAGTATTAGAAATATTGTAAAATTGTACAAAACAAGTGGTTCAGTTGCCCCAAAGCCCCAGTGCGTGAAGAAAACTACAAAAACTACAATGACAATGACAAACGTGCATTGAAAAGAATTATTAAGGATAACAGACGTGCTAACTACAGTCAATTGAGTGTACTGTGGAGCGATGTTGTTGGAAGACGTGTTTCAAGGTCTACATATCATAAGGAAGCTAAAAAATTAGGATTTGGAACCTATAAGATAATATTTTTTTAATCGGACTCTTAAATGTATATTTACAGAAATGTATAAAACTTTCTTAGGCCAAGGAAAAACCATTGTTAACGTCTAAGCAAAAGAAAAATAGGTTGAAATGGGCAAGAGAACATAAAATATGGAATTGTGAAAAGTGGAACAGCGTGCAATGGAGCGATGAGTCTAGGTTTGAAGTCTGTGTAGGGGACAACCAGAGCAGAGTTGTTCGTCAGAAACATGAAGCATATCATCCCGATTGCTTGAAAAGGAAGGTGAAATTTTCAGCATCTGTCATGGTGTGGGGTTCAATGTCTGCAAGAGGTGTAGGAAAACTTCACTTGATCGATGGCATTGTTAACACAGCCAAATATTTAAGTATTTTAGAGGAGTCTCTGTTGCCAACTATGGAACATACATTAATCTCTGGGGAGGATTTTATTTTTCAACAAGATGGAGCCGCTTGCCATACGTCAAAAAAATCTTTGAAATGGTTCCGTGATCATTCTATTCCACTTTTAGAGTGGGTTTCAAGTAGCCCAGACTTATCCCCCATCGAGACACTTAGGCACGAAATGAAAAAACGATTGCGTATAACACCGTCTAGAACAATTCCAGAATTAAGACTAAAGCTTCAAGAAATATGGGATAATTTTACTCCTCGACAATGCCAAGACCTTGTAGATACTATGACTAGAAGAATTAATGCCCTTATAAAAATGAAAGGTGACGTTACCCAGTGGTAACCTCTGAAATAGGTTTCCAAGTTATTGGCTTTCCAATGGAAATATTATTTTTTTCTTATTAATTTACTTTAATAGTTGTAAATATTAATCGTAAATCTCTAAAATGTTTAATTGAAAATAAAATATTACCTAGGTTTCATAAGCTATTCGCATTCTGTTAATTGAACACCAATAAGTAAAAATTTCGTAGCTGGGCCAACTGATAGTGGACAGGGCTCGTATATAAAAAAAGAAAAAAGAAGAGAGGTGGTAACAGTTACAAATTTACAAAAACAAGTATAATTATTTATTTATTATTAAGTTAATATACTAGGTGTACCGAAAAGTTTTTTCGTTTATTTGGCTTTATTAAAATAGAAACAAATCGAAAGAAAAAAAATGTACTTTATTGAGTCAAATAGTTACCATTGTGATCTATAACACTTTTCCATTTATCATGAAGGGAAAATATTCCCGATTTATAAAATTCCTGATTTTTTTCAAGGAACAAATTGTTAAAGGCTCATTTTAATATGGTTTATATCTCTAATGGCCGGTTGCTAAAGTAAGAATTATCCCTAACTCGAGTTAAAATCATTTGTTTTTGTATGTTGTAGCATACAAAAACAAATGATTTTAACTTGAGTTAGAGAAAACTCTTACGTTAGCAACCCGCCATAAGTGTCTTGTTTCTTAAAAAGTGTTCCAGTGACCGAAATAAGTGATAGTCGGAGGGTGAAATGTCTGGTGAGTAGGGTGGATGTGTTAGAACATCCCAATCTAGCTCGGAAATTTTTTCACGTGTCTTTTTGATGAATGAAGTCAGGCATTGTTGTCTTGAAGAATAACTCCTCTTCTATTCACAATTTCTGGTCGATTTCTGGTCAAGTTCTGATTCAGTCGATCCAATTAATCACAGTAGTGATCAGAATTAATACTTTGCCCCGGTTTTATCATCTCATAATAAATTATTCCTTTATAGGGCCTTCCAGATCGAAGTTCATCATCCAAGCATAAATTTCCTGATTTAAATTATTTAAACCACTGTTGAGATGTGCGTACACTTAGTTTATAACCATAAACAGTGCAAATGTTTTATGTAGCAACTGTAGCAGACTTTTTTTTATGGTATTCATACAACATTAAACAGCAAAAAAATGTTTTGATGAAAATTCTTCCGCCATTTTAAAATGCAAGGGTTTAAAATGAAACGTAAACAATAATTAGGTACTCAAGATTACTGAGTTTAATCAAAACGCAAAAGACGTCTGTTTAATTCAGCGAATAAGTCGTGACTAGCTCGTATACTGCACTAATAATAAAAACGAAAAAACTTTTCGGTACACCTAATATATGTCCATATAAAACAAGTTTGTTTCTGAAAAGTACCATCTGTCAATAGACTGCTGTCAAATTTTCATCCATATCAATCGCGTGGTTTCATTTTTACAATCGATTGAAGCAAACAACTTTTGTTATTTTGGAACAATGAAAAAAACGAGGGTCATGCAGTGATTAAACACTTTCATTTCAAAGGTAAAACACCGAAAGAAATCAAAGCCGAGTTGGATGAAATTCGTAGCATATCTGCACCAATGTTTACAACTGTTTACAATTGGGTGAATGAGTCTAAACGTGGTCGTACATCCACAGTGATGAACATCATTCGGATATGGTCTTGAGTGATCGACGAGTCGAAGTTCGCGAATTTGTGAAAAATAGTTCACAGGCATATCACATGGCTCAGTGGTTTCAATTTTGCACGAAAAATTGGGTATGAAAAAGATATCGGCAAGATGTGTGCCACGTTTCCTCACAGTGCAAAATAAACGCAATCGTACGGTCGATTCAATGGATGGTTTGACGCTTTTCCGTCGCAATCCTAACGATTTTCTGCGTCGATACATAACCGTTGATGAAACATAGATTTACCACTATACTCCAGAGACAAAGAAACAGTCGAAACAGTGCGTTTCTGTTGGCGACCTGGCTCCAAAGAATGCGAAGACGGTGTAATCGGTCGGCGAGGTGATGAATCATGCACATAGACTACTTAGAAAAACGACGCGCGATAAATTGAGAGTATTATGCGGTGTTATTGGACCGGTTGGGCGAAGACAGTGCGTTTCTGGTGGCGACCTGTCTCCAAAGAATGCGAAGACGGTGTAATCGGTCGGCGAGGTGATGAATCATGCATATTGACTACTTAGAAAAACGACGCGCGATAAATGGAGAGTATTATGCGGTGTTATTGGACCGGTTGGGCGAAGAAATTAAGAAAAAAAGCTCACATTTGGCCAAAAAGAAAGTGCTCATCCATCAAGACAGTGCACGGTTGCACACTTGTGCAGTCACGATGGCGATAGTGCATGAATTACGTTTCGAATTGTTGCCGCATCAACCGTATTCACCAGATTTGCCCCCAGCGACTTTTTACTATTTCCAAACATAAAGAAATGACTAACTGGAAAAATATTCACGTCGAACGAGGAGGTCATCGTCGAAAGAGATGCCTCTCATGGCCTCCTAGATAGCCTATTTTGAGGGCATTTCAGCTAGTTACTTAATAGACCGGGAGCTCATGATATTTTTGGTCTCCGATTTCATACAGCATGCCTTTTGGAGGAGAGAATATTTACCCTGTGACAACAAAAAAGGGATGGTACTAAACCCCTGCACGCTTTCCGGTCATAGGGAAAATTGCATTTCCACTTGCACAAAAATTTTGTGCAAATCGTTGGCCCAAGGGTGGAAAATTTCGGAAAATATTTGTGAAAATTTTAATATAATTTTTAATTCTTTTCATCGGCATGCTGTATGAAAACGCGGAAAATCATATTTTTTTATTACAAGATCACGTGACCGTTTGAGCCCTTTGGAACCCTGCGAATCGCATGCCTATAATTAAAAGACTTTAAATTTGTTTTAACTTTCTTTTGACAAAAGGGCAAGCAATATAAAATCAGAGAAAAACACAAAATTCTTGTGCAAGTGGAAATGCAATTTTCCCTATGACCGGAAAGCGTGCAGGGGTTTAGTACCATTCTTTTTTTGTTGTCACAGGGTAAATATTCTCTCCTCCAAAAGGCATGCTGTATGAAATCGGAGACCAAAAACTGTCATGAGCTCCCGGTCTATAATATAAAACTAAACAATGTCAGTATCAGAGAAATTTATCCGGTTAACAATAAAGTAATTAGCGCGTCATAAGACCGCGAATTAAATAAAAATTAACAGTGTTTAAAATGGCATTTAAAATCATAAACAATATTAATAAATATCTTGTTAATAATAGTCAGAATTTAAAAATTGGACCTTTGTGTAGTATTTACATTAATTTCTGACACTTGTAATGAAACATATGCAGGTTAGACGGGACGCAGCTTCAACAAGACAATATAAAAACACATCAGAGTATTCATGAAACAAATTTTTGAGTCCACATTCGCAGCACATCTCCATTCTGAAAATCATACCTTATCATTCCCAGCCGAAATTTCACATATTCAAGAAAATGGATTAAAACTTAACCCTCTAGTGCCCAACACCGCCTCGTGGCACACCATGTATAAATCCATGTAAAAATACAATACGTGAAAATTTCATAAAAATGCCCGTGGCCACTAATAGACGAACACGTGCCACATTGCTGACATCTGTTCTAGGAGTTATGTACGTATTAAACAATTGCACGTTAATAACTGTAAGACTCCGTTTTATGCAGAGAACCAATAATGCAGAGTAAGAGAAATCAGTTATACAAAAAATACATGAAGTTGCATAATGCAAAGTAACTGTCGACCAGTTTAACAGTTACAATATGAAAATACTTTAAAGATATGTTACGGCCGAAGCCCGAAGTTCGGCCAGTCCCTGAATTGGCCGGCCATTTCGCACTTTGGCCGAGGCGTGTGGCCAATGTCTGATGATTTTCATATTGATCATGTGAAACAGAAAATTTTATAAATAAAAATTAATATGTAATGGTATACAAAATGCGAATTTATAGTGAAAAAATGTTCCTTCTCACTCATTCTCAATTTCTTTGCATTTTTTTCATTTAGTTGATAATAGTTTTTTTTTTTTTTTTAATTGTTGGATTTTCTTTATGATTTTTTAATCTGGGATCGGATTAATTGACTTCCCGTAAGATATAATGGAAAATTGGGTTTCTAGATACAAACCGGGGTCAGGAACAAATTAAGATTGTAAGTGTGTCATTGTATGTCTAAATGTGTCACCAAAATCAGTTATAAATGTTAAAAAAGTTAATACAGGCCAAAAGAAGGCTGAATATTATTATATAATCAATAAATGTGTACATATTTACACTCAGTTTTATATTTAATATACAGGGTGTTTGTTTGAAACGGGGCACCCCGAAAATCTCCTTTATTTGTAAAGATACAAAAAATCTTCAGAACAAAAGTTAAACTAGACAAAAAGGCCCATCTAAAGGTTACTATAAGAATTCTGAGGCACTTCCGGTTTCACCGGAAATGATGTCAACTTTTGATCTAGCATAGGGAATCGATAATTTTATATTTTTTTCCTAAAAGTACATTAAATTAGCTTTACAATGACACCAAAAAAAATCATATTTTTATGTTAACCATTTCAAAATAGTGACCATTTATTTACACCCCCAATTTTGTTGTGCCCCGTTTCAAAAAAATATAAAATTATCGATTCCCTATGCTAGATCAAAAGTTGACATCATTTCCGGTGAAACCGGAAGTGCCTCAGAATTCTTATAGTAACCTTTAGATGGGCCTTTTTGTCTAGTTTAACTTTTGTTCTGAAGATTTTTTGTATCTTTACAAATAAAGGAGATTTTCGGGGTGCCCCGTTTCAAACAAACATCCTGTATACAAGATTGATACAGAAATGAAAAATTATAATTATGATCCAAATAAAATAGAAAAACTTAATATGTATATTTAAGCGTTTGTTTTGGCACCCCTAAGAGCTGGCGTCCTGGGCTTGTGCCCGTGCCTTTCACCGCCTCTGATTGTGCTGTATTCCTGGTGTTTTGTATAGTATTCTATATGCATGCTTTTCAGTTCAAAGATTAGGAATACTTTTTTCACCCACCTTTCGAGCACCTCAAATCTGCTCAGAGAGGTTGTCGATAACTTAGTTACAGACGAAGACATTGAGAACGTCGACCAAGAAATGGAGGATGCTATAAATGCAAACGAACCTGCTGCCGTGGCGGCGAAGCCATCTGAAAGTCCAGACCAGTTGCCTGACAATAACAATGCGAAAATATTGTGTAGTGGGTGAAAAAGAGTGTAGTTCAGCCCATTCTTGTGGATCCTGCGGCAACGATGTCCACGTATTTGTGGAATAAGTAATGAAGCAGACGAAGGGTATGGAGGAAAAATTACTTGCAAACTATGTCATAATAAACAAGAAGTGCCAAGATGCTAAAAAATTCAGATGCAAAATTCCCACCAGCAAAAGTTGGAGATAATGAACGCATCCGTATACCAGATGTTTATAGAGGTCGCCACGAAGGTGATCCACGCGTTCTTGCAGTTGTCATGAACGTCGAGAGCGCTTTCTACAAGCTAGTAATAGAACATGGTGTTCTCATACAACTGTATTCCAGAAGTTAGTTTACCATTCTGCACGAGAAACTGCTCACATTGGAATCCGTGGGCACAGAAGAAAAATCACTACGAACCGTCACGTCTTCACAATCACTGATCAGCGGTCAAGGCTACACTCGATGCAATTGCACTACCAAGTGCGCAACAAATCGCTGCAAATGTAGAAATAACAAATTTTGTGTAATTCGAAATGTCATAAATGTCAAAAGTTCATCTTGTTGTAACAAGTAATGATAGTGATTGAGAATTTACTATAATAAACTAATTTGACTGATTTTTAATAATTTAGTATAATTAATGATAATGTGATTATGATTATACAAACACCCAAAATCTGCTCATGACTTTTTTCTTCCGACTTTGGCCGAATGCCCCATTCCATTTTGTAAACTGGCCGGCCAAATCCCAAAATCAAGAAAAGATGGGACATTGGCCGGTAAATGTGTGCCGATATTGACCAGTTCCTGAATTGGCCGGCCACTTCCCACTTTGGCCGTAACATATACACTGTTAACACAGACATTATCTGAACTTCTTTTAACAACCCACAGTTCCATATTATAAGACGGTCATTAGATTAGGTTATAATAGTAAATGGTTAGTAAACGAACAACCTGAACAGTTCGAGTTAGTTCTGAACAGTTCGAATTAAGCTTCAAAAGTCTTCTGAACTAAATTCTGCCTCGTTCTGAATATTAGAGCCAGCAAAAACTACATGCTTATACAAAAACGGGATATTTAGGTTGTTAAAAAAAGTTCTATGTAGACATCAATTAAACTAGCTCTACTGACGTGTGATTGAGAAGGCTGCAGTCTCTATAAAATCCTTTGTGATTCCTGCAATAAACAGATCGTAGTCAAATATAAATTAACTGTTATGAAACATATAATTTTAGAAGTTCACTAAAGAAACATTGCTAAAATTCCCCTGAATAAATATGCTCATTACTAACCAGTCTCTCGTTCAACCGTGTGCTCCACTTGATGTTCATCAGTGTCTTTATATTCTGTTTTAACATTGATCTCTTTTTTAATTATATCACCGTCTTTCTTATCATTCATATTTATTACTGAAACAAATATCTTTCCAATTTCTAATTAGGTAATTAAAATTATACCTAGTACAACACCCAGCTTAATTTATTTCAGTATATAGCAGGCCGTGCGGATTACTGAACGGAACGTCTATAGTCCGTTCAAAGATGAGAATGCAGTATAGCTCTTATGGCAAATAGGAGCAGTGTTGCCAAATGTTGTAAAAGTGTCAAATGTGTCAATTATAATAATATGAAAAACTCGTATGATTTACAAAAATCAACTCTTATAAAACTCAAAATAACACTCAACAAAAACAAATGACCATTTGTAGAATACTGCGTCTTAACAGATCAGCACGTTTTAGAGTTGGCAACGTCGACAAGCAAGAAAATAATAGCGTCATTGTGTAAACCCATTAGAGAGTATAAAAAAGAACTACTCCATATGTCATAAACTGCATACTCACCATTGAACGGACTATAGTATAAATTTCCAGGAAAAAAATCTTTCTTTTCATCACTAAAATTTTATTGGTAAAAATGGCATTACTGCACCATAATTTGACTGTAAAGATCTGGGAACTTGAGAACACAAACTATAACTATTTACATTTATAAACTATTTAAAAATTTAGCTCTAATTCAGCAGAATGTCTAAGGGCCCCCAAAAGCATCGAGCCCCTATGCGATGGGATACCTTGCATACTACTATTCACGACACTGGACATAAACATGTCGTATAGCTTCTTCTGATTTTTAATTAAATGGTGCCCTCATGTGGTCAAGACTTAAACATGTTACCCAGTCTGGATTATTTATATCTTCAATTAGGAACTGACACGCTCGGATACGCAGTCTGGTGGTCAAATATTATACTAGGCGCTCTGGTACTGTTTGATCTTATTACACATGTTCTTGTGTTGAATTTTTGTTAGAATGTCGATAAAAGTTGTGAAAAACTATAAAAGTAGAACAAATTGTAGTGTTTTTGGCTGTCATTCAAGACAGGACAAAGATAGGCATCTTAGTTTTTTCTTTTCTTAAGAAAAATGGAGGGAAAGTTAATATAAGTCCAGATTGAAAAAGATTTGGTTATGGACAGGAGGAAGGCATGGGAATATATTTGGAGTTAAAAAGTAACTAATACTATGCGAGTTTGTTCATTACATTTGTCGCAGAAAAACAAAACTACACAAATATGTTTGCACTTGCAAGTTGCATATTTAACTTTCAGCTGTTTCTGTCCAACTAAAACTAATTTTATTGCATGAGGCAATGAACATAATGCACTTGTTTACAAACAAAATCCATATATTGTAAATTCAGATGACCGACACTCAGACGTACCACATAAAATTACGTGCCCTAAATGCCGGGCAACTACACCTGCTCAACTACAAATTACACTTCAATAAATCTACTGAAATTAAACTTTAAATAGTGTAATTTGATGCCCACCTTCTGTTGTACACAACGATACATGTGTAGCGCTTAAAAATTAAAAAATTTCGCAATTATTTACTCGCATTTTCATAAAATAAAAATGTACTGTGCTAAAATTAACCTATTCGCTATTAGCATATTGACAGCTGAATACTAAACACAACAGCCATATTGCCTTAGAGCACGGCGCCGCCATCGGTAATGTCACTTCTCAATATTAGACGGTTTTTCTACAGTATTTTTAAATAATTCACATAAAACTTTTTTTAACTGATTTATTAAATAAGTAAATTAAAGTGGTTGGCACTGTATAGTATTTCCAATATGAAATAGCCACTCTTGCTGAGAAGCTTAACAATGCGGTAATGGGTTAATGGCAGTAATCCTAGGATTTGTTGTTGTAAAAAAAAATATAGAAGGTATTAAGAGAATTTTAAATTTAAATTGAATAGATGTAACAGTAGTTCAATTGAAGTTTCTTAAAAACCATTAAGGATATTTTCCAAATTTATAATCCTATTGTTTCTAAATTTTAGGGGTTGTTATACTTGTATGTTAGTTAATTTTCAACGTTCATAGCGTGCATACATTAACAACATGGTTCATTGGCGACCATTTGATTTTGAAGAAATTGACATCGTTGACGTTGAATGCGAAAATGTGGACGTGGCTACTAAAGAAAAATGTCATTTGCCAGAAGATTGCAAAGTTCAGATACTGAACGTTTATAAAAAGTTAGTTTCAGTGCAGAATTAACTAGCGTTCCATACACAACAATTCAACGTATCATTGTTCGTGGCAAAAATCAGTAGCGAAAACGACCCGATTTACAAGTTTTCCAGAAAATATATAGTTTTATGTATAAAACAATAATAAATAAAATACGAATTTTATTCGAAAAATATAGTGCCGACTGTGCATCTTTTAATAAAAAAGTTGGAAGAAGACGAAATAGAATTTCCATACAAAGTTAGCCATATGTATAATTATTTGAAGTTGCTAGGATTTAGATATAGAACGTTAAATAAACGTTTACATACTATGGGATCAGATAGATTAGTAAGAGCGAGATCGCAGTATTTAGACCAATTAAATAAATACAGAGAAGAAGGTAGACTCATCGTGTATTTTCCAAAATATTGCATAAACAGTGTTGCCATAAGAAAACACCTACACAGGGCTTTATTACAAGTTCAAAAGTTATACGACACAGAAATTTCATGTATTTTTTGCCTGTATTTGCTATTATCGTTGTTTTTATTAATATCAGAGAAAATTATGAAATTTCCTATGATTTATAGTTTTTTTTTACTTTTTTTCCCTTTTTCCCCCAACATAAGAAATTAGGCCCATTTTTTCCTCGTTATGGGAAATATCGTATGAGAGGCAACACTGCCTTGGGAACGATATAAAAAAAAATCAAAGTTAAAATAAAAGAAGAAAAGAACGTTAGATAGCAACAAACCACCAACAACAAATTAAGAGAAATTAATGACAAAATCGAACCATGTAAAACACCTGATCGTAGAAAAACCCAGACCGTTATTACCAGGCTGCGCATACAACACACAAAAATCACGCATAAATATCTCCTAGATAAAACCGAACAACCAGTTTGAGATATGTGCAACACCCTTATAACAGTGAAACACATACTCATCCACTGTAAAAAATACGACAGATCTATAGTGCGTTCGAAGGTGAGTTTGCAGTACAGGGCATATGGAGTAGTTCTTTTTCATACTCTCTAATGGGTTTACAGAATGACGCTATCCTATTCTTGTTAGTCGACGCCAGCTCTAAAACGCGCTGATCTGTGAAGACGCAGTATTCTACAAATGGCCATTTGTTTTTGTTGAGTGTTATTTTGAGTTTTATAATAGTTGATTTTTGTAAATAATACGAGTTTTTCATATTATTATAATTGACACATTTGACACTTTTACAATATTTGGCAACACCGCTCCCATTTGCCATAAGAGCTATACTGCAAACTAACCTTCGATCACACTATAGAGAAAAATATAACATCCCAGATCAACTCTGCTCTGTGCTAAGCTATAAAAACCAAGAAAATATGATAAATTTCTTGACAGACGCAAATATCATCAAAGACATTTAGCCTTGCAAACTGTTAAAACTACCAAATTACACCACTTTTTGATATTATTGGGGTTTGTCAGGTCTTGACAAACGTCCACTAATCTCAAACTTCAGCAACCTTTTGAGCCGCGTCATACTAGAGACTAGTGGAGCTAAATACACACGACTGCATCCCAAACCCTGGCGATATGCAGCCGCGGAAATTACGCCAGATCCAGTGCCCGCACAATGCGGAGCGGACCCGAGCAGCACTGCTTTCTGCATCCTGCAGATCAAAGAGTTGGCAGAAGATCTACAGGCGGGAATGGACTCGATTTCCCTTCGATAGGAGGCTTTCATGCCACCCAAAACACCAACTATCAGGACTACAAGCTTAACTTTATACCCGGGATACAGCTTTCTAAGCTCGGACAAGAGGTCCATATACTTGGACCTCTTTTCTCCTCCTTGAGAGAGATATTCTTCTCAGCTGGACTTGAGAATTCAATCACAAATTATTGATATTATTATTATTATTGTGTTATTATATTATATATATTTAACAATAATGTAGCGTGCCAGAGATTTAACAGAAACATCTTGAAATGCTTACTGTTCAATTTATATAATTATAATGATTTCATACTAAAAAGAGATTTCGGAATCAGGGCTTCAAGTGCGAGGCGTGAGTTATCCGAGGGTTCATCATTATGATGAGTGAAATTCAATGATATATTTTGGTACTTACCAACCGACGGATGGGCCATCTTGTGGTCGATCTCAATTGTTATTTACACTTGGATTGGATGTAAATAAGTTACACCCCATTCAATAAAAATCGATTCAGAATTAAAGTAAAGTAAAGTAAAGTTTATTAAAGTTTGGATACATCAAGTACATAGCTTAAGTCAGAGAGAACAGTACCAGGTCTACAAATATGAAATGCGGATTTTTTAAAAAATAAAATACATTAAACTCAAAAGAACAGTAAAAGTTTATTTATTCAAAGTATGCTCCATTAGAAGTTATACATTTTTCCCATCTTTCAGGCAATTTGTGAATACCTCGCCAGTAGAACTCTTCCCCTTTCCCCGCAAACTATTCATCTAGCCATTCTTTTACATTTTCATATGAACAAAAGTGCTGCTCGGCAAGTGCGTGACCCATCGATGCGAACAAGTGGTAATCTGAAGGGGCCAAGTCTGGTGAGTAAGCGGCATGGGGTAGCACTTGAGTGCCTCCAATGTGTTGCAAACTGCTTTTGCCTGATGTGATGCTGCGTTATCGTGAAGAAAGATTACCTTGTGCTGTCTTCTTTCGTACTCTGGTCGTTTTATGAGCAGCGAATGGTTCAACTGGATCAGTTGTTGTTGGTAGCGTTGGGTATTAACTATTTCACCAGGTTTTAACAATTCATAATAGACCACACCCTTTTGGTCCCACTAAGTACAGAGCATTGTCTTTTTGCCAAAGCGATTCGGTCTTGCAGTTGATGTGGATGGTGAGCCTGGGTTCACCCATGATTTTTTGCGTTTGGGATTTACAAAATAAATCCATTTTTCATCGCCAGTAATGATACGATGCAAAAAAGACTTTCTTTTGTATCGTGCAAGCAAAATTTCACAAGTGTTTTTGCGTTTTTCTATCTGCCTCTCATTCAATGCATGTGGAACATATCTGCCGACTTTCTGGATCTTACCCATCTCTCGTAGGCGATTGGAAACAGCTTGTTGACTAACGCTTAACTGCTCTGATAGTTGTTTTGGTGATTGACTATCGTCTTCCTGTAGCAATGTTTCCAATTTTGTATCTTCATATTTTTTTGATGTTTTCCATGTTCTTTGTTTGTAAGATCAAAGTCACCACTTTTGAAACGCCGAAACCATCGTTCACAAGTATCTTGCGATGGAGCATATTCACCATAAGCTTCTCGAAGCAGTCGGTATGATTCAGCAGCAGTTTTTTTCAAATGAAAACAAAACAGTAGTACTGTCCACGAATGCTCTTTATTTGGCACAAAATTTGACATTTTTAACACAGTAAAACAAAACTATATGATCACTTTTCAAATTATAACCTATACGCATTTGACACTTAATGATAACTTAACAAAACGCCATATGTGTTGAAACTTTGAACTATACACTATGCTTGCGCGGCAAGTTTGAAAAAATCCGTATTTCATACTTGTAGACCTGGTATATCTTAAAACTAGACAATATAATATATAATAGCTTTCAAGTCTGCATTCAAGCACTCCTTGAGGTTATAGAAAGTCTTTTCAAGCAGATAACGTTTATTGTACAATAGTGACACGATGTAGGTGGGTATATTTTTGAAGCATTATAGTGAACCTTTGGTAATCTGATATCGTTTCTGTTTCTTAGCTCATAGTTATGTATTTCTGAGTTTTTCGTAAATTTATCAATATTTGTTTTCATGTAGGTTAAGATATTTAGAATATATATACATGGCATTGTTAAGATTTTTTGAATAAATCTGTGCATGTTGCTCTATAGTAACTATTAGTTAAGATACGAATTGCTTTTTTCTGGAGTTTGGAAATTCTGAGCCCTCAACACAGTTACCCCATAGGATTATTCCATAAGTTATTGTTGAGTGGATGTAGCTATAATATAATATTTTGGCAGTTGACATAGAAACGGACTTGCAATTTTTTTTAAGCATAAAGAGATATGTGTTTAATTTATTAGCAACCATGTTTACATGAGATCGCCACGAAAGTTGGGCATCTAGGCAAAAACCTAAGAATTTTACATCATTGGACACATAATGCTCCAAATTAGCAACCTAGCGGTTACGACTAAACACAATATTTTGGGTTTTACCTTCGTTTAAACATAATTTGTTGAAATTGAACCAATTCGCGGCTTCCAATTGAGTTCTGTTGACAATATCATCAATTTCGACAAAAGTGGTATCATCTGCGAACAGAAATGGTGACGCGCTGGTATATTGTGGCAGGCCATTGATGAAGTAAATAAAAAGCACAGAAGTCAGGACCGCTCCCTGTGGTACACCTATTGCATTTTCCCGCGCAGATTATAACACTCCGTCACAAAATACATACTGCGTTCTATTAGAGAGGCAGCTCTGAATTAGTTTCAGGGCAATCCTCTTATGCCAAATATTGTTTCGAGCTTTGAACATAATAAACTAGGTGAGACACAATCAAAAGCTTTCGTGAGGTCATATAAGGAGGCTGCTACATGCAGGCCATTTTCCAAATTGTTCATGACTGTTGCCAGTAAGTCTATAGCAGCTTTTGTAGTGGAAAATTTTTCTCTGAAACCATATTGGCAGTCAGATAGTAATTGGTTTTTATCGGTATATTTGGTAAGACGCTGTTTAATTAGTTTTTCGAACACTTTCGAAAACACAGGTACCAAAGCAATGGGTCTATAGTTATGAATAAGTTTGAGTTTATTACCACAAAATGTACAATTTAAATATATTTGAAAAGTAAAAGTTTAATAGAATTTAATGTTAGGCTAGAATGAATCTTATAGATCACCGGATAATTGATCAAGAGTATCCCTCAAGAATTCAGAGTAACCGCATGCTAGTCGCGAACCGAACTGCAGCTATCTATCTATCTAACTATCTCTCACCAGCCCCATATTCTAAGTTAAAAAAAGTTTATATATCAAGTATAACAATACTCCAGGAAATGACAGTGTTTAAAAATTTAAATGTATTAAATTTTTCTATTATCAGTCAAATTTTGAATAAAACAAAGAAACGTTCAACAATGAACAATTCTAATAATTTTGAAACCCTAAAATATTTCCTGCATAACAAATGAAATTAAATGCATAACGGATTGGCCTCTGAATTTTTAAATGTTTTGTCAAGGTAATCTAAGAGATTCCTTACAATAATCATTACTATTATCTAATTATTATTACTAAAGTTTGCTATTAAGATATTAATATTAAACAAGATATTAAAATATTAAAAAACAAGATCATATACAAGGTGTCTCAAAAGAAATTTTATATTTAGTGGATCAATTAAAAAAAAAGTAAGCCGTATATAGAAAAAATGTTTATTAATTATTAAAATACACTTTTTGGGGATTTATTTCTTAAAAATAATATCGTCTAAATGTAGACCCTCGCGTTCTCGGCACTCATTTAATCGAACAGTAAAATTACTTATGACGTCTCGGCAGGTGGACTCAGGGATGGCTGCCATTTCGTGACGGATATTTTCTTTCAAATGCGCCAGTGAAGTCGGTTTATTGGCGTAAACTTTAGATTTAAGATAACCCCATAGGGGTTAAATCTGGACTGCGTGGAGGCCAATTTATGTCACCTCTCCGGGAGATCAATTTGCCTGAGAAAATTTCACGAACACGTGGCAGAGACATATTGGACGTGTGTGAAGTTGCTCAGTCCTGTTGAAACCATGTTCTTTGGTTATAGCCAGGAAAGTTTTGCAGTTCAGGTACCAAGAAGTTGTCTAACATCTCCACATAACGCTCTGAATTCACTGTAACTGCACGCCCCCTTTCGTCTTCAAAAAAGTAAGGGCCGATAATTCCTCGCGCCGACATCGCAGCCCATACGGTCACTTTAGGCGAATGTAGGGGTTTCTGATGTTTGTGTTTCGGATTCGTTGCACTCCAGTAGCGGCAGTTCTGCTTATTTACGTGGCCATTAAGATGAAAATGAGCTTCATCCGAAAACAAAATGTTGGTAAACGTTGAAAATCGCTCAATCACCTGATTTACGAAATTAAGCCTCTGACTGGCATCTTGGGGCTTTAATTCTTGCACCAATTGAATTTTGTAGGGGTGCAGCTTTAGGTCTTTGTGCATAATGCGATGTAGTGATGATCTATGCACATTTAAAGCACTTGCGCGCTTCCGAATTGAAAGGTTCGGGTCGTCACGAACAGACTGATTAACATTCTCCACGTTTTCTACCGTTCTTGATGACCTAGGTCGCCCGGATTTTGATTTATCCAGAGTTGTACCAGTCTCTTCAAACTTTTTAACCCAATGTCGAATGAGAGGAATGCTTGGCGCATCATTTAAGTGGCGAAAACCTCGAATACTGCAGAATTTTCTACGCGCTACAGTCGCCGAATCACCGTTTTTGTAAAACTCTCGCACGCATAACGCGCGGTCTGCTCCCGAGAAACGCTCCATAGCGACTAAATTCCCAAGAGCCAGGCTACCGATTGACATAACCCCCGCGCCCCTCGGATACGTTGCGTTCACGCAGTAAGCTAAATAAATATAAAATTTCTTTTGAGACACCTTGTACAAAACTAATGAGAAAGTTAGAGTAATACATAACAGTAATTTAGAAATATTCAAATCTAATTTTTAGACTTACAGACTTACTGATCCTAATGGTTTAGTTGATAGTCTGCTACAAATGTTTAAGATGAATATTGTTTCTTGCTTCAGATTTAAGACAGTCAATTCTAATAATAAGAAAATTAAATGGTTTAGTGAAAAATTAAAAGACATGAGAGACAAGCTTGGCATTCTTAAAACTATGTACGAATCAACCAAGAATGAGGAATATAAAAGAGTATACAGTGACTTCCGTACAATTTATAAACGAGAGGTAATAATCCATAAAAAAATGCTTTTAATAATTTCATTGGTTCGGCAGATAATAAATGTAAGGCAGCATGGTACTTAATTAACCAACATAGACCTCCCAAAAAGGTTAATCACAAAACGGATTTAGATGCTGATCTATTTAATGAGCATTTTGTGAATATACCTGTAAAATTATTGAGTCAATACCGATTTCTAATTCTAACCCGTTGTCTTTTATTAACAAATTTCCCACTTCTAACAATATCTATCTACGACCTACGGATAAATATGAAGTAGCGTCGATTATTAACTCACTAAAAAATAGTAACAGTATGGATGCTTACGGAATTAGTAGCAAAATGCTCAAAGTCACTGCTAATTCTGTATCTGACATAATAGCTCATCTTATAAATCAAATATTTTTGACTGGCATTTTTCCTTCAGCTCTTAAATGTAGTAAGGTTATTCCTGTTTTTAAAAAAGGTGATGTTGCCTTTCCTGACAACTACCGTACAATTTCGATTAATCCTATATTTTCTAAAATTTGTGAAAAAGTTCTCCAAAGCCGTCTTTTACACTTCTTTGACACCAATCTAATATTAAATACAAGGCAATTTGGTTTTAGGAGAAATCTCAGTACCACTTCGGCTGTTAAAACTCTTATCAAAGAAGTGGTTGCTAATCTCAATAAAAGAGAACTCACTTCTGCTTACTTATGTGATCTCACTAAGGCATTTGACTTTGTTTCTCATCACATTCTATGTGATAAACTGGAATGTTATGAAGTCAGGGGAACGCCATTGAATCTATTAAGATCCTACTTACATGGTCGAAACCAATATGTTAATATTGACAATAAATGTTCTAATAATCTCAATCTATCCCATGAAGTTCCTCAGGGCAGTGTTCTTGGTCCCCTTCTCTTCATCATATACGTCAATGATCTTCCTTCTTACATAGGTCAAAATGACTGTTTACTTTTTGCAGATGATACAACTCTTATTAATGGAAACAGAGATGTGGATTTACTAACTGAATCTGCTGAAGCTTCTCTAGCTAAAGCTTGTGATTGGTTCAGTTCCAATTTCATCAAGCTTTGTCCATCATCGGGTGGTTTTGGACTGCCTCTAAAAAGAGCATAGGCTGTCAATAAAATTTCTCCATCTAACTCGTCTATCTGCCATAGGATTCAAGTCGGTGATGTTGTTATAAAGTCTTTTGTCTTGGTTTTGAGAGCTCCATGCATTTATTTCTAGCAGGGTTGAGCGACGCCAGGTGTTCTTGGGTCGCCCTCTACGCCTACTGCCCTGAGGGTTGTATGCTAGTGCATATCGACACACTTCGCTAGGAGCCCTTTGAAGAGTGTGCCCTAACCAACCATACTTTCTTCTTTTTATTTGCAAATTAATGTCCATTTGACCAGTTCTTTCCCCCAATTCTACGTGGCCAATAAATGCGAAGAATTCTTCGAAGACATCGATTTACAAATACCCGCACTCTTCTCTTGATAGCTTCTGTTACGAACCAAGTCTCGCAGCCGTACAGAAGAACTGACGTCACACATGCCCTGAATATGGTAGTTTTCGTGGAAGTACTGTAGATCGCAGAATTCCATACACGGCTAAGTTGGATAAATGCGCCTCTCGCTTTGCGTATTCTGCTTTCTACATCTAAATCCGCGCCACCGTCCACAGACACAACACTCCCCAAGTACTGGAAATCATCCACACGCTCGATTTGATGGTTACCGAGCAGTAAAGGTCTATCGGTTTCTGCATTTATCCGCATTTCTTTGGTCTTGGAGCTATTGATTTTCAGTCCAACTTTTGCAGATTCAATCGTGAGGTCATTTAGTTTTTGCTGCATGCGTCCATGCTTATGCGACAATTCACATTTATCGTCTGCAAAATCCAGTGACTCCAGTCTGACTGTTGGTGTTAGCGGATTCCAAATAATTCCTCCGGGTTTGTTAGCTGTTGATCGTCTAGCCACGGCGTCTAAAACTATCAAAAAAAGAAGCGGTGATATCACACAACCTTGTCTAACACCTGTAATGGTTGGAAAAGGTTCTGACAAGCTACCATTGTGTAGAACTCTACACGTGAAGCCGTTATAGCTATTTCTATCCAGAGATATTATTTTGTCAGGTACTCCAATATTCTGCATTTCAGCCCAAATGCATTCTCTATCGACAGAGTCGAATGCTTTTTCATAATCGACGAAAAGAAGATACAAGGGGGAACGGAACTCGACTGCTTGTTCAATGATAATCCTGAGGGTATTAATTTGATCTATACAAGACCTGCCTGTTCTGAAACCGGCCTGTTCAGGTCGCAATTTCTTGTCGATAGCTGTGACCATTCTTTCAAGGATTATCTTGCAAAAAATCTTCATTACTGAGCATAAGATGTTAATGCCACGCCAATTATTGCAGTCCGTCAGGTCCCCTTTCTTGGCAATTTTAATCACAATGCCTTCTTGCCAGTCCGAAGGAAATGACTCTTGTTCCCACACCTTGGTGAAGAGTGGATGAAGACACTCAGCAAACAAGTTGACGTCTGTTTTAAGTACCTCAGCTGTGATATTATCACAGCCCGCAGCCTTGTTGTTCTTCAAACTCTTGATGGCGACAATAATTTCTCTCTTAGATGGCGGAGAGGTTCGAATTGGAAGAGGACATATTTCCGTTTGTATCGTTGGTTCTAAATTACAACGCTGTAAGTTTAGAATCTCTGAGAAATGTTCTGTCCATCTTTGCAGTTGTTTTTCTACATTAGTCAATAGCACACCGTTCTTGTCTTTTACAGGCATATTCTTGTATTGAACGGTATTGGCAATCCTCCGCGTAATGTCATAAAGGTCCTTCATGTTACGAGAGGCAGCCGCGTCTTCTGCTTGTTGAGCTAATGTATTCATACACAGACGTTTGTCATCCCTAATTTCTCTTTTTACTCTTTTATCAGTTCCAATTTACTTACTATTAATGTGGCTAAAACCCAGAAAATCATATTTTTCTCTAACCCAAGTCATTCTTGCGAAATAATAGTGGTGAAACTTTTAGGTGTCACTCTGGACTCAAACTTTCTTGGACAAGTCACATTGATTCTCTTTAAAAAAGCTAATCTACATCTCTTTTTCTATTAAGAAGACTCTCTCAGCTCGTCTCTCATGACATCCTCTTAACAGCATACTACGCGCTTTTCCATTCGCACTTATCCTATGGTATAGAGCTATGGGGGACTTCTAGTGAAGCAGCCTCCGTTTTAATAATTCAAAAAGCTGCTATTAGAGTACTGGCTGAAATTGGTCGACGTGATCACTGCAAACCCCATTTTATTAAATTGACGAACACGTTTTATTAAATTGATTAACACGACTGAACTGTTTTCAAATATTTTATTTTCTAAACCTATTGATTTACGGCGATATAATCCTTCACCTGTTAACATGTAGAAGCAGTTTGTTATGCATGATAACATTTGCAATATTTCTTATGGTCTTTTGAGGTCCGCCGAAATACATATTTTGAGACAATTAACACTGTATTACGTGGAAATTACAATAGTTTGTAATAATATCTTAACTATCCTACTTTTTTTATTATTTATTCTCTCATGTCTCATTGAAAGGGAAAAGTTGTATTAATTAATAATAGAATAATTTTTTTAACGTCCAATTGATATAATAGTAGAAGTAGGAAAAAATTTCACTCAGCTTTTTTGAGCAGAACGTTTATTTAAGTAACACAACGTTTCGCCAACTATTTGTTGGCTTCCTCAGGTGCTATACTAATTTTAACGTTATTCTAACGTCATTTACATCGTCCATCACCAGGAACACATATCATGAGACATACAAATGTAATAATTTGTGCCCTTCCATATAATCTACAAACACCCTACATAAATAAAAATATATTCAGCATTAATAAATTTATTTATAACTTATGTGATAGACATTTTAATTTTAAATTTTTAGACATAAATTTAGCTATAAATTTCAAATTTTATTCAAATGACAAAATACACATAAATTTTAAGGGCAAGAAAATTATAACTAACAATTTAATAGAGATTATAAAGAAATTAATAGAAATAAACTCACCGGACTTCATTTCAAATATCCCAGCTGTCATTAACAACATTAGAAACCACAATAAAACAAAAAAAAATTCTCCTGATAACAAAATCTTACTTAATAGACAAGTTTTAAACTGCAGCAATATATTATCATGTGATAAAAATCCTATTTTAAATAATACTTTTAATATTCTTCACCAGAATATGCAAAGTATTAGGAATAAAAGCGAGCAGTTTGAAGTAGCACTTTCCCAAAATGATTTTAATATAATTTGTATCTCTGAACATTGGCTAATCAGTGAGGAACCATTAATAATTGAAAATTATAAAGTTATTAGTAGATTTTCAAGAAAAATATTGCAAAATGGAGGAGATGATATTTTGTCAAAATTCTCACATGAATGTAAAGAAATAATAGAAATTGAAAAATTTGTCGTAGAAAATGATTTTGAATGTGTTGGTGTTACTTTGAATTTAACAAAATATTTAAATTTAATAATACTAACTATATACAGAACACCAAAAAGTAATATTAACATTTTTATAACAAATTTAAATTTAGAAATGGAAATGTTAACTTGTAAGTACAAAAACCATCACTTTGTAATAGTACGGGATTTCAACATTGATTTTAAAGAAAAAGACGCCAATAATTTTAAACTTATAAATGATACCCACAACCATTTGGTCTTGAATTTACAATTCATGATCCAACTAGGGTTACACAGAAACTCGTGCATTGATAATATATTTACTGATTTAAGTTGTGATCTTTATAGTGCTAAAACCATAAATCTGTGTCTTGCAGATTATACAGGTCAGGAAAGAAAAATAAAGTACAACTTAGAAAACAAACAGAATTGTAACATCCGATACCGTTCAACTGCTCAAAATAATCTAAACCAACTCCATCATTTATTACAAAGTGAAACATGGTTATCCATAAAAAATAGCAAAAATGATGTAGACTCTAGTTGGGGAAATTTCATAAATACAGTCAACGCTCGCTTAACGTACATCCGCTTAACGTACGTTCGATGATACGTACATGATTAATTACGGATCATATGTTCGTACGAACGTACACGTTCTTCGTACGAACATACATCGCGTAACAAGAAAATGTCGCTTTTGTACGAACGTACACATTGTCCGCGCGAACGTACATCGCGTCACACGAAAACGTGGTTTTCGTATTTGATATGGAAACTTTATGGTTAAAAAAAAGGGAAAAGAAATAGCACACAACGTATAATGTATAATCGGATTCATGAAAAATGTCCGATTATTAAATGACGGGACCGCATTTAATTTTGAAAGAATAAACTTAACGTAAAATTTGTTTGAATAAAACTTGTAGATTTTAAAATTTTCTACAAAAAAAAGATTCTTACACTTTTTTTTTCATGAATGATCATTTGCAAGATATTGAAGTTTATTAATTTAATGTCCCTAATATTTTCGTAAATCCGAATAGAACAGTAAACACGTAGTACTAACATATAAATACATGTTAAAAAATAAAAATAAACCATACATTATATAAAATAAACATGTTTAGAAAAGTAAATAAGTAATTAAAAAATTATTATTTGTTGTTTTTAATTAGAAATTTGTCCATTGTCAATTATAACGCAGTTTTCTTCTTGTCTTGATATAAAAGTTTATAACAAGCGGTGCTATTGCGTATATTATTAACAACACTGAAACTTCTATCAATATCCGGGTCCGAATTCTCGATAGTGTCAATGAGTTCTTCTACTTTGCCTAATATTCCACTTACTGTTTTTAGTTGTATTTCGGTTGTTTCGTTCTCGGTTTTTGGGTCTTCTTTTTCAGTTCTCATTTGCTCTTGTAGTTCTAATAACTCATTAGTTGTGAGTTCGTCCGCATGTGATTCTAACAAATCGTTAATATCTTCAGTGTCCATATTCAGTTATTTTTTTTTTAAAATACATGTGAATACACTACCGTGTATTCACACACAGAAACGTACTCGTAAATACGTGTACATATTCGGCTGCGTTCGACGTATTTACTGATTCTTCTCTGTAAGTGTGAGTGAAGGGGGAAAATTGAAAGATAGAAGTTGGTAACACTGTATTTCAAGCTTCATACGCATATCTTGCCTAAATATAACTTCAAAACGATCAATGAATATTGGTCATTTATACAAAAAAAATAAAAAATGTACGTTCGTACGAAAAAATGTACGTTCGTACGAACAAATGTATGTACGTTCGTATGAACATAGGGACCGAAAGTATGTACCAATTAGTCGTATTTACATGTATTTATACGGAAATATAACGTCCGCTTAACGTACGTTCGATTAACGTACGGGAATCTGTGTACGAATTGTGTACGTTAAGCGGGCGCTGACTGTCTTTTGAGTATTATATTAACATAAGCTGCCCTTTCAAAACCTCGAAACCTAAAAATCATACGCTTAAACCTAAATGGATAACAAGAGGTATTAATAAATCCTCCCATACTCTTAAAAATCTATATAATTTATCAATTTTGACGACAACTTAAATAACCACTATAACAAATATAAATCAATATATAGAAAAGTAGTTAGACTAGCAAAACAATCCTATAACTGTGAACAGATCTTAAACTCAAAAAATAGAAGTCAAACAGTTTGGAAAATTATAAATAAATAAATAAAAAACATAAACGAAAATGCTGTAGATTCTATAACAATTATCCAAAAATTGATAAAAGATAAAACTCAAATTGCCAACCACTTCAATAATTATTTCTCTAAAATACCTCATACATTAATTTCTAATATCAACTCTAACTATAATTACAATACTTTTAATTTCCAAGCCATTAATAGTTCTATTTTCTTACAGCCAGTAACTGAAAATGAAATAATTAATATAATAAGTCCCCTTAAAAATACCAGTTCAGCTGGTTTTGATGAAGTAGCATCTAAACTTATTAAGTCAAGTATATACTACATCGTCAGTCCGTTACAGTTCCTAATTAAATTGCCTTTTAAACAAGGAATATTTCCCACTATTCTAAAAAAATCAATAATTAAGCCAATATATAAAAAAGGCGACAAATGTAGTGTAGAACATTACAGACCCGTTGCTCTCCAGTTTTTTTCAAAAATATTAGAAAAGTGTTTTGCAAGTAGAGTATACTCTTTCTTAGATAAATTTAAAATATTAAACACAAATCAGTTTGGATTTAGAAATAACTTAACACAATAGATGCAGTAATTAAATTTATTAATAGTGTATACGCATCAATTGAAGAAAAAAATAAGACTAGCCATATTTGCAGACTTAAGCAAAGCCTTCGACTGTGTGAACCACAAAATCTTATTAGTTAAATTAGAAATATTAGGCATACGAGGTACAGCACTAAATTGGATAGCCTCATACCTGTCAGATAGATCACAAATAGTAAAAATAGATAACAGTTTATCCACCCCTATTATTCAAACATGCTCTGTTCACAAGGAAGCGTAATTGTGCCGTTACTTTATCTCATTTATGTAAATGATTTTCCAAACTGTGTTGACGACGCCTTTGTTACGCAGTTTGCAGACGACACCTCATGTCTACAGTACAATCAGTCGATAGATAGGCTCATTGAAAACACTAACAACAATATTGGTAATATGTCCGACCGATTCTCAAACAACAGATGTTACAAAATTCTTGGGGATAACAATAGACAGCAACCTAAACTGGAAACAGCATATTAATAACATTAGTCCCAAACTTGCCAGAACATGTTTTTGTATGAAAAAATTAAACAACTTAGTAACACGACTGCATGTAGGATCTACTACTTTTCAAATTTCCACTCCATTCTCACATATGGAATTGTATGTTGAGGTATGGTAATGGAAACAAATCGATTATTTGTTCTTCAAAAAAAGGCTTTAAGAATACTATGTAGAAAACCAAATATAATAACATGAATAACAAATTTTGTTATCCATGTAGAAATCTATTTAAAGACCAAAAAATCTTGCCACTACCCTGTATTTACGTATTAGAAACTCTACTATTTGTCTTTAAAAACCTAAAAGATTTTAAATTAATGTGACCATCACAATTATAACAACGTCACGGGAAACGCTTAATGATGGTCCCTACTCATCGAAGTACGTGATATGAACGAAGCCCAATTTATATGGCATTAACTATATTTAATAAGCTCCCAAATAATTTCCATGACATAACAACATATAAAACATTCAAAAATGAGGTCAAAAACTTTCTCCAAACCCATTGTTTTTACTCCATAAACAAATTCCTCCAGTAATAGACCGGGAGCTCATGACATTTTTGGTCTCCGATTTCATACAGCATGCCTTTTGGAGGAGAGAATATTTACCCTGTGACAACAAAAAAGGGATGGTACTAAACCCCTGCACGCTTTCCGGTCATAGGGAAAATTGCATTTCCACTTGCACAACATTTTTGTGTTTTTCTTTGATTTAATATTGCTTGCCCTTTTGTCAAAAGAAAGTTATAACAAATTTAAAGTCTTTTAATTATAGGCATGCTGTATGAAAACGCGGAAAATCATATTTTTTTATTACAAGATCACATGACCGTTTGAGCCCTTTGGGACCCTCCGAATCGCATGCATATATTTAAGACTTTAAATTTGTTATAACTTTCTTTTGACAAAAGGACAAGCAATATTAAATCAGAGAAAAGCACAAAAATTTTGTGTTTAAGTGGAAATGCAATTTTCCCTATGACCGGAAAGCGTGCCGGGGTTTAGTACCATCCGTTTTTTGTTGTCATAGGGTAAATATTCTCTCCTCCAAAAGGCATGCTGTATGAAATCGGAGACCAAAAACTGTCATGAGCTCCCGGTCTATAATTTATGGGACACAACCAACTAGAGTTGATAGTTAATTATATTATGTAATTCCTATTTTATAACTTTTATTTTGATTTTATATTTGACAAGTCTAATTTCTACAATATGTATGATCCTACATTTGAAGGGTTACATTCCAGAATGTATTATTTGTTTGTGAATAATAAGACCTGACGATTGTGCAAATGCCATATCACACTGATCACATTTGAATAGTTTCTCTCCAGAATGTATTCGTTTGTGAGTAATGAGATTTGGAAACACTGAAAATGATTCATCACATTCATCACATTTGAAAGGTTTCTCTCCAGAATGTACTAGTTTGTGACTAATGAGCCTAGAGCACAGTGAAAATGATCTACAACACTGATCACATTTGAATGGTTTATCTTCAGAATGTATTTTCAGGTGTCTAAGGAGACCTGATGAATGTGTAAATGCTTTATCACACTGAACACATTTGAATGGTTTCGCTCTAGAATGTATTCGTTTGTGTACAATGAGACTTGTAGTCCATGAAAATGCTTTATCACACTGATCACATTTGAATGGTTTTTCTCCAGAATGTATTACCTGGTGTCTATGGAGAGCTGATGAATGTGAAAATAATTTACTACACTGAACACATTTGAATGGTTTCTCTCCAGAATGTACTCGTTGGTGAATAATAAGACGTGATAACTTTGAAAATACTTTATCACAATGCTCACATTTGATAGTTTTCTCTCCAGAGTGTATTTTCCTGTGTCGTGATGACTTTCTTCTTCCGGGTTTTTTACGTGTGTTAATGGTCAATGACTTCCAACGCTGATCTGATTCACTGCAAGATGCTTCACTAGCTGCAAACAAACTTACATTGATTAATGAAATAAAAAAGAGGGCTGAAGCTATGGCTGCAAGATTTTTGGGCGTACAATACGTCACGTGGCTGTTGGATAGGTGTTAGAAATGAGTGAATGCGCAGAGTTTAGGTTAAGATACACTTATTTTTATTTAATTATAATTTAATTTATATTTAAATTTGTTTATTTATATCCAAGGTACAACATAAAATAATTAGATTTTTTACAAATAATAATAATGATAATAATAGTTTGTACAGTGGATAAAGGCCCATGATCAGTCCTTGTAAGAACAAGGACTGTTCTTCCTCATGAGCCCTTAAAAAGTATAAAAATATAAATATAGCGCATATTAACATACAGTCATGTGCGAAAAAATAGCAGTATTAGAAAAATATTAGAGTAAATATGAAAAATAGTTGGTTTAAGTAATAACTAACCCAAAATTTTCTGACATATTATATTTTAAGAACAACTTTATTATTTTGATAAAAAGAAAGTATTTTTGTCGATTCATTAAAAATATATATATAGTATTTGTAAAAATATGCTCATTACGCTGTTCATAAATATAGCAGTACACTTCATAAAATAAATAAATCTCATTTTAATATTAAATATTCTTTATTATTTCTGTAATATTTGGTTCCATGACATTTTTTTCGTATTACTTCTACACATCTTCTCGGCATAGATCCAAAATAGCTACCGGCATTTCTCCAAGGGAACAGATTTCAAAGCTGTTTCAATTTCTCTCCATAATTCTTCTTTGTAAGCAGGTTTTGAAGAAGATTTTTAAATCTGCCCACAAGTTCACTATTGGATTTAAGTCCACAGATTGAGCTGGCCAACCCATAGTAGTAACCTTATTTTCATTAAACCTATTTTTTGCTTTGAGCGAGGTGTGCTTTAGGTCATTATATTGCATAAATATCCATATTAAAGGCATTTTCTTCTCCGCAAAGGGAAGCATGACATACTGCAAGATACTGACATAAACATTCGCGTCCATTATATCTTTAATCCAGAAAATAGGGCCCACTCCGTTCCAAGAAAAATATCCCCATGCCATAACACTACAGTCGCCATGTTTTATTGTCTTTGTAGTGTACTTAGGATTGTACCTCGTGCATGGAGGCCTGTGTACTTGCTTTTGACAGATACCAGGATTAAATAAAACAATTTTTGTTTCATCAGACCAAAGAATATTGCATCTTTTTGACCGGGCTAAAGTTGGTATATTTTCTTGGTCTTCTGGCTTTCAGGTTTGCTTTTATAAGGCGTTTTATTACAATAGATGCAGAAATTAGCAGGTCTAATTCGTTTTTTATTTGTGTAGAAGTAAGAAAAGGGTTTAACTTTGCATACCGTACAATTTTTCTGTCTGTTGTCGGCGAAGTTTTATGTATCCGACCCCGATTTACAGATTCTAGAGTCCAGTTTTTGGCATTAGGTACCATTTTAGCGGAGCATCCTAGCACATTCTGAATAAATTTATAAGTTTTACCAGAATTCAACATTTGTAAAATCAATGTGCAATGTTTAGCCCTACCAATTTTTACTGAAAAATATTTAATATTTTCCGTGGTTTTAAATATAAAATCAACTTACTTTTCAATATACTCAAAAATGTATTAAAGAATAAAACTGTTTGGTTAGCTAGTTTAGTAAAACATGAGAAAACTTGTGGACACTGCTATTTTTACGAACACTAAAAAAATGATGTTTTTGGTTTGTTTAAGGGGCAACTTACAGGTAATAAATATATTATAGACTTATTATATATACTGTAAATGGAATGCAACTACATAAATAAATAACTTTAAATAAAATAAATAGAATTTTACAATTTGCATTAAATCACTGCTATTTTTTTGCACATGACTGTAAATAACCAGGGTTCTGTGCTATTGACAATTCCACAATTGTCATAACCAACGTTGAAGCATGTAAATATGTAACATTCCCTAACTTGGGCAGAATTAAGGCTGAAAAGAAAATTGAAAAGGACATGAAATTAAAAGGGCAAGATGAACAAATTAGAAGACTTTTTTAAACTTTAATACATTATTTTAAACTTTTATAAACTTTTATCATTTATTGTACCCCGCGGTACGTGCTAGCGGTTCTGTGTTATATTAATTATACCGCGGACGCCGAGGGTAGATTTCATCACAAAATGTAAGACGTCTGTGCCTCTCACGGTTTACGGAAATTTCGCCCCCCACATTTCGCCACCTACACATTTCGCCACCGAGATATATTATAAGTAATTTCGCCGCACCTTCACTCTGACCAACTGGAGTATTGGCTACTTGACTGTCTGGAGAAGTGAACTGTGATAGGGAAATTTGGACTTGTACAGGGATCAGCAATATTTACCCAAAAAATGCGAATAATTTGAACTTGTACAGGGATCAGCAATATTTACCCAAAAAATGCGAATAATTTGAACTTGTACAGGGATCGGAAACTTTTTTCGTACAAAAATGAGATTCTTTGACTTATACAGAGGTCGTCAACTTTTTACTTACAAATTCAAGGAATTTGTACTTGTGCAGTATTTACCAACATAATTTTGATTAATATTTTATGGATAGTCAACTTAATTTGAAACGGATGTGGAGATCAGAGGTTTCAAAAGATATTTTTTAATAAATACAGTGTGATTTATTGTAATATTATATGTATATTATATAATTATAGGAGAATAACATGGAAAAAGTAAAATAACATTTGTACCTTAATTAAAAAAAAAAATAAATAAATAATTAAAAACATATATCTTGTTATTTGTTATTTAATTTTTATATACATATTTTCAGATTTAAAGTTTAGAAGTTAGTACAGTAGCACTTGAGGTGGTTGAAATGTTGGTAAGCACTGTACAAGTTTAAACTTTTCAAATTTGTAGAGGAAATGTTGGTAAACACTGTACAAGTCCAAATTGTTCGAATTTGTTGAGGATATGTTGTCAAATACTTTACAAGTTTTTTTTTTTCGAATTTGTTGAGGATATGCTGCAAACACTGTACTAGTTCAAATTAGTAGAAGGTTGACGACCTCTGTATAAGTCCAAGAATCTCAATTCTCTCGATCCCTGTACAAGTTCAAATTATTCGCTTTTGTTGGGTAAATATTGCTGACCCCTGTACAAGTCCAAATTTCCCTGTCACAGTTCACTTCTCCAGAAAGTCAAGTAGCCACTACTCCAGTTGGTCAGAGTGAAAGTGCGGCTAAATTACTTATAATATATTTCGGGGACGACATATCTGCGGGGCTAAATGTGCAGGGTGCGAAATATCCGGGGGCGAAACGTGTAGGGGGCGAAATGTGTAGGGGGCGAAATGTGTAGGTGGCGAAATGTGTAGGGGGCGAAATATCCGGGGGCGAATTATCCGGTGGCGAAATGTCCGGGGGGCGAAATGTGTAGGGGCGAAATGTGGGGGGGGGCGAAGTTTCCGGATTCCGCCTCTCACTTCGTGCCATCTAACCTCGAGCGCTATTTCAGTAGACATTTTGGACCATCCTCTCTTCAACTCAGTTATTATATTGTTGCTAACTTTTATAGTTTTAAAATTATTGAAGAAGTCTGGGTGTACAATTTTTTGGGACACAGATTTTACCGGGGAACCCAGTACTGTAATAAAACGATAGACGCATTCTTCGTCAAAATCAATACTTAAAATAAAGTTATTTTCTAATATAAACTTTTCCAGTATGTGTATATGTTGTTTCCGATGATTCGTGAAGCGACAAAAAACAAAAAGTAATTCTCCATGCATAAATCCTGAAATACAAGCAACTCCATCAGCGAGCAACTCTACAATAATCTCAAACTTGTGCAGTCGCAGCTACTCTGTCTGGCGTGTTGTAGCGATAACCATTAAATGTAAAATTACAGTAATTTTTCTCGCATAATTTCAGTTAAAATCGAAGTTATATTAAACCGTAGTCTTACGGCTCGTTTTACAATCGGTTGTTAAGGTTCTGGCTAGAGGTTACCGTGGAAACTTATGGTAATTATTATACTGCGAATATGTCGTTAGCCATTGATTTGAGCTAACCAACAGGTAACCATGAATTGTAAAACCGGCCCTAAGAGTTTTTGACAAGTCGATGTGAATTAAATCATTTATTGAGTAAACGTATTATTTATTTATTTATTTATTTATTTATTTATACATTGGGGAAGCTAACGGTTGCCCACAAGTAGCTTCCACGAAATACAATTAAATAGTGAACAAAATCTTATAAATTATATTACAGGTTGTGTACGTAAACAAAGTATATTAATTATTAAGTATCTCATTACAATTTATATTAATTAAGTATTTAGAAGTATTTATAAGTCCAAGAATCTCAATTCTCTCGATCCCTGTACAAGTTCAAATTATTCGCTTTTGTTGGGTAAATATTGCTGACCCCTGTACAATTAATAAAACTAGCAAACCTTTAGCTATTCTGCTTCTATACATGTATTCAGTAAATAGCAAATTGGTATACCAGTATTGGAAACCTACAGCTAAGACAATAATATTGAATTATTAACTGACCTGTATCTTGTCCAGCTGCACTCTCCTCATATTCACCGTCACCTCCATATTCAGTCTTGATGTCAATCTCCTCGTTGACGATGATATTAGTGCTGTAGTTATACTGGGACATGTCGTCAATAGTTGATATGCAAATTGTCTTCCGAGTATCGCGACTCTCTGAAATATAAATACTCATTGTTACTATTAATTTGTCTAGGTTTTCCATATAAATCAGTTTTTGTGCTTTCTATTTACTTTACTTGTCATTCTACTTAAACTTAGTATTTCCAACCGTAGTTAACTTGCGCAGTTGACTTGCTTAAATTTATAATTAATCTAGGAAAAAAAATAGAAAGAAAAAGTAAATAAATATAGATTAAAGTAAATATTATTACAAATTTATAACTAAAATAAATTCAAAATGTTATAATCCCAATGATAATAACATGCTACATACTAAATTAATTATTGAGAACTGACACGCTCGGATACGCAGTCTGGTGTTCAAATATTGTACTAGGCGCTCTAGTACTGTTTGAACTTATTATATATGTTCTAGTGTTGAATTTTTGTTAGAATGTCGATGGAAGTTGTGAAAAAGTATAAAAGTAGAACAAATTGTAGAGTTTTTGATAGGTATATTAGATTTTTTCTTTTCTGAAGAAAAATGGAGGGAAAGTTAATATTAAGTTCAGATTGGGAAAAGATTTGGTTATGGACTGGAGGAAGGCATAGGATTATATTTTGAGTTAAAAACTAACTGATACTATGCGAGTTTGTTCATTACATTTGTCGCAGAAAAACCAAACTGCACTAATATGCCTGCACCTGCAAGTTGCATTTTTGATTTTTAGCTGCTCCTGTCCAACTAAAACTAATTTTATTTCATTAGGCAATGAACACAACGCACTTGTTTGCAAACAGAATCCATATATTGTAACTTCAGATGACCGACACTCAGATGTACCACATAAAATTACGTGCCTGGCATTTAACACCTGCTCAACTACAAATTACACTTCAATAAATCTACTGAAAACTTTAAATACTGTAATTTTAATGTCCATCTTCTGTTATACACCTCGGTATTGCGGAGCACAGCGCCGCAATCGGTAATGTTACTTCTCAATAACTGATCTAAACATAATAAAACTATTAACTAATGTTTTTGTGTAATATATTTAATTCCACACTTCAATTTCTAATTCTAAAATTTTGATTATTTGAATACTAATTTTTATTAATTATAATTCTAATTGTTCGGTAAAACTAAAATCAGTCAATCGTACATATATAATTAGCTACCGTGTGTTAGTGATCTTCGTAACACTGTGACGTCATTTTTCCTAAGGTTCTCGTGATTGGCTAACTGGGAAACAGGGTGTTCCCAGTTTGAATTGATTGACAGGTATTTTGCAGATTTATTCTCTAAGAATCTACGAATATAATTACATATAGAAATTTGTAGGATTTCGTAGGCATAAACAAGAAACTCTAGATACTCCTATATCATTTGACTGATATCAACAATATTTTGCAGATTTATTCTCTAAGAAACTGCGAATAAAATAACATATAGAAATGTCTAGGGTTTCGTAGGCATAAACAAGAGACTCCTATATCCTTTGACCGATATGAACAATATTTTTCAGATTTATTCTCTAAGAATCTGCGGATAAAATAAAATACAGAAATACCTAGGGTTTCGTAGACATAAATAAGAAACTCTAGACACTCCTATATTCTTTGATCGATATGAAAAACATTTTGCAAATTTATTCTCTAAAAATCTGCGAATAAAACATCGTATAGAAATATCTAGAGTTTTGTAGGCATAAATAAGAAACTGTAGACACTTCTATATTCTTTGATCGATATGAAAAATATTTTGCAGATTTATTTTTTAAAAATCTGTGGATAAAATAACTTATAGAAATGTATAGGGTTTCGTGGGCATAAACAAGAAACCTAGGGTACTCCTATATCCTTTGACCGATATGAACAGTATTTTTCAGATTTATTTTCTAACAATCTACGAATATAATTATATGCATAAATGTCTAAAGTTTCGTAGGCATAAACAAGAGACTCTAGATACTCCTGTTTCCTTTGACCGATATAAACAATATTTTGCCGATTTATTCTCTAAGAATCTACAAATATAATCTTTATATATAAAAGACAATATTTGTGGCTATGTCCGGAAATTCTAACCCACTTCCAGATATGATACCGAGTTGAAATTTTGCATACAGGTAGGGAATGCTTTCATCATAACTAGAAAAATCGAAAATTTCAAAAAAGTCCCATCAGAAACGAGAAATTAATAATTTTGTTTTTAATTATATTGGACCGTCGAAGTATGTATGATGCGTTCAGCGAGATCGCGGGAATTTCGTTTCAATGGTTGTTTGGACAACTGTAGTAAGTTCGTGAAACATCGTTCAATGTCGTTCGGCGCGATTCATCATTACTCTGCTCTAGCTGATAAGATTTATATATTGTTATTTAGTAAAATTTTTGATTAGTTTATGCAGAGCGAGACTAAAGTGGAGCACCTGTTTTCTGGTTTTTTATTTTAGGGCATTTTTATGAACTTTGTTATTTTTATTTATTTATTTTTTTCTATTCTTTTATTTAAATGTTTAAATATAATAGTAAAATCTTTTATATATATAAAACAGAAAATCTGTGTGTACCAAGTTGGAATTTGGTATATAGGTAGGAAATGCAGTCAATATAAGGAGGCAAATTGAAAATCAGAAGAAAAAAAAATGATATCAGTTAAGACGTAGACTTAACAGAAAAATTGCTTATACAGTGAAACCTCTATCTATCGTTTTTGAAGGGACCTATTGAAATAAACTATGGATGCGGGAAAACAATGAAAAACACATTAATACATATTTAAATGTTTAATATGTACGTACATATATATTCTAAAAATGATACATGTTTCAGGTATAAATCAATTTTTTTAAATAAAAAATATCGTAACAAAATAAAAAAGGAAGCTGCATGCCGACAAAAAAAAATATACTTTGTATTGTATATAATCTTTCATCGTCATTTACTTTTTGGCTTTTTATATTGCCGTAAGAAATCAATATTCTTTCGGTGTCACAAATTAAATTTTTTTCGGCATCAGTTATCGAATGCGCATAAAAAAAGTTTTTAATTTGAAAAAACACGAAATTTGCTGCGTAATTTAAACGATGAATGCGGTAAAATGATACAGAGAGAAATGATCGATGCGATCTATTTTTGCGTGTTTTGTATGAAATTAATTCGGAACCGCAAGAAATAACGATATATACGGGAAAATTATTATTCGAGGAACGATAGATAGAGGTTTCACTGTAATAAGAAAACAAATATTTTTTTTAAAGAGGATCCTATACTCGGTCCGCGCGGAACGTAAAACACATGTTAGGACTTGTCGGATTTTACCTACGCTAATCAACTGATCAAAATTTAACAAAAACATATGTAAAGATAATATATAAATCTTTGATCCTGTTGATTGTTTTTTCTTAAATTCCTTCCTGTTTATGTATAATTGCACTTGCAAAGTAAGCAATTTGAAAGTAAAGAAAAACAAAAAAAAATGAAAAAAATACACAATGCAAGCAAAGTTTAATGTGTCGATTGCACATACATACACAACTGTGACTTATATTAGTTAGTAGTACTGCAAAATTCGAATAGTCAAAATGATTTTTTTTAATTGAAAATATGCTGCCTCTAGCGGACAGAAGTATGAATCTATAAAACTCCGCCCCAAGTACAGTCAAGTAAGAAAAGTGACAAAACTTATCCAAGGTCATTATTATCTTTCGGAAGATTTATTTCATAGATTATTTCAGTATAAACATAAGATTTTAAAATATTTTAGAGGGAAAAAATCATTTATAATTTATTTACCGGTCTTTTTAAATCTTCTTAATTAATTTATCCTAATTTTTAAGATCAGAATGGTAACCAGACAACTGGGGCAGTAAGACAATTCGGGCCGTTCACAATTGGGGCTTTTCACAACTGGGGCCATTAACAACTGGGGCGATGGACAATTCGGGCCGTACACAATTGGGCCATAACTATAAGAGCTAGAGTCTTCTTTTGTTTAAAATTGAAAATGATTATTTTAAGAGTTGGATTAAGTACATTTTGGTGGGAATTAGAATAAATAAAAAAATTGTATTTTAAGGGTTGGCTTAAGAAAATTTTCGTGATTATTTGATTAAAAAGAAATTGTATTTTAAGAGTTATATTAAGTAAAATTTAGTGCTCTTTTGACTATATAAATAAAAAATGTTTTTTAAAGGTTGGCTTAAGTAAATTTAAGTGTTCTTTTGAATAAATAAATAAAAAATGTATTTTAGAGTTGGATTATATACATATTAGTTTTTTAAAATAAATTTAAAATTTTGTATTTTAAGGGGTGGATTAAGTTAATTTTAGTATTCCTTTGAATAAATCAAAAAAAAAATCATTAAAGGGTTGGAACTAAGTCATTTTTAGTGTTTTTTTAAATACATATTTTTTTTTATATTTGAAGGGGTTAAGTGGCGCCCCATATTTTGGCTGCGCCCGAGGCAAAGTGCCTCCCAAAACTAGCGCCCCATATTTTGGCTGCGCCCGGGGCAAAGTGCCTCCCAAAACTAGCGCCCCATATTTTGGCCGCGCCCGGGGAAAACATCCTACGAAAGCGGCGCCCCATTCTTTAGCTGCGACCGAGGCAAAAGCGCCCCCACGAAAGTTGCGCCCCATATTTTGCTGCGCCCACGGCAAAATCCCAACAAGCGGCTCTGACTCGGGACACCGTCCGGAATACAGCGCCACCAACCGCAACTTTCGTAGGGGCGCTTTTGCCTCGGGCGCAGTCAAAGAATAGGGCGCAACTTTTGTAGGATGTTTTTCCCCGGGCGCGGCCAATAATGGGGCGCCGGTTTTGGGAGGCACTTTGCCTCGGGCGCAGCCAAAATATGGGGCGATTGACAGAAACTGCTTAAACAGACGACAACTAAATCAATTAACAGATTAGAGGTATTGAGACCATATGCACATAAATAATAATTAACCTTTATCTGAAATATAAATACAGTGATTTCTTTGCGTGTACAGTGTAGGATCCCCTTAAGGCTGTTTTAATTGATAGTTTATAAAAAATAACACGAATAATAATAAGGCAAAGGATGTAATACGACATGTTTTGAAGAGTATCTTGTAGTAGCCGACTGGCAAATTAAACCGGCCCGGGGAACGTTTGTAGAGCCATAGTTTGGAGAACCATCTGAAAGCTGCACATACCCAAAATTTGAAATCTGAATATTGTCGCTAGAAACTAATCATCACTCTAGCAATGTAAAAATGGTATTGAATTTCTTAAATATAACAATGTACTTGCAGAGCACATTTAACAATCGCTTTCTTTTGCTCCAACAATCTATGTTTATGACAAAGACCAATAAACATCATCTAGCGTCATTGTGTAAATGTCATTATTCAGCTTACGGCTGAACCCCGTAGGCTCACCAGTAGGAAAATATAATATTGTAACACACTGTAATACTTGTTTATTGATGTAAATAATTACAAACATGAAATAAAATGATATAACAAGGTTTAACGTGTTTGGAACCGTGGTTGGCCGTCAACTGTATATCCTAATAGCCATTGGTCATCTGCGCATCTGTCAGGGGAGGATAGGCAACTTGTAATGTTACAGTCGGCCGTCCTGGAGACGACATCGTCCTCGATGTCATCATCGGAAGGTGGATCGTCTTCTTCATCGGAGGAGGATTCTCCGTTTACCCACGGTTTCATCCGTTCGGATGGTAAGATGCCTTCGTAGGGCTTCTGCGTACGGAGGTGGCCTGGAACATCGGCCACGACGAACCTGTCATTGTCGAGGACCCTTTTGACCTGGTAGGGCCCCACGAACTTTGATGCCATCTTCGGGGCGCGATCAGAAGGTGGAGATACCCTCTGAATTGAGACCAGCTGACCTTGTCGGGTGATTTCTTCGTCTACGTCTTGTAAGATAACCAGCTTGTTGTGTAGCTCATCGGCAGCTTGTTCTATGACATAGGTATAACATCTACTAAGACAATCAACGTGACTAATATTTTTACCATGACGGTGTTCGATGGTGTAATCATACTCTTCCAGTTTGATGCACCAGCCGAATATTTGTCTATTGGCATCCTTCTTAGCCAAAGTCTGTTTCAGGGCACTACAGTCTGTAATGATTTTAAAGTTCTTACCAAGCAGGTAAATACGAAACTTGTCTATAGCTTTGATGACGGCTAGAGTCTCAAGTTTGAAACTACTGTACCTAGACTCTTCAGGCGTCGTCTTCCAGCTTGCGTAAAACACGGGATGAAGTTTATTGTCTTCATGTCGTTGTAGTAATATGGCGCCTAGGCCACTAGCGCTAGCATCAGTATGCAGCTCAGTCTCTAGATATCTGTTGTAGATTTTTAATATGGGTTCGCTCACCAGACATGTCTTAAGGTTCTCGAATGCTGAGCGTTGAACCTCATTCATAACGAACTTCTTGTCTTTCTGAAGTAAGTCGGATAACGGCTTGGCTATCGTGGCGTAACTTTTTATGAACCTCCTGAAATAGCCTGTTAAGCCTAGAAAACGTCTAAGCTCATGCTCGTTTGTCGGCAGTGGGAAGCGTTCAACTGCTGACGTCTTTTCATTACCAGGTTGTATCATATCTTTGGAAATACGGTAACCTAAATATTCCAAATGTTTCATTGCAAATTTGCATTTGTCTAGGCGAAGTTGTAATCTGCTTCTTTTTATTCGTTCCATTATCTTTTTCAGGGTAGCAATATGCTCTTGTAATGATTTGCTTGCAACCAAAATGTCGTCGAGATATATTTGAATCTCACCACTCACCACTAGATCGTGGAAGATCTCTGTCACAAACCTTTGGAAAACAGCAGGACCATTGCATAACCCAAAAGGCATTTTAACGTATTCATATTGTCCTCCAGGCACTACAAATGAGGTATACTTTATAGATCGCTCTTCTAAATAAACATGATGAAATCCGCTCTTAAAATCCAATGTTGAAAAGTACTCTTTCTGACTTAGATTATTTATCAAGTCATCGATATGCGGAAGAGGATATTTATCTTTGAAGGTCACCTTGTTAAGGGCTCGATAGTCCACGCAGAGACGATATTCATTATTTTTCTTTCTAACAAGGACTATGGGGCTTGCGTAGTCCGAAACGCTGGGTCGTATCACTCCCTTCTTCAACAGCCTGTTAATTTCAGCATCAACAAATTCTTTTTCATGGAATGATAATCGTCGAGGGGAAAACCCTATTGGCCTATCATCTTTAAGTGTGATCTTCATCTTGGTTCGGATTTCACTACCGGTAACGTTTGAAGTTTCTTCCGGGAAATCTTGAGAATCTATCACTATTTCACGGATTTCGCGTTTAGTGTTCAAGGCCACTTCACCAACATTAACCTCAATTGGGCCACATAAACAGTCAGTGTCAATTCTAAAAATGTCTGATTCACTACACTCACTAGCAGGCATTTCTACTTTCGGCTTGCGAATCGTTACACAACTATTAGCGTAGATCAGTTCAACACAGGTTAAAAACTCCCTGCCTAAAAGTAGATCATCACGAATTGATAGATCTGGTACCACTATAGCTTCAAGTTCATAATGTTCATTGTCCATTTGGATTTCTAAGTCAACAACTTCACTACACATCACTCGTGTATCGTTTAGTCCGATTAACACATTTTGAGATGGACGCACTTGCACATCTAGTTCGCAGATTAATTTCTCACGGATCAAGTTTGATTTCGCGCCCGTGTCGAGCATAGCGCATACCGCTCGACCGTTAACTACACACTCTTTGTGAAATAGGTGGTTGTCAGTTTCAATACGGTGCACTGAGGATACCGTTGCATCGATTGAAGATTGTTTCTCGTTGCTTTTACGTTTTTCTGGGCACTCACGGGCTATGTGTCCCTGTTTATTACACTTAAAACACACAATCGCATTTCTTGGGTTGCTAACAGCATTTTTCGCAGAGTCAACTACACCAGTTTTGTCGGGTATCTTAACTCGGTTAAAGTCTCTAACTTTCTTTTGTTCGGAGAACGGTTCACGTGATCGCTTTTGATCTGTACGTGTCATTTCTTTAGACACCATCTTCATTGTCGAAAGCAGTTCGGATAATGAAGTATGTTTGTTCGTAATCATTTGTGTACGGACTGTGAAATTATCGATCCCTCGAATGAGATGTTGGATCATTTCCTCATCCCTCATTTTGATCTGTCGCCCTAAGCGTACCTTCGCATGGAAGTAGTCCTCGAATGACTCGTTTGACTTCCAACGCATGCTTCGTATCTTTTCTAAAATATCTATTTCATCGATCCTGTTACCAAAAAGATCTCGCAACTCGCTTTTAATTCCAGCCCATGGCTTACAATGAATATCAGGTGTCGATTCATACCATTTACGAGCGTTGCCTAGTAAGCGATTTGTTGCCAACACTTTCATCGTTTGGTCTGATACTTCGTACATTAACTGAATGTCATCGACTCGCTGTAGCCAGACTTCAACATCAAGCGATTCGTCACCAGCTTGCCCGAATTTAGGAATTTGCGCACCGATTTCTGAAAAGGGAAGTTTGCTTGCACTTGAACGGGTTGTTTCTGTTGAACTGGGACTTGCGCTATCACCACGAGTCTCACGTCTTAACATAGTAGCTAAAAGTAATTGCAGCATTTCATTAACATTCATGTTATCCGTCTGGGCGGACGTCGTATCGTTTCCATTTGTTGTATCACATGATCTATTCGAATCCTGTGTCGCGTCAACGTAGTTGTCAGATTCCGCCATTTTGAAATATTTTTGACAGTTAACCAACTTCACACAGTGTCTATAACGTAACTAGCTTCGCACCGGAACACCAGTTTCGCGCCAACACAACACGCTAACCTCACGAGATTTTCCCGCGCTAACCTCAAAATTTCACCACGCGGTTCGCAATTCGTCGCGTAACTCGCACAACACAACTTCTGCCGCACAGTACGTCGTACAGACACAAATTATGTTTATTCCTTGAAGTTTTACAATACACCACTCGCTGTCCGTCGCGAATCGGCACAGGTACTCCGCACTTAAACTTAAACAATCTCAATTTTCACTCACTAAAAATTGTCACCAATCGTTCACCACTTAAGCTTGGATTTATCCCACTTCTGAACTGTAACACACTGTAATACTTGTTTATTGATGTAAATAATTACAAACATGAAATAAAATGATATAACAAGGTTTAACGTGTTTGGAACCGTGGTTGGCCGTCAACTGTATATCCTAATAGCCATTGGTCATCTGCGCATCTGTCAGGGGAGGATAGGCAACTTGTAATGTTACAATATTTTCTTTTCATATCCAGCGTAGTCAACACATTACCGAGCTGATTAGGCATCTGACATTAGGGGTTTTTACTCCGACATAAATTATGTAAACCGACGTAAACAAAAACTTAAGATCTTAAAATAGAGAAATTAAAAAAGGAATTAAAACTGCCAAAAAAATTTTGTTACTGATTGCGGCCCGCGACCTAAAAAATGTAAAATTTCGTTATTAAATGCGGCCCCGACGTGAAAAGGTTGCAGATTCCTGTTCTAGTGTAAATCTGATGAATAGTTCTCCTAAAAAAATGTGTCCGCCTTGGTAAGTCCTCCAGGTATGATTCGTTAATTGCATTAAGATTTAATTATATTGAAATATTAAGATCGTTAACTGACTGAAATTATTTTAAAAATTAATAACAAAAATGTAGTATCCGAAGCAAAGAGTTTGAAAAATAAAATAAAAAAATTAATAAGTTTTAGATCAGCATTGTTGGACAAAATTCAATTATGTTGCAGAACAAGAGAACTTGCCCAAATATTTTTAATAGACTATAGTACGATTTTATCCAATTTCGACGGTATGTAATGCACAGCTTTTATACTATTTTTTAACATTTCCTATAACATTTTCGAAGTTAAAAAGTATAAAAAAATTTCTAAGTAGTACTATAGGACAACAGCGGTTTTGTGACTTAACATTAATTAGTGTTGAAAACGATCGAGCAAGATTAATGAGGTATGAAGATTTAATAGACATTTTTGCGGAAGCTAAAAGTCCAAAAAATCTGTTTTAAACATTAAATGTATATGTACCTATAAATCTCTTGGTAAGTTTTTTAATTCGCTTATTTATTTTTTTCTTTTTTTAAAAACTATTTTTTGTTGTATTGATTTTTTAAAATGTTCTTCAAATAGATATCGTAATTTTAATTAAGTATTGTCAATCTTAAAGCGCATAATTTTTTTTCGAACGTTGCACGAGGTTTGAGAAAGATATCTCAGACCGTTGACACATAAAAATAACAAATATGTGTGTAATGTGTGTTATGATTCTGAGTGTACTGTCAGTGATATCGTCCACGCCTCCTTGAATTGGGGGGAGCAGGCGGGAACGATAGATGCCCTAACGCAAAGAGTATAGGATCCTCTTAATGATTTTTTTTTTATTGGATTGATTTACGGGATTAACGAAGGGACAATCTAAAACTAAACTTTTGAAATATCTCATTTACTATTGACTTAACAGCAAAAACGCAAATGAGAAAAGCTGTTTAAAATAAAAATACAAATACATGTTATCCTATAAATTTTTCAATTGGTTAAGAAGCAGGGGAAGGGAGATGGGGGAGGTGCTAAAACTAAAATACTGGAAATATCTCGCTTATTATTTACTTTAAATCAACAATTTATAAAGATAATTTATAAAGACTTTGATTGAAGAACGATTATTTTCTGTTTAGTGTAGCTTCTGAATATTTAGGGGGACAGAAGGAGCGCTACTTATAAACTTGAAATATCTCTTAATATTGACTTAACATTAAACATGTGTATAACAGAAGTTGTTACAATATCAATAATATAAATAAATAAATAAACAAATCTTTTCTGTTTAATCTTCTTCTGTATATAGGTATATCATTTATAAAATTTTCTTATATATGTATATAAATACATGACCTGACTGACTCATCAACGTTCAGCCCAAATCACTAGACCTAGAAACATGAAATTCGAGAAGTATATTTCCTCCATGTCGTAAGCGATCACTAAGAAGAGAATTTTCGAAATACGACCCCTAAGGGGCTGTTAAGTGATTTCAGGGATTCCTCAATATCTCTTAGGCCCAATGAGATATTGACTTAGTTTTTGCTTACAAAGGTTACACATACAAATGTTAAGAACTAAATTCAGGATTTTGTTCTAATCAACCCTTAAAGGGATAAATTTATTATGTATTCGGAGTGAATTATAGAACCCTTCGTATATCCTATGTATGTTGAGTTATAACATTGTGTTTTGGCATACAGGTGTCTTTTTAAAATCTTAGAAACTTTTTGACAGTTTTCTTTTAAATTTTCACGCCTAAAAGGGTAAATTGGTATTTTTTATTCAATAGAACGCCCCCTGGACATAGAAACATGAAATTCGTGGAGGAAGGAATGTTCCTTCCATGATGTGAGCACCTATTAAGAAAGATTTTTTTTAAATTCGACCCCTAATGTGGTGAAATGTTTCTTTCACGGATTCCTCAATATCTCAGACCTATAATGAGATATCGACTTGGTTTTTGGTTACAAAGATTACCCATACACATGTACAAAAACGAGGTTCAGTATTTTGCTCTGATCAACCCATACAAGACAAATCTAGATTCAAGGATATTTATAAAACCCTTCAAGTGACCTGCTTCATTTCTTTTTGGCACATAGGCGTCTGTTTAAAATCGGTATATGTATTAAAACTCAAAAACGGATAAACCGATTTTAGTGCTATTTGCTACAGCGTATTCCAAATTTGTCTGGAAAGATTTTAAGCTATATATCATCGCGGTAAGACACCAGGTTTCCGATCAATTAAGAAATATTTAAACTATAAAAGATACACATATTCAAAATATACCTATATTAACGAATTTTGGGTTTAATATTGCAACAAAAATGTTCCCGAGGATATATATCACAATTTTCTTTATTTTCATTTTAGACGACAATTGTAACGTTAAATTCGCTATTGAACATTATTGTAACCCCCTAAAGCAATACGAAGAAAACTTACTTCGGTGGCAAGAATATTTACTAACGAAAAAAAGTGCTCTGATCTATATAGGTACGATTTATAAATCAGGAATAATCACGAAGTAATTATAATAAATATCATAAAAATTATAATAAATAATTTCGTAAGGTGCAAGATAAAATGCTTTACGTGACCGGCGCTGCCTTTGGCAGTGATTCTCATATGGGCATTTTCCTGGGTTAGCACATCGGGATACTTATACGTGTTGATACTAAATGTCTGTACTACCAATGTTTACAAAGAAATTCGTACTTAAATTATTTGTATAAGAAGCACATATTAATACAATTGTAGATTAAAACAAATAAATATATTTGAATGTAAAACGATTCGTAGCAACCAGTCTTGAACCGATTTCGAAATGGGCCAGATCTAAGCGGGCTACGACTACTTTATTTCGGTAGCGAAGCAGCGGGTACACTGCTAGTTTCATACATAAATGCCTAGGATTTCGTAGCCATAAACAAGAGACTCTAGATACTCCTGTTTCCTTTGACCGATATGAACAATATTTTGCACATTTATTATCTAAGAATCTACGAATATAATTACATAAATAAATGTCTAGGGTTTCGTAGGCATAAACAAGAGACTAGATACTTCTGTTTCCTTTGACCGATATGAACAATATTTTGCAGATTTATTCTCTAAGAAACTGCGGATAAAATTTTATATATAAATATTTTGGGTTTCGTAGGCATAAACGAGAAACTCTAGACAAGCCTATATCCTTTAACCGATATGAACAAGATTTTGCAGATTTATTCTCTAAGTATCTACGAATATAATTACATATAGAAATGTCTAGGGTTTCGTAGGCATAAATTAACATTTCAAATTATTTTTAGTTTTAACAATATAAATGTAATGTACTAACTAAAAATCATTCATTTTCTCATCTTAAAAAGTTAATGAATAAATAATCTAACTATATAATTAGCAAGTGTCTGTATGTAGTGTCTGTAACATTATGACGTCATATTTTCTAAAGTTCTCGTGATTGGCTAACTGGGAACACCCTGTTTATTGATTGGCTGACAGGTGACGCCCTCTCCCGTGATTAGCTAACTGGTGATATCCTCTCCCATGATTCGCAGACTGGCGAAGAAATTAGGATACGTTAAAAAATAAAACCAAATACACATACAAACAATTGAAATTTTTATATTATAAATCCGTCATTGTTGACGGGTAATTACCTAGTATTTTAATAATTATATTAATGAAAGTACAAAATGTTTTCCGAGTGTCACGACCCTCTGAAATATAAATACTGTTACAATATCTATGATTTCATGACAGGATGGATAACGTAACGTAACGATACCCGAAAACGATTCAATTATAATAACGATTCAACTATAAATTCTAATACAATAACGTAACGATATTTTTATAACGTTATAATAACGTATAACGGTTCATAAAAAGTTATTTTGTAACGTTATTTTTATAACGGTATTGAATAAATGTATTGCGATTTCAAGTAAGTTTCTATTTTCGTAGACACTTTTATGTTTCCTAAAAACAGTTTTCAAACACAAGACAAGTACGTATAATTTGATATTCACCACCAAAACAGATCCCAAATATACGTAATTTCAGAGTTACAAATAAAAATTAGTTTTATAATATTATATAACATCATTTACGTAACATTATGTAATGAAAATAAAAAATAAATAACGTTATACAATAACGTAACAATTTGAAAAGATATTTTATCCCTTTGTTCAATGGACATATTTTCATGTAGTTAAACTCGTACCAATTTCAACTTTGTGTTTATGTAGTGATACATCAAAAAAATTTGTCATTCTTTTTAAGGGGCCTATTTTATAAGTTTCTATACGTACATATTTATCTGAAAGCAGTACTTTCTGCCGTATTCCACAAATGGTTTTCTTATAATTATTTGTGATAAAATAATTTATAATTAAATATGGTTCTTGTGAAATGTTGACCAAATTACCAACGCGTATTCCAGCTTGCTTCTAACTAGCGCATTAAATAATGTTAAATATGTTTGACTCCGTTTGAAATACTTTAATGTTCTAAGGATAAAACCTATTAGTTCATAACAATTGTTTATTAGATTTGTAATGTGGTTTGAGAAAGTAAGTTTACTGTCAAAAAGCACACCGAGATCTTTTACTACTGTAGTCCTAGTTATACTGGCATTATTTATGTTATAATTATGTGATATCACTGTGCGACTCTTCCTGTAGGACATGATTTTACTTTTAGCAGAATTAAAGTTTAGACCTGAAATCACGCTCCACTGATATATTGCCACTTCCATGACAGAATACTTTTTGCAACCGTCCCTCGATTAACGAATTCCCACTTTAATGAAGTATTTTGAAAATCCGCAATCAAACAACCAATATCTGTATGTCGGTCAGTCTGTTTCTCTCTTAGGTAAGACCCAATCGAAGTCACTTTTTATGTGCGAACTTCGGTCAACGAATTCCTGTTTTAAAGAAATATTTTGTAAATCTGCTATTAAATATCAAATTTCCACCTTTTTGCCTATCAGTTTGTTTCTCTCATTTGTAAAACCCTTAACGAACTCTTCTTCTAACGGACATTTCGTTCAAACGCTTTTTAGCGACCATGATCTATATACATAAATGTCGATATTTGTCTGTCTGATTTTGTACGGGTATCAAGCCAAAATGGTTGGCCCGAATTTCACGAGTTTTTCAACACACCTTAAGGTGAATCTGGGCAGATTATAGGCTATATATTATATCAAAATTTTAAATTGTAGGAATAAATTTGGGGGGTGTAAACGAAATACATCAGTGTTTTTCGATATAATTCTTAAACTATTCTTCAAATCACTTTTTTTTTTTGTTAGAAAGAGCTTAAAAATCTAAAGAAAGACTTGGCTTACATAATATCATTATTTAAGAAAAAATTATCTGAATTTGTCAATGTTAGAAAGGGTCTAGAAATATGTTTCTTGGTTTTTTGTCTATATAAATTACATAACAAACTTTTATAAACGTAGTTGAATAAAACGAAACATTATTTTATTTATTTTTTTGTATCAGTGAACCTAAATCGAAATCACGATAGTTTTAAAATATTATAATTTGTACATTATTCTATTGGGAAAACTTGGATTGTAGAAACACGATGCGATTGCGGAACGGTCGAGTTCACTGTTCAACAGCACAACACTCGCATTTCACTTATCTATTCGAATTTACTGTTAAGACGTGCTGCAAACTATATACTCGAACATTTAATTGATGTTACAGATCCCTGATTTGTTTTGTGTATTACTCTTACATATATTAAATTAACTTTATTCTTAAAAAAAATTGATGTGAAGTGTGATTTTTCACACATTACAGGGTTTCGCAGGTATATAATAAGTGAAGCCGGCATGCTGAGTGTGTAGGATAAATTTTGCTTTGTAGTAACCACGGCAAAATGAACGATCTTTTTAAAATAATTTATCGTCTGTTAATCTCAGAGCTTTAAAAACAAATTTTATGTTAAAATATTTTTTTGTTAATTTTAATTCGAATACCTAATATCATTATTTAGGTTTCTAAATAAGTGCAGTATTTTTTTTATATAAAAAGGTTCATTAAGATTTTGAAAATTGGGCGTATGGCTTTCATTGGTTGTCTTAAATCATACGCTCCGCCCCTCTGGCTTCGTATAAATGACACAGAATGAAAATATAATTCCAATTGGTTATTAAATTTACGCTCTTGAAAATTAAATTCAAAATGTGCTAAAATATAACTAGAATTTTAACAAATTAATTTAAACATAATAAATATGAAAAAAAAAAACAAAAAATAAAATTGACTCCACAAGCCAGGAACGAACCTGTGTAGTGAATAACGATCCTGTGTGGTTGTCGATCAACTGAGCCACTAGACCACCAAACGCTTATCAACTTAGTGTGTCATAAGAGTATAACATGTATGCATCGTCAACCAAAAAACACAAAAAATGCGTTATTTTCCGAAAACATAATCTGATCAAAAATTCCTGTTGTACTATTCCGGTTCACACCATTATACATTACTTAGATTTTTTTCACATTTTTAGTTTAAACCATCTGGGCTACAGGGTGTGGGACAAAAATTTTTTTGCACAATTTTGGCAAAAATCGCCTTAAAATAATTTATTTTGCAAAAATTAAATTTTGATCGTTAATCCACGTACTAAGGGCTTTCATTTGATACCCTACTCAGAATTTAAAAAAAATATTTTTTTTTTCGATGAGCACATATTTGTTTATATTTTTAGGGGGATATGTTTTTTAGATGTTTTAGTATTTTTCCTATGTGCGGGTCAAAAAGTTGTACAAGCATGCCAATTTTCAACTCTCTAGGTTTAGCCGTTTGGCTACAATTTTTACCGAACAGACAGACAGACAGACAGACAGACAGACAGACAGACAGACAGACAGACAGACAGACAGACAGACAGACAGACAGACAGACAGACAGACGACAAAATGACGGTATAAGGGTTTTTTGGTCATACCTACAAAACCCTAAAAACACACACAAATTCTTTAATTCTAATATATATTATACGAGCTGTTTCTCCCACGGCCAGCTCTACGTTGCATGTTCAATGGTGAGTAAAAGCATAGATTGTTTTGACATATTTTTTAGACATGCTTATATAATTTAAACATGCTTATTTATTTTCCAATAAACTTTACTGAACTTAATTGAACTTATCCCGTGCGAAGGACGGATACTCTGATAGTATAATATAGCTTAAAATCTTTTCAGAATAATTTCCAATTCTTTAGCAAAAACCGCACCTAACTAGGTTTAGTTGTTCTGGAGTTTTAACATAACATACTGACAGACAGACAGACGTTCCCATTTATATATTTGAGAGATATGTATGTAAAGATTCTTAAAACCATCTTTCCTTTCCTCTTAGATAAGTGAGAACCACTCATTATCAAACATTTCTAAACAGCATTTAATTTTTTTTAACTTTAAGTACAAGACGAGCAAATTTAAACATAATATTCATACTAATTTCAACGTATTTCTGTTAGGAATTAACTTAAAAAATGCAAAATTTTACATTAATAATGGTACTACATTAATAAAGCATACGTAAGTCCCAATTCTACTTATTACATAAGCATCAATACAACTAGCTCCACTGACCAATGTTTGTGATAGCTGCATTCTCTAGAATATTTTCTTCATATTCACTGCTGTCCACAGGTTCAGACTTGATGTGAATCTCTTCCGTGATCATGTTATCATGATATATGCCATCTGTTGCTTCATTTATGACACCTGAAATAAACACATCGTAGTCAAATAAAAACAAATCACTGCGGATTACTGACACATCGTACGGTTTGCTGAGTATTTATGGTAACACAATAAAAAGTTAAAATATAATAAAACTAAAATAACACCTTTAAAATCGTTTATAAGAACAGAGTTTGTTAATTAACAAGCTATAATGTAGGATTTTGGCTATAGTTATAGCTATAATGTAGGCTATATTACACGAGGAAATTATATGCGAGTCGAATACAATATTTTATCTATTGTATTTCCAAAATGAAATGGCCACCCTCACTTATTGATTCCAATAATGGCTGACAGTATAACCATTATAACTGCTGAGTTTATGATTCTGTTGATAGTAGTTGCCAGGACTGTAATAATTATTTATAATAAACGTATTTTCTTATATGCTATTTAGAATGAACTGTATATACTCACATGACATTCCTTCACATTTTTTCAGGTAAGGACTTGCTTTATTTGAATACTAGCAGTATATCCGCTGCTTCGCTGCCGAAAAAAATAGTCGTAGCCCGCTTAGATCGGGCCCATTTCAAAATCGGTTCAAGACTGGTTGCTGCGAATCGTTTTATATTCAAATATATTTATTTGTTTTAATCTACCATTGTATTAATATGTGCTTCTTATACAGATAATTTAAGTACGAACTTCTTTGTAAACATTGGTAGTATAGACATTTAGTAACAATACGTATAAGTGTCCCGTTGTGCTAACCCAGGAAAATGCCATACAAAATGCCCATGTGAGAATTACTCATCGCCAAATGCAGCGCCGATCACGTGAAACATTTTATCTTGCACCTTACGAAATTAATTATTATAATTTTTATGATATTTATTATAATTACTCCGTGATAATTCCTGATTTATAAATCGTACCTATATATGTCGGACCACTTTTTTTCGTTAGTAAATATTCTTGCCACCCAAGGAAGTTTTTTTCTTCGTATTGTTTTAGGGCGTTACAATAATGTTCAACAACGAATTTAACGGTATAATTGTCGTCAAAAATGAAAATAAAAAAAATTGTGATATATATTCTCGGGAACATTTTTGTAGCAATATTAAACCCTAAAATTCGTTAATATATATTTTGAATATGTGTATCTTTTATAGTTTTTTATAATACGGAAAATTTTTCCGACTTTTTTCTAAATATTTCTTAATTGCTCGGAAGCCTGGTGTCATACAGCGATGATATATAGCTTAAAATCTTTCCAGACAAATTTGCAATGCGCTGTTGCAAATTGTATTAAAATCGGTTAAGCCGTTTTTGAGTTTTAATACATGTACAGATTCTAAACAGACGCCTATGTACCAAAAAGAAATAAAACACAGGCCATCCGAAGCGTTTTATAACTATCCTTGAATCTAGATTTGCCGTTTATGGGTTGATCAGAGCAAAATACGGTTTTGTACATGTGTATGGGTAACCTTTGGAAGGAAAAACCAAGTCGATATCTCATCATAGGTGTGATATATTGAGGAAAGATTTGTGTATTTATTTATTTATATTATTGATATTATAACAACTTGTGTTATGCCCATGTTTAATGTTAAGTCAGCCGACCGGCGTAGCGTAGTGGTAACACATCTGCTCTGCGTTGCTAAGGTTTCGGGTTCGAATCCCGTTCATGCATGGAATTTTTCACAAATAAGAATTGTCCTGGCTAATTGCCAAAGCAGCAAAGGCCATTAAAATAATAATAAAAAAAATGTCAATAATAAGAGAAATATTTCAAGTTTATAAGTAGCGCTCCCTCTGTCCCCCTAAATATTCAAAAGCTACACTAAACAGAAAATAATGGTTCTTCAATCAAAACAAATTGTCTTTATAAATTGTTGATGTAAAGTAAATAATAAGCTAGATATTTCCAGTATTTTAGTTTTAGCAAAAAAGAGTTTGCTGGGCACAGCTAAACCCAGTGGGTATATAAAAACAGGAGTACGACAGGGTGGCCTGTTATCACTTTCTTTGTTCAACATCTAACATGATGGATGATCTTAATCGATGGCTGAACGAGGAAAGGATTAACTGTGTGGTTGGCTCATCACTTGTTAATCAAATCAGCTATGCTGATGACATGGTGATCTTTGCACGATCTTTGGTGGGATTAAGGAAACTGCTGGCACTGTGCGAACCTTATGCTCTGCAGCATGGCCTAAATTATAAGGTTAATAAAACAGAGTTTATTCTATTTCAGCCCAAAAATAAGAGATATATAGTGCCCGACGTTTCACTCAATGGTCAGTGCGTTAAGAGAGTACCTTCTGTATGTTATCTTAGTCATATCAACTGTGATGATTTAAACGATATAGCTGACATTGATAGACATTGTCGCTCTGTATGTGTTAAAGCAGTGTGTTAAACCATAGATTCTTTAGATGCAGTACTGTTTTGTTTTAAATATCGTTTCAACACGTTTTGTGGAAGTATGCATACATCTGTCTTTGGGCTGACACCGCCAAAACTGGTATTCGTAAATTAATGGTTTGCTACAACAGTGCATTTCGAGTTATCAATGGGTTATATAAATATTGCAGTGCAAGTGAAATGTTGGTTATGTATGAAGTTGATATTTGTATGGCTGTACTTAGAAAATATGTGTATAGTTTACGTAATAGGTTACTTAAATCTAATAATATGTTGATTGGGGTGTGTCTGTGTTTTGACAAAATGTTTCACACTTGTTGGTTAGCTCAGCTGATATATTAAATATCTACTAACTTAAGCTATGAATGTATTTCTTAATGTTTGGGTTCACAATTGTTAAACTTGAACTACAAATGTATTTTAGATATTTTATGGCTTTCCTACTTTTGTTTTTAATATTTTCGTTAAATTTGTTAAATGGAAATTTGACCTTCAAACAGTTTAATCAAATTATTATTATTATTATTAAAACTTTCTCCAAAACCAAATTTTTGTCTACAACCCCAAATAAGTGGATCAAGTATATAAAATAGTTCAAAGCATACGTACGTCTAGGGTTGCCAACTTGCTTACAGAGCTGGGTCGGAGAAAACCTTGATGCGTTTTTTTTTTTCTCTTAATTTGTATCTCTTAAGTTTGTTCGTATTTTGTAAATTTGTACCCCCCCCCCCCCCCGAATCAATTGATTGAAAAATATTATTATCGTCAGGAACATGCGCAGAGTGAATTTAAGCATTTTTAGTTTGACCCCTTCAAGCCTGCAGGAGCCACTTATACGTGTTTCTCTTTTCCCCTATCCACTGAAACACCCCTAGATCGCACATAACATTCGAAAACGAAAACAAACGAATCGGGTCGGAATCGCTCCCGCGAACATTGCTCTCACGTAAAGCACGTTTATATCCATTCCTTAGCATTGCATGCTGCACTTTTTTACAACTCGTACTTTTATAAGAAGTTTGCAGCGCAATATTGAGAACTGACAATAACTGAAGTGACGCCTAGCGGAATATTTTGGAAGTTAACGGAATAGGATTTTGTTGGGTGTGGCTCATTTAATTGCATTGTTTCTATGTGTTAAAGTAAAGAAAAGTGAATAAAATGTCTTTAAAATCACAACAGAAAATTAACTGCAATGTGAATTCTTGTGTATCAAATGGAAAATGTCAAAAAATCCTATTCCAATCGCCATTTTGTAAGCGAAAACAGCGCCTCTATAGGTAATGTCACTTCTCAATACGTTTTTATATCCAAAATATTATTTTAAATGTTTTATTATATGGGCCGCAGCACGGAGAAATGTTAGTTGGGCCGGAGATTTTATTATATGGGCTTCCTGGAGGCGAAGTGGTGAATTCCGTCATGTCATTTAGGGGGTTTGTTGTCTTCATGATCTCGTGCGCCTCCAGCAGATTAAGTTTATGGCCTTTTGTTTGGAAGTGTAATAATTCGGGGTTGAAAGATGCGGTATGGTTTTCGGTAATTAAATGTGATGCAAATGTGGATTCTTTAGTTTGTTTCCGTAATGATCTTTTATGTTCCGATATCCGTGTGTGGAAGCTGCGCCCAGTTTGACCAATATACACCCCACTGCATGTGTCACAAGTCAATCTATAAACACCACTCCGTTCCAGTCTTTCTATTCTGTCTTTATTGTTCCCTAAATATTTTATAATATTGTTGACGGTTTTAAATGCAAGTCTTTTTGTTATTTTTAGTTATAGCTAATTTAGTCGATTTTATAGCTAATTTTTCTGAGGAATGGTAGGTCAATATATTTATGGATTTCTTTATTATTAAGCGAATATATTTCTTTAATGCTGAGCTTATTTAGTTTTTTATTAAGTAGTTTCTCGATAAATTCAATTTTTTTTTGTGGATCACCGTATCGGTTAAAAAAATTAAAA